>JAPSGF010000004.1:5592343-6146240 GCA_035772895.1 Perdix hodgsoniae
GGGAGCCGTGGCGGGCGGCGGCGGCGGCTACGGGGGCTCGGCGGCGGGCTACGGGGTGCTGGGCTCTCCCCGGCAGCCGGGCGGCGGCATGATGATGGGCCCCGGCGGCGGGGCCGGCCTCGGCAAGGCTGCCTCCGGCGCGGCGGCGGCGGCCGGCGGCTTCGCGCGGTTCTCGGGGCAGAACCAGCACCCGTCCGGGGCCACCCCGACCCTCAACCAGCTGCTCACGTCGCCCAGCCCCATGATGCGGAGCTACGGCGGCGGATACCCCGACTACGGCGGCCCCGGCGCCCCGCCGCAGCCCCAGCCCCAGCCCCAGGCGGCGCCGGCCGCCCCGGGCAGCCAGCAGGCAGCGGGCATGGGCATGGGCAAGGACATGGGCGCGCAGTACGGGGCGGCCAGCCCGGCCTGGGCAGCGGCGCAACAAAGGAACCACCCGGCGATGAGCCCCGGCAGCACCGCGCAGCCCATCGGCAGGACGCAGGTAAGCCCCGCGGCGCCCGTTCCGGGGCCCGCGCAGCCCTCGCGGGTCCCCGTGCCGCTTTTTGTTTTCTTTATTTCCATTCGGGTTTTCTTTCTTTCCCCCTCTCCTTCCCCCTCCCCTCTCCCCGTGGGTCGCTCCCGCTGCTCGCTGCCCCCCTCCCGGCACCCGCCGCGCTGCGGGCACGGGCTCCGGCCGGGCCTCGCCGCGCGGCTCTGGGGCCGCGTTGCTCTTCGGAGCGGCGGCGGCGGAGGGCCCGGCGGGAGCGGCCCGGCCGAGCGGGCGCCGTGCGGCCGCGTTGAGCGGGGTCGGCGCGTTCCCGTGGGGCTTTCCGTTGCGCCCCTCTCTGTCCTTTTTACCAGCGCGGGGTGCATTTTTATTTCCGAACGGAGCCACTTCTCCGCACGCACTAGTTTGTCCCTAATGCGGAGTTACCGCAGTGCGCGCCGCTCAGCGCAGCTCGGATGTGTGGGTTTTTTTTGTGTGTGTGTTTTTTTTTCCTCCACTCTTTTTTTTTTCCTCTCGGTGGGAAGAGCGCGTGTGTGCGCGCCGCTGTGCGCCTGACTCACGGCGCTGCCCCGGCCCCAGCGCCGCGCTTCGCCCCTCGCACCCGCAGGGCGCCGGGCCCGTCCCGGCGGGTCGGGGCCCGGGGGGGGGCGTTAAGGCGCGGGGCGCTGCCGAGAGCCTCCCCACCGCTCTCGTTCCGGCGGGGAACCGCCGCGCGTCGCCGCCGGGGCCGAAGCTCGTTGGCGAGGAGCGGCTCCGCTTCTCCTCCGCAAGGTTTGGAATTTGAATTGTGGAGGTAAACGGGCTGCAACAGTCTCCAGACAGCTGCCTCCGAGTTGACATCTAATCTGCCATCTGATTGGCTCCCCGCTCGCCATTGGGCACTTCGCGCCGCTGATGTAAATAGCAGCGCCGAGCAGCGATGCCGGCACCCACGGCCCCGCCGCCACGGAGCGGCCGCGCGGGCGGGGTGGGGGGTGCGGCTGCGCGGGAGCGAGCGAGGAGGGAGGGGGGGAACCGCGCCGCCCCGCGCCGCGCGGGACCGGGGGCGAGGATGGCCCTCCCGCCCCCCCTCGTCCTTCCTGTTGCCGGCCTTACGCGGCTGTCGGTGGTCGTTGGGCTCCGCGCAAACGGGACGTGCTGGGAGGCGGCCCCCGAGAGCCGCTTTCGAGTTGCGCGCGTGGAAGCTTTGTGCTCCTGAAGCGCTTCGCAGCGCCGCAGCTGCGGGTGTTATGCAAGGGGTGAGGGCTGTGCGAAAACAGAACACGCACTTTGTTTTTATACGTCTGGGTGGGTATTAAAAACCTGCCGTAAACTTGACGCCGTCGGTGCGGGCTCTTGTCCGGCTCGGGCTCCCGTCGCACCCCTCGCTGTGCGCAGCGGTGCCGTGAGGGGACGGCGGGCGCCGTACAAAGGAGCGAGCGGCGCCGTGCCTCCGCGCGGCACGAGCGGGGCCGGAGTGCTGCGGGAACGGCGGGAGGAGCCCGTCGCGCTGCTCCGGTGGGAGGCTGTGCTCCGGTTCCCCGCAGGACGGCGAATGGTGTTAGGTGGAGCAGTGCGCTAGGACGGCGTGGCTCGCTTTTCCCTTCAGCGAGACCTTGCAGTTAAAGAGCTGTTAAATCCGGTAATAGCTTTTAGCAGCGAGCACCGGCAGGAGCGAACGCGGGCGTACATGTTTGGGCGCTCCGCCGGCGGGGCGTGCCCGTACAGGGCGTTCTTCGGGCTGCAGAACCCCGAGAAAAGACGGGGTGATACTGTGGGAGAGGCGTGGAGCAGAAAAAATAGTAGCAGAAGCCCGGGCTGCGTCTTCCCGCTGCCTACGGGCGCTCCTTCTTGTCTGCAGGTCTCGTTCCACCTCCTTTTATTTTCTCCACAGAAGTGAGATGCCTTTTGAGCGTCAATTCTTACCTGATTTTGCGCTGATAAAAGGGTCCCTGGGAGCCACAGGGGAATAAGGCTCCTTGTGCGTGCCCGTTAGTAATTTGTGTAAGGACACAAGCGTTGTTTGCTTGCTTTTAAACACAGGCAGTTTGGAATCCGTGTCTCCTAAAGCTGGGAAAATCGTGGTCTGAGAGGCACAGCGCATGGTTCTTCAGAGTGCTATTTCTCATGGCACAAATTGTTAAAAGTATTTTATTTTTATTGGCATGAAAGTAAATTCATTATGTCCTCAGTATGACCCTTGGAAATACTACCTTATATTTATAGGTCTATGTCCCCTCTCACATGTTTTTTTTGTTGTTTTTTTTCCCCTAGTACCGTAGGAAATAAGACACAGTTCACGAAGAGCAGCCTGCCAAGGATGCTATTCTTTAATCTTTTTATTTTTTTTCTCAAAATAATAGTAATAAAGGCAGCTCATCAGTTCTTCATACTGAGATTTTTTCCATCTAAGCTTTCTGGTTGAGATTACAATTTTTCTTAGCTTTTAGATGAATATTTTTAACATAGAAAATAGGTTGTATCAAATATTAAAAAAAAAAAAATAAAGAAGAAAATACTTGCCGTTAGCTTACAGAACACAGTTATTTCTGTGCATTGCCTTTTACTCTTAATTCCCAAGCATCCATCTCCAGGTGCACTTGATCGGTAGACACAGAAGTGGAGGCTTTTTAAAAGAGCAGAAGGTAAGGTCCAGTCCAGCAGCTGAACACGAGGCTTCTCTTACATTTTTTTTTAGTAGTCACCTGCGCATAAGCTGTCTGTATGTTCACACGCATTAGAAAACACTCAGTTGTCATGTGTCTTTGCAAAGCAGGCGGTGATTGGCCCCCACGCCTATAGGAACTGCTGTGCCTTGAGCAGAGAGCCGGGCCGCCAGGGGCCCGCAGCACCGAGATGCTCATGCAGGGGGTTCCTGCCTCACTGGGCAGCTTGGTGGCTGTGGAGCCCCGTTCTGCACCGAGTTCTGTGTTTGTACAACCTATTAAATTATTTATGGAAATTTTGCTTCAGTTTCATTTAACCTCCATACCCAATAGTGAGAGGAAATGTCAGCTGGAAGAAGAGGCCTCCTGTTTGTGAAGAAACGCGCGTTTTCAAAGCAGATCGATGCTGCTGCGTGCTGCAGCTGTGGAGGGGTTTTGTGATGCCAGCACAAAGCCTGGTGACCCCTCTATTTGGGTTGCTAGTGGACTCATCAGCAATGCACAAATAGTACTGTCCTGAGGCTCCTTTCATTCTCCTGCTCCGATGCGTGCTGCAGCAGCTGAGCACATTGGGCTGTTTGTGCTGTATGTACCTCCTCTCCTTTGTGCACGTGTATGATGTTCATGCACACCTCCGCACGCACAGAACATGGGTCTCTCTGGGAATGCCTGCAGGGCATGGGATGCTGACCGGGTGCTGGAGAAAATCTGCCGAGCTGCTCCGGGTTGGTGTGCACATGGCTCAGCCGTCTGTTTTGCAACAGGGAAACTGAGTATGCCCCATCATTCTGTAGCTCTCTTTGTGCCAAACTGGCTGCCTGTGCTGGGAGCTCTGGTTAAGGGCTGCGGAGCCCCGACCTGTGTGTGTCTGAAGGCTGTTAGCAGCTGTTGGTGTGGCAAATAGATTCTTGATGTCTCAGTGGGAGAATATTTTTTTTTTCCTGTGTGTTTTTGAATAAACAGCGTACTACTCACATAGCCTCCATTTAGAAACTGCAAATAGTTTTCTCAGTCAGTAGCATCTCTATATATATTACGACTGTATTTGACACATTGCGGTTTGGTGCTCAGTCCTGAGTTTCTGTAGTAGCGCTTGTGCCTACATGTCAAACAGCAGGACCCTGTCTGCAAGGTACAGTGAGGGAAGGGAGATGCAGGCCTGCCTGCTGTCCTGCCAGCTCTACCATGTAGCAGTTCTGCCACCAAGTTGTCGGCAACAGGCTTTTGGCATTCTGATCCAAACCCAGGGGGAGGAAAACTAACATGCTTGATCTGCTGCTATCTCTTTCAGTTACACATATAAAAGAAAATTATCAAAATTACTCAGCATGGTCTATTAGGTGATTGTGTTTCATTCTGAAATACTGTCTGTCTTCAAACTAGATGAAATTCTTGCAATGAAAACAAGTTATGGCTGCTGTTAGATCTTTTTCTTTCTTACCTTTGTGCCTCAGACGTTTTATCATAGATATTTGAGATTCCCATTGCCTGTGTGAGGATGGCAGTCGTTTATTTATCGTTGTGTCCTTAGGATTGTACCTGTGTCCTAGCAAGTTACATTTCATTACTTTTTTAAAACGTGCCATTTATCAGGAGGCTTGGAGGATTCTCTGTGGATATGTAAAGCAATGTTGCCACACTCGCTGTGCATGCATGCTCAAGGCTTTACAATCTCAGCAGCATGTGTTTGTGGTAGGCTTGCTTGCTGGAATGTATTTTAGAATTGTGATTATTAAGGTACTTGGGAAAAAAAACCTTTTTTTTCTTTCAATTTTGGGGCTATTTACACAGTGCTAAATACATGTTTTGGTAGGATTGAATGAGGACTTTAATTAAACTTAAATTAGAAGTATACCTTAGTGGTTTTCGAATTTGTTTTGAAAACCAGTTGTAGAGAAGTGGTATCGAGCAGCAATTGTTCTTATATTGCAGGGAGAGGCAAATACATTTAATACATGAAAATCTTGTGGAGACAATCATATCTGGGTAAAATTTGTTTTACAGAAGCCTTGCCTGTATTAAATGTAAATGGTTTTCTGTAAAACTGGAAGGTTTCTGTCCATCCGATTTGTATTTTGGTGTTCTGATAGTAAGGTTACCCTCTGAATTTCTGTAACGTGTTCCTGCTGCGTAATGGTGCACATCTTCATTCAGCGTTACACGGCAGGGCTGGCACAGTGCTGCGATGCAGGAGGTGCAGGTGGGCTGGGGATTGATTTCCTTTTTCCTCTAGTTCTGAAGCTCTGCCCCACTGGGAGCACGTTGGCTCCAAAAGATCCCATCTGCCTGGGATGGTGTTGCCCTGCTGCCACAGCATCCTCAGGAACTGGCTCGTGTCAGGATACTCATACGGTGCTGGACACAGGAGACCCCTGGTGCTTACCGAACTGCTCTCAGCTGACTTCGGTTCCTCAGTAACAGCAGGGATCCTGCCTGACTCACCGAGCATGGCAGCACGGCGCGGTGCTCCATGTGCAGGGCGGGACATGGGGCCATGCAATACGTGCTTTCAGGTGGGCGGGCACACCTCGGTGCAGCTGCAGGCTGGGGTAAACAGGGCTTTGGTGCTGTGAGCGTTAGCTTTGTGTACATGCAGCCTTGCTGCAGTCTCGTTCTGTTCTGGGGGGATGTCAGCATTACAGGCATTCATGTAGTTTCTGTGTACAGACGGCTGAAAAGGCTGAGCGCAGCTGAGGATTGGCCCGTTGTGTCAATGCAGGCTCCCCTGCAACCGGGCACCGGCACCTGAAGTGCTGGTATTCCTTGCGTTCAGAAGAACCCTACAGCAGTGCAGTGTCGTCTCTGTAAAGCCACTGGATTTCTCACAGAATTAATCTCTAAGCAAAATGGGGTTGAACACGTGCTCACGGGTGTGGGGTAGGTTCTGCAGAGAGTGGCTCCAGTGAGCGCGCTATGAGAACACCCTGTGCTGGGCACTGGAGTGCATGGGGTTTCCCCTGCCATCAGGCCTGCCTGCTTTACCCACAGTCTGCCGTCCTTAAAGGGAGCAGTCCCAGGTCAGAGTGTTTGGGACGTGGTGAATGCACAGCACGAGAACGAGATAAGCAACTTCTCAAAGCAAAGCTGCACTTTATCAGAAGTGCTACTGATCTTCTGACTGGGAAATTATGAGAAGCTGAAGCAAGGTGTCCTCCTGTGCTGTGCTGCGTGTATGGCCTTTTTAAAGAGAAATTCTGCTGACTGTGCCTGTGGAAAAAGCTCAAAGGGACCTTGTGTTTTCAACCCTGTCATGTGGGGGACAACACCGAGCGACTGCTTATACCCCTCCAGTTCTGATCTTTCAGAAGCGGCAGGGTTTTTGTTCACAGATGAGTTTCTGTGTCTTGCCTAAGGATTGTTTTTCACCTGGGAATTGTCCTTACTGTGAAAGTAGAGTACCTTTTAGCTTCATCTGGAGGGCCCGTGCAACTATTTGGAAAATAGTGTAATAAAGGATCATTATCCTGTTGTTGGTATCAAAATGTTTCATTTCTGTATTATTAAAACAGGTATGGAATCTGTGTAGAAGTGTTTGGCATGCGTGGCTTGGAAGAGTATTGATACACAGTGCTCCTACTCTGGTGGAAATGTTCATTCTCTGGCAACTACTGTGCCACCACATTGTGGGGTTGCAGTTTCTGAATGGCAGCAGCCCATCTGTGGGTACGTGGTGGAGCTGGATGGCTCTGCAGGGTGTGCAAGATGCTGCTTTCAGTACAGAGCTATCAGGGTTTGATCTACTTTCATATTCCTTCTTTCATTTGAGTCATGGTGGGTTTGGTAGCTGTGTCAGAGGGACGGAGCATGCAAAGAGGTGTGTAATCTATTTGTTCCTGTCCTTTTTGCAATTTCAAGAGCTATCAGTCAGTTGTCTTTTGTACCCGGACTTGCCAAACTGCCCATTGGTGCTCTGCCCTTAAAAGCTGGCTGTTGCCTTGGGCACGTGCCTGCCTTGGGGCCTCCTCAGGCTCAGAGGCACTGCGTGTGGGTTGGTGTTCTTGTGGCTGTGTGTGCGACACTGCTGTAAGCCACAGCCCCTCTGAGCCTTTGGGGGCTCTCCCAGCCATCCCAGCAGCGCCTCTCTGACCTGTGGAGCTGGGGGCAAGGAATCTTCTGTCTTTTCTCTGCTTTTTTTTTTCCCCCCTTTTTAAATAGATCAGATAGCTGTGGGATTTTTGTTTGTTACTTGTATCCTCCAGTGTGTTTGCTTAGAGGGAAAAAAAAAAAACCAAAAAAACAAACAAACCTGGGGAAAACTCTCAATGTGAAACTACAGATAGGGTCTTGTAAACCAGTGCTCCAAACTTACACAGAGAATTTTTTCCTTGAGAACTTTGCTTGGAATTTATTTTAGTTATCTGCTTACTCAGAAACCATTCTGTAGCAGGTTATTGTTGAATGGCATTGGTTTTTCTTTGTTTTTTTTTTTTGCCTGTGTTAGTCACAAAACGGTGTTGCTTCTGCAAGGTTGTTGTATAGGGTTACCTGCCTGTTGAAGGCCACGTGGCCGAGTTGCGCTGATGCACTTGGGCTCAGGGCACGGAGGGCACCCTTGGCTGGCAGCACAGCCCTTCCATTTTGGGGTGCCGGCTCTGCCCTGGGTAATGTTTGCATTCTGTGATAGCTGGGAGTCAGCGTGCTGAAGTGATCAGTGCCATGTGGGATAGTGAAGTGCCCAAACGCTCCATGCGTGGCTGTGGGTGTCCCGCTGCCTTCCCTCTCTCCGGGGGCAGTGCTGGATGCGCCTGCTGGTGGGCGGGCACTGAGGCGTCAGCTCTGAGCATCTCCTTGGGGAGCAAACGGACAGGATTCGTGGTTCTTGCGTTTGATTCTTTTAAAGTTAAAAATGGAGATAGGTTTGTTTTGACAGCCTGAAAGGCACAGGCTGCTTTATTTGCCGCCTTTGATTTAGACAGAATTTAAATTCCGTATTTATTTATTTCTTCCGTGTAGCAATTTGCGTTGTGAATATTTTGGATATTCCGTTTATATGAAATACTGATGTCGATACCTTGCTTTCAGGTATCATTTGCGGGAGATAACTACCTTTGCGATGCGTATATAAATTCACCATGCCGCGGTTACTTGCAATGTCTCTGTCAAGAAGGAGGAGCTGCTCCCGCCTTAGCGCTGTTGCCTGTGGCGGCGGGCACGGCGGACCAGAAGGCGCACCCGGACAAACGCGGGGGGCGGGGCGCGGCGCTCTGCAGCGGGCGGGGGCGGGGAGGAGAGTCGGGGCGGCCGCTGCGGTCCCGCTCGGTCCGCGCCCTTCGCCCCGCGGCTCGCTCTGCTCCTCGGCGGGATTGAGGCCGCTCTGAGGAGCCGCTTATAAACGCGGTATTCGTAGCGTCTGTAAAAGTTTCGCACGTGCGGCAAACTAGCTCGTTTGTGTCGCGTCACATGATCAAAATATTTCCCTTCCCCCCCCCCCCCCGCCACCGGCCGTTGCCAGCAGCGATCTATCGCCGCTCCACCATCGCGCTGCCGGGCGGCTCGCCAGGACGCGGCCACGGCCCCGAGCCGCGCCGCTCCCCTCCCCGGCCGCGCTGCGGGACAGCGCTGCGCCCGCGTGCCTGCCGCAGGTGCTGCGGGGCGGAGGCGCTGCCCGTTGTCTGCGGAGGGGCGCCGCTTCCTCGCTCGCTCTGTACTTCGATTGATGGTGTTTATATATTTTCCGTAGTCAGGAACCTATCGTGTATCACCTGTTGTCCCCCTCCCCGGCACAGCGGCAGTTTCCCGCGAGCGAACCCTCAGAGCTGCTATTTCCGTGACAGCTCTGGAATTTTGACTTTCTGTGAAATGCTGTTTGTTGTTGTTGTTGAACATGTGGTATGCAAATACAGGGAAAGAGCAACTGCAAAGTATTTTGTTGTGGTTCTTTTAAGTATTAAAAACACATTTTGCTTTTCTAATAAACCCCATAACCAGACCTTTTAATGTTTTGATATAAATAGCAATTACGCTAACTGAGATCCAACCACAAAGAGAAAGAAGACATTTAAAATCATTCAGAAGAAGAATCCCTGCCTTAATTGAGCTCTTCCTTTGATGAGGAGGGACTGATGGCGCATCTGTAGCGAGCTCTCTGGTGTTTTGGAGCAGCGTCTCTCAAGTTCTCAACGTGTTGCCGTGCTCTCCAACGTTTCAGTGGAAAAAAGCTATTCCAGAGGAAGGGCTCTGAGCTGTCAGGAGTTCTGTGTACAAGGACCGTTGACAGCCAGAGCTCCCTCAGGCCCTCTGCAAGGTTGAGGTTTAGATGCACAGGTTGGTTGGCTCGTACGTTAGGGATTGGGTTGTATGTGAGGAACTGCCTGCCCCAAGAAGGTCTTGCATTGCTCCTGTTAGTCCGTTTAATTCTTCAGAGCTCATTTCTCCTAGTGGAGGAGGGGAGGGCCTTGGAGGGCCTGGGTGTGCTGCTGTTCAGGAGGCTGTGGGCAGCAGCAGGGCCCTGGGTGCCTGTTCTTCCCTTTTGCTGAGGATGCCACGCTGCTTTGTGTCAGCTGCGCTATGGAATACAATTGCTCTGGGCTTTTCCTGTTTTGTGTTCTGCAAGGAGAGTGAAGTGTGTTTGTCAGGTACTTTCTTCTGTCTCGTTTCTTTCCTTACCAAAGATTTCTTTTGTTCAAACATTGTGATTTTTGTTGTTGTTGTTCCTTCGTCTTGTTTGATACTCCTTTTAAAATGTAATGTTAATTCTGAATTCATCTTTCTCACTTTCTAACCCATCAGGGTGATGGAGAAGCCATCCCATTGGAAGTCTTCTCCCATTTTACGGTTCTAAGAGAGCAAGCAGTGTGAGCACACATCTCAATAGAGATGGCTTCTGAGCTGTCCTGATACCCATTGCCACCTGTGACTTGTGTTGCTTCTCTCTGTTCTCAAGGGGATCTCTTACAAAAGGAAGGATGGCCAGGCAGTTCCCCATGTAGGCTGCTCTCCTCGCAGGTTATGTGGTGTTTGTGGAAAAAAACCAAACCCTAATAGGATTAGGAGGAGTCATACATCTGAAGATAAGGGCAGAGAAAGAAGCAAACTGCTGGTGAAGTTTGCCTGTTATTGCCGTATTTTCTCAGGGGATGCAGCTCATTACGTTGGTGAATAAAACTGTTCTCCTAGGAAAATACCTTAACAACTCAAATAGGAGCAGAAGCCAATTCCTCCTTGTGTGGTGATTTCTAAGTTCTGCTTTGCCCCTAAAGTACTGAGTTATATCTTCACAACACTTGTTGTCTGCTAGAAAAAATCTCAGTTTTGCCTGTGGTAGTTACTGGTCTTCTGGCTTTGAAAAAGCTGAGCCTGACTCATCCTGTTTGCTCCTGCTCTATGCTCCTGCTTTGGTTTGACTTTTTTCTTTGCTTTGGGTCGATGCATTGCCTTGAAGTGATGGAGAAAGAAAGTAGATACTTTTCTGTTTAAGATTACAGCTGGTCATGGCATCATAACAGAAGATGTAAACAATTCCGATTTCAGGTGGTGTATTTCCTTTTTAGAAGTCCTTGAACTCGCATATAGTTGCTCTATTGTAGCAAGTTGCCTCAGACAGGGTGCCAGGAGTAGGTAGAACTGTAATTATTCTTGAAAATAGAAGAGTTATGTCTAACTTTTTAGATGGTGGGAGACAATATACTGTTTTTGTTTGTTTTGTTTTATTTTTCCCCTCCAAGTCCACATCTGATCTAAAGCATTCAGTGGCATGATTTGCCTGTCACTTTAGATTCATGCTTGGGAATAAACAAGGAATTTTTCTTTTTAATAGAGTTCAATCTTTAGATACTTATCAGAAGATCCAGTGGATATTTCTCAAAAAGAAGGCTTTTTGTTCCTTTTGACTTTCAAGGATTAGGGTCTGAAAGTAAGAGCAAATAAGCAGATGAAAGGCTGAAGCACATAAGTGCGTTGAACAGAACAGGCATGTGCCTTTTTGTGTGGGTATCAAGCCCGAATTTTATTTTTTCTTTCCCCAAAGATGGTAATTGAAGAGAATGTATTGACTGTAATGGCTGAATGAGCATTCAGAATCTTTGAAAAAGCCGGCTTCCAAGGGTGGGACTCATCTGACTGTATGTATTGCAGGCATTTATACCTGATCTTATTGTGAGGGCTTGCCTTGTCTTAGGTGCAGGGAAACAGTCATTTCTGGGTAAGAATTGTCTCTTCTTAAACCAGATGTGGCATGCGGGTCTGATGAGTCGCACTGCTAATTTCTACCTTTTCCCACTCGCTGTAAAGAAAATGTTGAGCACACAGGCTTACGTGTTGGTGTTAGAAGGCAGGTGAAATTAATTCCTTCCGCTATTTGTAGTGTTTTCAAATCATACAAGTAAGTGAACCCAGGTTTCTGTTTGGAGCTCTGGACTAACCTTTCTCATCATCGTCCGGGTAGAACTAATGTTTTAATAGCAATTTCTTGTTAAGCTTGTTAAGGTACATTTCTTCTTGTTCTTTTTATAATACCTGGTCAATGATTTTTACTGTTGCTTTTCTTATGTTACTTTTTTTTTTCGTGTAGGAACTGTCAGTGCTTCTTTTGAAGCACGTCTGTAGACAGGAGTCAAACTGGCACATTTGAAAACAGCAGAATGAATTTTCAGAGTAGTTGACCTGAACGCTTAGGGATGCTATTCCTGTGCACAGGTGCGAGCTTTGGAAAATGGATCTTGTCAGGCAGGTATTGCTCCATGATCCATTGCAAAGATCTGTGTGGTTGCAACTAGACGGCCCTTTCTCTGCAGGCGCTGCCCACGTTGGTGCTCCTGCCCTCCAGCCCTTCCAAAAGAGCTCCATTTTCAGGAGATTTTTCTCATAAAGAGACAATTTATTTGTTTTAAACTTGGTTTTTTTGAGCTCTGAAAAGGTGAATATTTTCGAAAGAGGCTTTTTATAGTTTGAAGTTCAACTAGTGGCACTCTTTTTCGGATGTACTTTTTCCTTCCCCCGTGAATGAGGGTAGGAGGAAGCATGGCCTCCTCAAGGTTGGCTGAAATGTTTTAACTTCTACAGCAAGGAAGGTGAGAATGGAATTGTCAAAAGAATGGGACTAAATTACTGAAACACTGGCTGTTTAAAGTAGCTTCAATGTGCTATAAAAGGCATGATTCTTAACAGTTAGATGTGTAAACAGCACCACGTTCTCTCCTTGAACCTGATTTCTCACCACTCACTTTATGTTATAGGAGCCTGAATCAGTATGGGAGAGATCACAGCCATTCTCAAAGTGTTAGTTTACGATGCCTCTGCCAGAAGAATAATCTGTCACCATATAGGATAGTAGAGAGAGAGAGGCACTTGCAGGGAAGATTAATTGAAGTAATTCATCACTTTAAAATGAAGAAGGTTCATCAGACAAAAATAAAAGCTAAGTATTTCATGTGCCTCTATTGGAATTTGATAACCATTTGTTTTGCTACGAAATCTATGTGAACTGGGCACCTAATGCTTGTCTACAGAAGGAAATTTACCAGTACAACTACGTGCTATAATTATATGCTATAATTATACCAGTATAACTCCCTACGGAGACCCTCTTATACCAGAATAAGAGTTTTTGTGGTTTATCTTATTCTGCTTCCAAAGCACGTAGACTTCAGTGGAGAAGAGTTCTCTTACACCGGAGTAAGTTTCCACTCTGAGTTAGTTATATTGGTATAATTATGCATTTTCTTCCTTCAGTGTAGACAAGCCCCTAGTGTCTTTTCAGCTTTGAACTTTAGTTAAGAATTTCTTGGTCGTGATAAGTGTCTAAGCATTTTCTTAGTACATTTTTGTGATGGGGCTTGGGTTTTTAAATCAATTACTTAGGCCAATTAACAGGTTACTGGGTCATGGATAACAATAGGATATAAAAAGGGATCAAAATCCATGTTTCTAGCTGCTTGGATATATCTGCAGTTTTTCCCCTTCTTTGGTTTTACAAGTACTCGGCGTACAACACAACAGGTGGAGTTGTCTGTGGCTGAACAATGAGTTCTGTGTTGGACACTTTTTGTCTCCTGTTCCTCATTATTCCTTGAGCTCTGTTGTGCTGCGCCTCTAATTGCGTGCATCTCTGTGGATCTCTGAAAGTGGCTTCCTTGATGAAGTTGAAAAAAAGGCTCCCAAAAATGTTAATTGTTTGGAGAATTAGTGAAATCTACCTGTCTTCACACAAGGCAGATAGGATCATAATTGATGTGCTAGGCACAAGCTGTGCAAGGAGCCCCCTCAAACCGGATGCAGAGGGAAGGCAGGGTGTAGCTACTCTTCTGTATGTGATGCATTCCAAGGAAAGGTGGAGATGTGCAGAAGATGTCTGATAGGGTTGGTCTCTCTCTAGAAGCGGGTACCTAGAGCTGGCATTGATGTGGGTACCACTGACGTTATCTATGTGTTCTGGTTCTCTTCTGCCAGTGTCTCCGTTGCTGCCTAGAACACACCTCACTCATCTTCATCTGCACATCTCCCTCAGAGTAGAATAATGTAACCCTTCTTTAAGTGGTTTCTGCAAACAGCAACATCAGTGTTTTAGAAGCGTTTTTTTAAACTTTTTTACTTGTGAAATAACTAGTTTGAAAACATACTTTTTTTTTTGTCCCCTTAACTTTCTTTTATCAATATTTCTAGTATGCTGGTAGCGCTATAAATTCCATGTTGTCTCATTATGCCAGAAGTTGAAGTTTATGACTTCAAATGAAAAGGAAATTGCAGAAGCAGGAGAAGCCTTAAAATAAAGATGATGTAATAATCACCAAATCATAGAATAGCATGACTGGAAGGGACATCAAGAGGTCATTTAATCCATCCCTCCGCTCTGAGGCAGAATGAGGCAGACGTAAACCGTTCATGACAGATGTTGCTGTATCCTCTTGTCATGTAGTAGTAAAACACTGATCAAAAAGGAATGCTGAAAATTATTTATACGTCTGCTTTTACCCCCTCAAAGCTCAGTGCGAGATGAACTTGGCATAGAATTAGTATGAGAGGATATGGAGATTCATACAGGATTATTTTAAGTATATGAGTTGTTTTTCTGGGTTTTGGAAACAATTCTTTCTGTCAGAATAGTCTAATTATGTTTGTGTAGTGTCGAATATAATACCCATTTCTAAAAATAACCGCTGCTCTGCTTTTCAGGTGTATTTCCTGCTGAAATTGCTCTTGTTCTGTGTTGGCTTTAAATGGTGTCTCATCTTCTTGGGCACTCGGAGATTTACTTTAAAAATGCATAACGTTTTCTTTTCATATTTGACAGTACTTCTGGTGTATAATTAGTTTTGGTTTTCCTTTTTTATTCAATTTCTTGTGTGAAAGAGATGATTAAAAAAAAACCCAACAACTCAGGGTAGGAGTGTAATGGGAGAAGAGCAAGAGCTGGGCTTAGCTAGAATGCCAGGTTAGATATGAAGAGGATAATGTGGCTTTAAGAAACACTTTTTTTTTTTTCCCTTGAAGAAAAAATAGAATGTACGTTTCAGGATTTTACACATGGTATCTGTATCCCTTTAATCCCAAATTGAAGTTTGCAAATGAGTGTCAGATGAATAACATCTTTCTAAATTGAACAATACGTAAAATTGGAATTGCAGATACCCTGTTGATAAAATGAGTCTTCGGGCGCTGTGTTTCCTTCCAGTTATATCGGCTGAGAAACATCTGTCTCTGCTGCTAAATGACCTCCTCTGACTAGGCCAAGTGGTTCTGACAGGATGAGCCGTCTCCAGCCCTCATCAGCTGCAGGAGGAGATGGCTGTACGTTGCAGCCTTGGAGAAGGGAGAAAGATCAGATGTAAATACACTCAAATTGCTGTTTCCCTCAGAAATAGCTTACTCAGACACACAGGAGAGATTCCCTGCACATGTGCTGCCTCGGTGTTTTGAAAGCAGTCATTTCTTTATGTTTAATTTGGTTGTTGATTGCTAACTCCGTTTGGGATTTGGTAATTTTTAAGAAGCTGCAAATACTTTATCTTGGGTTGTGGCCGAATGGGACTCATTAGCTCTGGGTATCCTCTCTGGCAAGCAAAGGACTTTCTCTGAAGTGCCAATAGGAAATCTGCGTTGGTATTTTCACGCGATGGCTGCTGTGGGCTCTCTTAAAGACTGGGAAATAAGAGATGGGCATAGAGGTGGACAGAAGCCAAGAGTTTTCAGGCAGACAAAATCTGTAAATAATGGTTTCAACTGTGGGACAGAGGAGGAGGAAATCCTATCAATGTGGCTTATTCGGATTTCCTTTTAAGGTTTTTTTTTTAATGACAAATACTGGCAAACTGGATCAGCTTTTCTGTTTTTATACTTCTCAAACCATATATGACTTGCGTGTTGATTTCTCATGTAATGGTGTGATATTGAAAGTGGATTCTGTTTTGGAAAATTCATTATTTTTCTACATACATGAATTTTTTTGATAGTTAGGTACACTAAAACTACATATTTAATTTGGATCATCTGGGATGACTTACTGCAGAGTTGTTCATGTCTGTGATGAATCCCACTTCCCTGTTTCTACCCTTATCCATATGTATGTGCTGTATGTATGTGTTTCCTTGTGCTGAGGTGCTCTAAATGATTTCATAGTCTACTCGTGGTTATGAAGGAGTCTGTCCTTTCTGGAGAGATGGCAAAAAGAGCACTGAGGACCTGGTTTTGGTGAGCAGCCTGTGAAGTCACCGGGGTTAAAGCAGAGTCTGGTCTTTTTTAAACCCAGCTCAGATTTTTTTCCCAAGTAAACCACAAGGAACTTTGTGTTAAAATGCAAATAAGATTTTGGAGGTCTTTTCTGTACAGTTCTCTGGAAGTGCTTCTCGAACCTCTGAGGATTATTTTTTATTTTTTTATTTTTTAAGTTCAAAACCTGTGAGTTTTGGAGCTGGTAATCTTTTTAAACCAGCAAAGCTTTATTTGTTTATTTATTTATTTATTTATTTATTTTTGCAAGTTACTTGTTTTGCTTACAAAGTATGTCTTGGCAAATACATCTGCATTGATCTAAAGATCTGTGTTCATGTTTTGTTGTTTTGTTTTTTTTTTCCCTTGAGGAATGCAAAGTTTAAGTCTGTGAACAGAATACTTTGCGTTTGCGACTTGCTGTGTGCATCTTGGTAGGGCTGCCACATGGCGAGGTGCGTTTCTCTTTCTCTTCAGAATTACAGTGCTGCAGGCAGTTCTCCCACCACCACCTTTAAAGGGAAATTTATAACTGCTGTAATATCTGTCCTTTTAATTCTAAAATCCAGATGAAGCATAATCCCAGGAGTGCCGTTTCCCTGTTGCAATGTAATCTTTTTCAGATGATACATGATTTACTCAGGAACAAATTAGCAGCTATGCATGCCTAAAGAAAGCAATTTAATAAACAAGATTTTTGTAAGACCTAATCAGAATTGTAAAATGATACTTGGGAATCAGTTACATTATACAAAAGAGCTGGTGTGAATTCATGGTTTCCAATCACATTGTTCTCTCGAGTAGTACAGAGGCTTTGACCTTCATTCTGCTGTTTCGTCTGATTTATTACTTAACTATTAAATGTTTTCAATCAATGATGAAAACTTCCGCTCATAACTGTAGTTTGTTCTGGTGATTGATTTTTTTCTTTTTTTTTTTGAAGCTACTGAAAAGAGCTATTTCCTTTTCTAATGATTTAAATCACCTGCTGCTGTTGAATGTGTTTGTTCTGCTTCTTCACAGAAAGTTAGTTCCATGCTCCTGACAGTGTCTGTGTTGATGAGGACGATCATTACAAATGCAAAATAGTCCCAGGCAGAACTGAGCCGAATGGCGTTGCTCAGCTCCACACAGTTGTGGTGCCGGGCCCCAGGCTTGCTGCCTCTCTCTGGCTGACCCTTGGACTGAGCTGCTGGCATGTTTCTGCCTGGGACGGGGATTTTGTGGTGTTCTACCAATGTGATACAGATCCATTGTGGCACAAAAGATATTTTAAAAAACAGAACCGGTTAGTTTCCAGATAATTATTAATGTTTTGTGCTATTTACAACAAGTTTTTCCAGTCTCTGCAGGAAGCAGTTTTAACATAGAAAATATGTTACAGGAGCAACAGTTTCTTGGCAGTTGGAGAAGTGACAGGGCTTCTGTTATAGATCCGAATTTGCCTTCTAATTATCCCCATCCTAAATATATCCTTTAGGAATTTTGTGTGTATTGGCTCTGGCTGGGGGCTTTCCCCTGATTTCTTACTTAATTAAAACAATTTCTTACATAATGGGAAAAAAAAAAAAGCCTTGAATAGAGAAAAAGCTGGTTTAATATTTAAGCTACTTGCTAAGAGGCTAGAAACAAGTGAATACATGAAGCCAATGCTTTACGCTTCTTTTTAACATCCCGGTCTATCAATGCAAGCTGGGCAGCTGATTTTTCTTTTTCTGATCTTCTCTTCCTGGTGTGTCAGAGGAATGTAACTCTCTGGTAACCATTTCTCAGTGGGGGCAGAACTTTCTGAACTTCCTCCAGCTGCAATCTCACCTTACTGTTGTGAACAAGCAGTGCAACTTACTGCTGTGTTTGCCTGATAGAGTTTTCCATTCTGTTATCCTGTGATGCCTCTTTATCTCAATCTCCTTTGTATTCTGCAAATTTTTACTGTTTTTGTTTGTTTTTCTTTTTTTCTTTCTTTCTGATTTCACTCATCATGTACTCAGAGATCTGCAAAAAGAGATGGGAATTGCATCATTCTGTTTGTACCAAAGCAACCTGCACTGTGTGCGTGGCAGGGCACTGCAGAGAGCTGTGCCAGGTGATCTTTGGCAGCAGTCAGGGATAAGAGTCAGAGCTTGGGGGTGTGGGTTGTGTTTTCTGGAATATCCCCTAGATTCCAGTGTTATCTAGTCTGTCAGTTATCCTGGTGAAGTCCATTGCAAAAGCCAACAGTAGGTACAATTCATTTTGGAAGAGCTGTCATTTGCTTTTTTCTAATACTGTAGTCTCAGAGCATGGCCTTCGTACATTTGTTTCATTGAGGAATACCTGAAGCAATCTAGTATGTAAGTTTGAATCTGAGAAGCCAAGGAGCTTATTTTTGGAGTTATCTCAGAAATGGCTTTGTCTCTCAAAGGCATTAATAGTGTTCTAGCTGAAGCTTAAGCTTTGTTTGTTTAGTACAAGTTTCCAGAGACCTTTTTCCTTTTGGAGGTACCTTTCTGAAAGTCTGGATTGTGTTATTGGAGCCCGTGGTGTGATTTCGCCTTTTAAAACCTTTCAGAGGTGTTTTTCTCTCATAGCCTACCCATTCCTGACTCCTTGGCCTGTTTCTTGTTGACGATAACTGACATCAGCCTCTTCAAAATCTTAAAAATCTTCACATCTTGTTCCTACTTAAGAGAGCATATAGTACTTGCTATAACGAGAGTGCAAACCCAGTCACAGAAAGGTGAAGTTGTGCCTGTGTTTGCATAGCAGGTCAGCTGCTGAGCCAGGAATAGCAGCCCAGTCTGTCTCATGACTCAGTGCCCCAGCCGCTGGCCCGTACGGCCGCCCCGCAGCAGCAGCCTTCTCCAGGAATGCGGCCCTATGGGCGAAGAGGAGGCTGTGGTGAGGGCAGGAGCTGTGCTTCCAGATCCTGCGGGGCTTCAGGCCTCCTGCATGAACTAAAATACTGAGGAAGGAAAAAAAACAACAACGAAACGCTGTACTGGAGGCCCTAGATAAGAAGCTCTGCGAAGGTATGGTTTGTTTTGCTCCGTTCAGAAGCACAACAGTGTCTAGCTGAAAATAACTTTCCAGAAGGTTGTGGATGGGGAAGAAGTTCCATGCGTTTCAAAGTCAAACTCTGTTCCATAAACAACCTTGGAGTGGCATGTGATTAAATCTCTTGTATATTCAACAACAAACTCATTTTATGCAACCACTGATAAAATTGAATTAAATGGACCTGCTTCTAAGAAAAGAGACTGAATAGCTGAGTGCTGCATTATTCGATGAATGGAAAACGAGGAGGCTGTCTGAAACTCATAGGAAATGGTTTTAACATTCTATCAGGCTAAAGAGCAATTCGGTGAAATCACTGTATTTGTTTCCCCCCTCCCCACCTCCCCGCCCTCAATTTTTAAATAGCAGTGCTCTTCATACTGTCAGAATTCCGTGTTGTGACACCCCTACTCAAAAGTTATGACAGCAGTGTAATGACAGCTACTGCCTCTTGAGAATCAATCAGGCAATTAATTTTGTAAATGAAATGCTGATTATACAAAGCTTCACATGAGAGGCCCAGTGATTAAAATCAATTTAACAAATTGTTTCAGGTGGGACTTGATTAATAATTTGCCATAAATGCTGAGGATATATGACCAGCATACCTTTTTTGTGTGTGTGCTAATATAGAACTATATATAATGCTCAGAACAGAAAAAACAGCCTGCACCTACCTGCAGTAAGTACTTCTGCCTTCTGACCTACTTGTTACAGGCTGCACATTTTTGTGAGTCCACTGTTTCCCCCAGTGTTGGTAATGTCACTTTCTCAGCTAGTGCTCTCCCCAGCAATTAAATGCATCTAACCTGTAATTATTATTATTATTATTATTACTGAAAAGACCAAGTAACTGAGAAAGTCTATTCAAATCCACTTGAATATTTGTTAGGCTTAGGAAGATTTTTCCTTAAAATCTGAAGTTGATGTGGATTTATTTTATTTTTTCTCTTTTGTCACTTACTGGACTTTGCTTTTTCCCCTCCTACTCCAGGACATCTCTGCAGGGAGCCTTCCATTCGAGGCTGCTTGCTGCTCCTTGCCTGACAGACACTATTTTTAGTACATCCTTTTCTGTCCATCTAACCCTGTGTTTGTGTAAGAGCTGTACAAAGTAGGTAAGGGAATTTTTTTTTTTTTTTTTTTTGAGTTCCAGATGGCAGCCGTGCACGGAGAGTGAAGGTGTTTACTTGTCTAGGAAGCTGAGAACCTCATTGCCAGACAAAATAGAAGTAACTGGTATTCTGGGTGGAGTTCTGCTTTTTTTAACCTACAATTTTCTGGGTTTATGAATGGATTTCCTCTTCCCTGTTGAGCTGCAACATTGGCTGCTGAGGAGGCCTTAGGGCTGTGATGCCTCCTCTGATGAATCTAGCCTGAAAACTTCAAGATACCGTTTCTCCTGGCTAACTGCCTTGCTCTCCTGCCAAGGGTTGCGATTTCAGTAGTAGAAATGTTAGAATGAGAAGTGTACCCATGTCTCATGCACAAAGCTGTGCCAAAGCTGTTTATTTGGTGCAAACCCACCCTGTGATGATGATTTTAAATTCAGATGCTGGACTGTGAATGGAAGTGGCTAACACCTGGCTGTGATCTGGCAGCAGATGGGACAGGCAGTTGGAAGTGATGGCGTGTTGGATGGTTGCAGATGGCTTCTCTGAAAGACATCTGTGAAGCCTCATAAGTTCTGCTGCAGTAGAAATTACCGATATCTTGTTGTAGAGTGCTTTTTACAGCAGGGAGTGAGAACTTCTGCATGCCTAAAGGAAGGCGGTCTCCATTGAGGAGAGCAGGGGGTGGGATGGGGGTGGAGAGGTGGGAAAATAATTCCCAAATCCTTCTGGAAGAAGTTTGGAATTGGGAAAATAGGTTACAGAAGAGGATGAGTCTGCAGGCGTGGTGGGGAAGGATGATGTGTCTTGAGTTGACGAGAGCAATCACGGTATTATTACCTGTATGTCAGCAGCTGGCAGTGACAAAAATGAGTTGAAGGGCAGCACTTCTGAGTTGCATAACCACATGAACTTGTCAGTGACATGGGATTGTTTTGGTCTTCAGGTGTGATAAATGCGTATAATGACTTTTCAATGTTGTCTTAACCTTTGTTTGCACTCCTGTTGGCAACATGAAGAGATTACTTGTGCGTGGTTCATTAAAAACAGATTTCTTTGCCTTGTTTGTTGTGATCTGTTCTTTCAGTCATCGTTTCAGGTTTATCTGTCTACAAAACAATAACCAGAGGATGGTTGTCTCTTTGACCTTTCAGTTTTTAGGTTAAGGAGGTTTCCAGGAGGAAAACTGGACAGCAAGCATACGTATGTCCTTCTTCCTGGCCACACAAAGACATATGTGTGTATTAATTTTTTGGTGAAAGTCTAGTGGAGAAGTAGCTGATTTTTCAGTGGGGCATAGCTTTGCTTTTCTCCTCCATGTCTTTTATGTACTTTTTGTTCTGAGTGGAAATTCTTTCTGATGTCTTCTTGCATCTGAAATAATATGCAGCACCTTCAAGACAATGGCAAAATTTTTGTTAAATCTCTGCTAGTAAATGCTTCTTCATTCACTGGATTTTCCTTCTTCCTCGCTGTATTTGTGCAACTGACTTTTTCTAAAATTTTCCTAAAGCACAGTTAGTATGCTTCCTATTTGAAAAAGAAACAGGAAGCATATTTGCCAGTCACCTTTCAGATTGTAATACCAACATAAGGCAGAGTGTAATAGTGTGCATTCATACTTTTTTAACAGTTGTTTGCATCTTTTTTTTTTAATAGTTATTTGAAATATGTAACAAGAGTTGTGTTTTGATACTCATGCTTTTGTTGTGTAAAAATGTTGGCTGAGGAGCCCTTGTACGTGTTCATACAAATGATGGCATTATCTAGGAATGGATTATCTTTTCCCCAGTTGCGACCTCATGCCAGCTGTGTCATTGTGTTATGGTGAATACTCGTGATTATCTCTAGCGATAAATTTGTAACTTGGTGCCTGACCTAGAACTGCGAGCTCCATGCCCATCTTTCTTGGAATGTTGGTAGCTGATTGTCAGCTGTCTTTATTATGAGGTTTCAAAGCTTCAGCATTTAAAAAAAAAAAAAAAAAAAAAAAGCTTTATTATTTATTTATTTTGTAACACAGAGACAGAAGCTTTGGCTGTAGATCAGTGAATAAACAAAGAGTTGTTGTATTCAGTAGCTCTAGGAGTTTGAGGGCAAGCTTATTTGAGAGTGTTGAGTTCATGTCAGACACAAATGATGTAGCACTAGTTGTTAGGATGCAGTGTGACTTATACGATGCTGCATTTGCTGTTATCAGCCAAACTGGTGTTACTTTCACTTCTTTTATTTATTTAAACAAAAAATAAACCACACCTTCTTTCTGCAGAGTAGTTGTAGCTCATGTGAATACTTGTCTTGCAGTGAATTGCTGTATCTTCTGAATGTGACCTTTGTAATATCTCCTGCTCTTCCCTGCCCTAAGACTTCCCTGGCGGGGTTCTTTGTGACATCTTTAAATAATTAAGTTCTATTTTGGGACTGTGACCGATGTTGTTCATACTTGTAAATGTCTTTCAAATAAAGATTGTGGCATTAGAAGTGAAACACACAGTGGTAACTCAGTAGTATATTTAATGCATAATGTAAAAGAAGGAGCCAATGTATCTTGATCAGCCAGCTGCTGACGTTGCTCTAGTGTGCACTGTACTTTAGATCTGAGCTGAGATGAGATATCTGGGAAAACACTGGTTAAATGGCAAAGAGAGTAGAAACTTTTTCTCTTACTTTAGAAGAGGTAAAACTGAATCCCCAGATACTTTGTGGAGAAGGAGATTTATTTGATGTGTTTTGCCTAGGAGGTGAGTGGAAGTGGTGGTAATACTGAGTTTACAACTGTAGATACTAATTCTTCCACTTGTGCTTACAGCAGTGATGCTGAGTTGATGCTCTCCTTTGTGCAAAACATTGAAGGAAGGAGCATGTAACAGAAAAGGCTTGTTGGTTACTGTCTGTAGGCAGTGTAAGTTTTTCTTCTTGTTTTAATGGTGGCACTATCAATCTGAAGAGTAGGAATGAAACCTTGGCCCTGTTGAAATCATTTGCAAACCTTCTATTAGGTGTTTTAGTGTGCTCACAAGGCACACAATGGGCAAGGTCTCTTATGAAGCACTCTGTTTTCACAGAGCCTGATAGTGCATGTGCAAATGAATCCAATAGTGGTATAAGATAGGCACTGCAATAAAGAAGGTACGAATTACATTACTGAAGCGAAGAGCAAAACTGAGGTATTTTGAGGAACTACAGATCTGTGCAAAGTTTAAATGAAAGGCAGCAAGTTGAAGAGGAGGTGCAGAGTCAGAAAGAAAGTGCCAAGTCTGCTCAGGCCTGTGTGGCAGACTATGGCAGTAGAAATTAGGGTGAGCAAACTAAATTGGCAACAAGTTAGTGTCAGGGAAATAGATGGATATTGATGGTTGCAGTGACACTAAAATAATTATATTAAATGCTGTATTTTAGTTTTAATTCTCAGTTTTAAGTAAATACATGGAAGGCGTGGAAAAAATAAACAACATTCAGGTTAATATAAGTCCACTGGGATGTAGGAAAATTCACTGAAGTTATAGCAGCAGTCATTTTTGAAAAGCATTTGCATGCAGGTGAGGGGGAGTTGGTTGTTGATCCCTCGAAGATGCGGAGTTTGACACTTCCATCAAGATTCTGTCACCCAAAAGTTGTCTTTTGAAAACTTTCCAAACTAATGTGAAAAAGAAAATATTTAAATTTCACAAATGTTAAAGGAACCTTCGTGTAGGATTGTAGTATGTATTCCTGAAATAAGAACTCAAAACACTGTGAGTGAGAAGTTGCTTCTCTAAAGAAGAAACTTTCAAAGAATGCTGAAGCTGAAAACTGTGCATGTGATAAAGTTAGAAAAAGTTATAATTAAATTTCTACCTCCACAGTACAGTACACTCAATTCTCAGTGAGCACCATTTCTTTTGTTAAGTGTATGGCTCCAGGTCTTTCTTACCATACAATGTTTTGAAGACAAAATCTGCTCTTTATTGAGAGAGTTTTGTATGGTATTGATCACTGTCATATTAAATTTTAAAATCAACCTTTCTAGTGAAGATGTAATGATTTTTATTTTTATTTTTTTCCACTTTTGCAGTTAGGAAACTGAGGCATTACAGTAGGAAGTTTGAGTAGCCTCCCTGTGATCTGTCTGTGATGGCTGTACGTCCAATTTTCTGCAATGCACAACTTTTCAAAACTTCTCCAGATCATCTCTCATCAAGTTCAAAAGTAGTTCAGTTGGTAAATATGTAGCATTTCTGCATGTTAAATCCTATGACTTCAAGTCAGGGGATGAGGGATGCCTTAAACTGATATATGTTGCAAATTCATCGTTTTAGTAATTTATTCAGCTTTAGGTGAGAACCGTGGTAGATGGAGGGGTAGGATGCCTCCTCCATAGGGACCAGCCAGCACACAAGGTGACTTGTGTCTTCAGTGGTTTACATGTAGCAGCTCTCTGATGCTAGAAGATTCCCGGGAGTTTGCTTACAGTTAGGTTTCATTTCAGGCTGTGTTTTTTTGTGTGGTATTTCCAATAATGTGTTTCCCATCTGTGGGACAGGCCTCCCTGTCTATGCCTGAACGTGCTCAGGTGTGTGCAGTGCTGAGTTGGTCTTAGTATCTCCCTTATGACCGTCTGCCTCCTCATGCTTCTCAGGACAAGAAATCAGTAGGGCTAAGATGGACCATCCTTCTCTTCCATGGCTTTGAATTCTGTTCCTTAATACCAGAGTCTTACTTCTCCACCTAATGATGATCCAGAGGACTTTATTGTACTACTTCTTACCATTTCCCTGAGGCTACGAAGGGAACAAGCAGCATTAACACCAAGGGCAAGTATCTCCGGCTTGTCCTGCCCTTTGATTCTGATTTATCACTGGCAGGGTCCAGAGTAAGCTCTGAGTATGCCCAGGTCCCTCTTCACCTGTGCCGTTGTTACTTGTATCCGGTGACCACAGCATGGCATAGGTCACCTTTAGGCCCCAGTGACTGGAGCTCTTTCTGAGTCTGTTTCACCAGAGGGAAGGAGGGTAAGCTCTCCAGGGTAGGACAGGGAGAAGTGAGAGCTAGAGAGAGACAGCGGGTTGGGGAGAGGAAAGGAGAGAAGGATGGAATGTCAGGGAAGCTCACTCCACAAATACCCAATGAACAAGCAGAAAACCTCCACCACTTGTAAGTCACTGGTTCCAGTGGATGAAGACTATTTAGCCTGTATTAATTTAACCTCCTGACCTTGTTTCTTCTCTTCAACTCGTTCTGCCCCAGTTCTGTCTCCACTGCTTTTTTTAACCTGTTGTCCTTTCTTTGTCCAGTGAATTTCAGGCCACCTCTTTACACCTCATAACTCCTTTGATCCAGTCTCACTGTGCTCTGCAGCTTGCACTCTCTGTTTTTCCTCCACTCCTAGGAAGCCATGAAGTTCAGGGATTCTTAGGGCTACGTGTCTTGTATTTCTGTAAAATCCATTGTCACCCTGGCAAATTAAAATCCTCTGCCCCAAAGCATGGTATTCAAGCAGTATTTTTAAGTATTTTATGTAAGAACATAAATGATGTATTCTTCTGTGACCTCATTCTAAGACATAACTGAACTGTTTCAGTTGAATTTTCCAGAGAATTTCAGCCTCAGGCATACATATGGCCTGGAAAATTTCAGCCTAAATGCTTGAAGTTTGGCAAGGTTTATATGCACCTGAAAATAGTCTTTCTAATGGAAAGTATCAAACTGTTTTAGCTGTAATTATCCGCATTGTTTTGTAGTTCTATTTAAGTATTGGATGGGGAGCAGAAAATATTATGCTCAAAATTAATGAGAATTTGAGTAAATGTTGTTATAGGAAGTGGGACTAAGAAACAGCGCTCTGGGTCAGAAGATGGTACAATAAGCAGTGCTGTTAGGCTTCATGAGCATCTCATGAAGGAAACCCAGAACTTTCATTAAGCAAGGATTTATATTTGAGGAGAGGACTGCAACAGGTGGTGTGCAAGAGTGAGCATTAAAACACAGAAATAAACACAGAGAAAGTATCTCGGCCTGCAGAAAGGAAATTTAACTTGTCCCTTGGGAGCCTATAAGAAGGCATCTCTGGTTCATCTTCTGAGCCCTTACATGGGTCTGTTTTCAGTTAAGAGTGTGATGACAGTGCATGATGGTCGAAGAAAAACTGAGTGTGTTGCTAGGGATCAGGTGGCCTAATGTGGTTTGGGAACCATCGATTTTTAAAAGTGTGAAATATAAATAGTAAATTACCCAGGGATGGTTAGTGGTGAAAAATAGAAACTTCAAATCCAGCCACAAAAAAAAAAAGCCAAATAATAAAGAGAAAATTGCTGAGTAATAGTTAGCCAAAATTAGAATTGAATGTGCAGTTTGCTGTGGTGGCAAAAAAAAAAAAAAAAAGGAAAAGAGAAAAAAAAAAAGGGCAGCCCACTTCTGGAATGAATGGAGCTGTCATATGAGAATGAGGTTACGGTTTCCACCAACGCATTGACTGTGTTTGGAAAACTGTGCTCTTTTTGGTCACATTGCTCACAAATAGGTATTGGTAGAGATGGGGGAGGCGGATGAAAAAAATGAGAAGCTTTGAGTTCTTCACAAGGAAGAAGTAGTAAGAACAACATATTGTTTGTTGAACATGACTAGAGGGGAACACATCTGTCTGTACTGGGAGAAAGAATAGTGTTTTAGGAGTACGAACAGTAACAAAAAGAAATAAGGACTGGGAGGGAAAGGAATTTCTTCTTACAAGAGCTGTTATGTCAGAATACAGTATCCAAAAAGGCCTTGTAGAAGTGTTACATTGGAGACTTAAAAATGAAATTTTCTCTAGGAAAACAAGTACCAAGTATGCCATGAGCAAGACTCCTGGAGTGGGGGCAGGTGAAGTTCTTTTGGGAGGAAAAATATCTCATTCAGATGAGATTCTGATAGACTCCTTAAATTTTCTTGTTTGAATATAGCTGTTTGTCAGTCAGGAATTAAGAAATGGTTGCCATATAAGCAACGCAGTGCTTCTGCAATTGGAGTAGAATGGTGTTCTTTTCTAGTTCAGTTAGTTCGCAGTAATAAAACAGGAGAGTAATGGCACACAATGGTTGACACCCATCTTGAAACTGTTAAGGTGCTTGGTAAGTCCTGCCAAAAAGTCTAAAAATAAAACTTCCCCTCCCCCCTCCATAAGTGATTTCAGTTTGGATTTTCTGAAGTCTATTAAAAAGGCAAATAGTCGTCCATGTAAATTGTGGGTTATGACTTACCTTATAATCTGGAAGCTTTTTAATGTGCATGCTAGCAATGTGGGAGCACTGAAATACCATACTCTGTAAGCATTGCACTTTTTGGGAAGTTCTTTTTCTTTGTTTTCCCTTTTTTTTTTCCTGAAGGAAAGCAAACAGACACCTTCTCAAGTGTGAATTACTTGCCCATTAGTTATATCTCTCTTGGCAGACATTCTTCTATGTATGTTTACACACTGAAGTCAGTTTACAACAGTCTATTTAATTGTTTTGTAGGCTGGAATTTATTGGGAAATTACTATACCCGTCATTTTGTACGTGAGAGGTAAAGTCTAAATTTCACTGTGTAGTTCATTTTATTTATTTTTAAATGTAACAGAAGTCTCAAACTCACTATTCAGAAACTCATCCAATTAATGGAAGCCATAATATGGTACTGTGCCTGTTTGTATGTCAGATCTATTTTTGATGTGTTTGTAAGAATGACGTAAAAGCATTGAGAAGACACCTGCATGATTTGCTCGCAATGAGCTTGACTGTTCTGACCTGTTTCTTCCAGCATTGCTAAACTAGTTCTTTGCTTGTGTTCATTAACAGGGCAGCCCAATGGATCCAATGGTCATGAAGAGACCCCAGCTATATGGCATGGGCAATAACCCTCACTCCCAGGCGCAGCAGAGCAGCCCCTACCCTGGGCAGTCCTACGGCCCTCCTGGCCCCCAGCGCTACCCAGTGGGGATGCAGGGACGAGCCCCGGCAGCCATGGGAGGAATGCAGTATCCACAGCAACAGGTTTGTGGAGGGCTTTTCTCCGTTCCTTTTGGTTCTCTGCTTTCAGACGTTGTGGTAGTGCCCAGGGGTGCAAGGACAGAATTCAGAGATAAGCACGTCTCCTCCAGAAAGAGGATGAGAGACTGTTTTAAAAGTAAATATCTTGTGTTGACAGCGTAAATGTTTTCTGAAACTCCATACAGTCACAAAAGAGCTTTAGTGTCTTGCTAGTATCTTTTCGGAAAGAGAAATGTGTCAAACACCATCCATTTTCTTTTTTCTCACTTGACATCACTTAGCCTTGTGTATTTACTTTATATATTTTTAATTCTCTCTGGTTCAGGTTTATTTATCTGTAAGATGAAAACCTAAAGGTGCCATTAGCACAGTAAGACTAGTGTTGTCCAGAACATACACACTTATATCAACATATTTGCATATTGGTATCAACAGTTTTTTCTTTTTTTCCCCTTTCTCCTTTTGATAGGAGTTTTCTTTAATTTTTCCTACTTTTTTTTTCCCCTGATCAACTCTAAAAGGTCAGCCTGGTTTTTGGGTATCAGAGGAGATGAGATTGTCCTGCAATTCCAGGGGGAATCCCTGTTAATTTACCTTGGTTTCACTGTTGATGACAGTCTTGTCCACATTTTTTCCAGCCATTTTAAAACAAAGTCAGTTACAGTGTTCATAATGTGTATCCAAAGTAAGACACAGTCGCTTTCTAGAAAGGAAATTTATCCGGGAATGATGTTGTCAAATTTTCTACTCTTTTTTTTATTTAGAATTGTGAGTGTTGGCAATGGGAGTTACAGACTTTGTTGTGAGCATTGCAAGCTACTAACTTGATGATGGATGGGAAGCAGCATTTTGTTTTGTGCTACAGAATATCTGCCAATCAGTTTCTTTTTATGCCATTTATTGTCAAATGTAGAGAAGAAAAGAAAATGATGGAGTCCCAGATGGATAGGTGCTTGGCTAATTATAATTACTACTCACCCTCCTGTACAGGTTCTTCATCAAGTGATTAGTTAACTAACAGTTTCAAATAGTTGAGCAAATAGTACCTTTATCAACAGTTTTCAGTTTTGATCTTTCCTGTTGTTAAATATTTTCATGCAAGGAAGAGGCCGTTTCGTTAAGAAATATAAAATGATAGGTCTGGTTGCTATCTGAAGGCAGCACAGCATTTTATCAGTCATACGGGAGGAAAAACAGGAAGAAGATGGCTTTCTGTGTGGCTGCAGCCAAATAAAGTTATTAAAACATATTTTTAATTTTAAAATGAGTTATTCTGTGCTCTGTGGAGATGAGTGTTGAATTTTCACTTCATTTGCTAATTGCTTGATAATTGTAAATTATCCATCAGCAGGCAGTGACCTGGCATAGTGATTGGCTGCCGGCCCTATCTGTCTTCTAACAGCATTAATGTAATTGGCTGAGCAGCGGCACGGTTCTGAGCACTAATGCTCTTTGGGGAAAAAGTGAGAGGATAATTATGACATTGAATTTTTATTGAACGGACATCACCACCTAGGCATGATTTTGTTTTGGACTGCCTCCAAAGACTCGCGTGTTCGGTTTGTGAACCTCTAATGATCTGAATCCAGTTCTTTTCATATTGCTCATACATTACCACCTTTCTACAAAGGATTAAAATGCAGGAATGCAGGTTTGTAAATTGAATTGCCAACTTACCAGCTGAGTGGTAAGTTGTCTTTGGCACAGGATGCCACAGTTTGATTTCTGGCTGGATTTTTACTCCTGTGACATGAATATTAAATAAGGAAAGCCTAGCTATGCTTGTTAAAATCAGCTGCATAGCGTGTGCCTACTTCTAGATGTAATATATACAAAATAAATAATATTGCAAAAGTTTCAGAAGACGAATCAGCACATTTTGAAAATTGTAGTCTTTTACAGTGTCACATTGAGTTAATGAAAACCACCAGGGACTTCTGAAAATGTGATTGGTTAATAAAAATACTAGGCCTACTTAAAATATATCTTTTTTTTTTTTTAACTGAAGTATCATGCAGAAAGGGCATTGGGTAGGTGGATTATGAGAGTGGAAGTGCCACAGTGTAGGAAGGCAGGGAAACATTTATGAGGGAGGTTATTCTTATTTTAAGCTGTAGTTTGCTGTTGCCCAAAGATAGCTGGGGTTGTCTGTTCTGTTTCCTTGGATGAAACTAGCAGGCTCTTTGTTAGGCTGTGAAGATACCTGCATTTTGAAGACTTTAAAATGTTGAGTCTGGCTCTGTCAGTTCCACTGCTTGAGGTTAGTACTATGAAACTTCACAGATTTTAACTTGCAGGCTCTGCTGCAGGACAATGCAAAGGGAGAAGCAGATGAAAAACAACACCGTAATGATCATCTAAAATTAAGGAAATGTTGAAAATTAAGTTAATTGCCTAGATGAAGGTAGCTGGTGTATGTCATGCTGCAGCAGGGAATAGTGTATTCCTGTTGGAAGCCCAGTGCTGCAGTCCAGAAGTGCAGGCAAGACTCATGAAGAAGGGAGACCTCTGGCATAAGAACAATTAAATAGACATGGAAAAGATGAAGTGTTGTCAGGTGCCAGTCATCCTTTCTGCCTGCAGTATGGGTGTTAGCATAGCTTGCTAACCTGGTGAAAAAGCCATCTCTGTGTAGTGTTGTAAGCATTCTCCTAGGACTTCTATGTCTGCTTGGAAAAGGCCCCTAAGGTCCATCTAGTCCAACTGTCACCCCATCACCACCATACCACTAAACTATGTTCTAGGCATGCTTGATGCCAAACAGGAAGGTGCAAATAAGACTCAAATTTCCTTAGAATTCTGTGTCAAGGTGTTGGAGAAAGTGTGGTAAGTATGTATGGGATATGTTCTATGTAGTAGTTAGAAGCAGCGCTATGAAGGGAGATGTTCTAAAGCATTTGAACTTGGGACGTGTCTCTCAAGAGTTCATCAGAAGAAGCCACATAACAAAACGCTAAACTGTATTTGAAACGTGGACAATTTTTTTTGCATTACTAACAAAACTAAGGATAAAAGGCTGGTGTGTGTATGTGTGTGTATATATGTGTACACACAAACACATGTAGGCAAGAAGAGTAAAGCTGTTACAATAACTTGGTTATCTCTTTCTTCCTTACGTTTGACAGCAGGGGTCCAGAATGAGCATGTGAAGGCGCATGGTAGCCTGTTGCAACACAATGCTTAGGAATCTGGAGAATGCCACAGCATTTTGTCAGATGTTAAGGGAACATCCAGTTAATTCAGTATCAGTAAATATGTAAAGCATTTGGACTGATTTCTGTAAAATTGTCTCAGTGGCTAAGGAGATTAAAAATCAAATGATTTTTTAAGAGTATGTGCATAGGAAGGCAAGTATAAGAAAGGAAGCTATTACTGGAAGAATCGTACATTTTATTTATAGGATACAGACTTGACAGCGTGTCTCTCTTTTGGCAGTAGGCGATACGTGTGGTCAATGAATTACTTAACAGATACGACTTCTTAATGTTATTTGGAAGCTTAGTTTTTCTTCTCTTCCCTCTCTATTCAGTGGGTGGAGAAGGAAGGGGGGAGGCAAGGAAGAGCTGGCAGCAAGTTCACTTGTGTCTATGTTGTTGGTTTTCAACATGATAGAAGCACAAGTTGCAACAAGGCCAACATTGGCATCTCAGGGTTTTAAAATGCTGGTTTTGCATTTAAATCTCAGTGTTGCTACCTTATGTACTCTTTCTCCTGTTTTGCATAGGAGGAATGTGGTTTTCAGGATTCATAGCACTCCTTTCCCAGAACATCAGGGAGATAATAGTACATATATAAAAACAGAAAACAAAAACATCCTTTCAGGTTTAACTTTCTAAACTTTCAGATGTTTCTTGGTACTATAAAGAGGTGATGTGAGAAGCTTAGTGTGCAAGAATACTTAGCACCAGCCTACTGAAGGTGTAGTTTTGCAGTATGTTTTGTTCCAGAATGAATAATAAGATCTAAGTATAAAGATCTAAGTAATTCCCCACCTTTTGTACCTTCAGCTGAGCCAGCTGTGATACCCTAATCCTTCAGCTCTCCATTTTTAAAATTTTGATGCCCTTTGAAAGTGTTTCTGTGCTCCTGTGCTTTGTGTTTGGGGAAGTTTTCTGATATTTCATAAAAAAAAAAAATTGTGCTAAGAGTAAAAACTCCTAAGTCTGTCTTCAAAAAGGAAAGTTTTCAACTGTTGTCTGAGATGTTGGTTTTTTTGTGTTAATAACATGTAACACTTCAGTTTGTGTGGAATTTCATTAAGGTTAAAAATCAGCTCCTTGAAATATGAGTGGATGGGTTTTGGATGTTTGCAGCGAAGACTGAAGGCTTCGATTTACGAATATGTTTGTAAGAATTAAGTGGCATGATGTGTCTGTTTAATCAGATGATCATTGCCTAATTGATCTCTTTTTTTTTTTTTTTTGGATGCATTAAAAATTCCTGTGTACTTGATGGACTGGAACAACAACTCATTGTGTAAATAGGATTGTGTTGCTGTAACACATAGTAAATTCCTTTAAGAAGGATAGTTGCATGGATTTGTACAATAGCCATTCCTAATAGCTATTTAAAATGCAGTATTTCAGTACTTTTTCAATACTGATGGTGTGCTATTCTGAGAGGTTTGAACCCGATTGTACTAAAGTTTGAGCATTGGTCTGTTTCTTCTTTTTCACTGCATAAATACTGTGTGCTACTTGTTCTTTTGCATTGCTTGTGTTTTTGATCTGCAGAATGTAAACTTGTACAAGTTTTTTTGAGGATTAAGTACGGAAAACTTGCTTTTTTTTTTTTTTTTTGAGGTCTTATATGACAGGTTTCAACTGGAGTAACTTTTTTTTGAAGGTGCAAGGAAGTTTTATAAAACCTCCGGGAATGTGCTGCAAGGATTTATTGTAATGGAAACTGCAAGTCAACCAGAACTATAGCAGCACCAATGTGATTACCTCATTTAGGAATGGGTTTACAGTCCTCATATTGGGTAATGTCCCAGATTGGAAATGTCGACTTTACGCCAAGGCAATCAATTGACTGTTGGCTTGGCAGGTAGTTGTAAAGCTAGCAAGTACGAATGTGTTTACTGTTTGGTGGCTGGTTGTATGTGTTCCTTTCTGAAATCATTTTTATTCTAGAAGATTGAAATATGCCAAGAAAATGAGGCTGACTGTTTCACAGTGAACTTTTAACGTAAATGTAGTGCATGTGTACAGTGAGTGCTAGTCAAGTGATACATTTCTTGTCTTGTGTGTGTAATTGCCTTCACAGGCTAAAGCTAAAGAATACTGAATAGATTGCAGTTTTTTGTGCTCCTCAGCAGCTTTTAGCACAGATGATGTTGGTATTGGTTAAGGGAGCAGATACACAAAATAAGCAGGATTTTTGTTTTTTAGCCTATTTATTTTGCAGAGATGGAGAATGAATCAATATGATTGAATCTCAAAAACAGCCAGCAGAGGACAAAATAGTGAGATGTGTTGTCTTCTTGCTTTTTTTCCTTGCTTTTTTTTTTGCTTTTTTTCTCGGATATTTAGTTGAGGCTCCCATTAGTAGCTTATGAGTCTTCTTAGAAATTCCTGGGAAGCAAAGGCTGAAACTCTTAACAGTGAATCTTGTTCCAATTTCTTCTTCTATTAAAAGCATGTAAATGTTTTGAATTAAAGATAATTTCTCAAAGTATTTTCTTCAGTGACGTATCTGCTGTTCTGTCAGAAAAACTTGCAGCAAAAAAAAAAAGCTATAGATAAAGTGAATCCTTCCTTTTATGAATCAGAGAAAGGGACAAGAAGTCACAGCTATTTGTTTTCCTTGTAAGGTCATCTTTAAGAACGGGTCTTGTGATGATCAAGTGTTAGTAATGGCAAAGAACAGTTGGTTCTCTTTGTCATGTAATGAAATGGGGTTTTAAAATTTTAGATTTCAGAAAATGCTAAATACTATGCCTGTGCAGACTGTAGGAAAATGTTTAGAGTGGTTCTTTCTTTTGGATATACTAAGCCTCATTGAGTAAATTGAAAAAAAGAGGCTGCTGCTTTAGTTCGTGGCAGCATAGGGCTTTATGTTGTATTGTCTCCATTAGAATTATCCCTTCCATTGAGTGTGATTCACTCTATAGAGGGAGGTGAGCACAGATTACAGATAATCACAGAATCAAATTTGACATAAGTTTCGGGTCTTTATGGTAGCTTAGCTCTTCATCTTAATGCTGGTCATCTGAGATTGTTTACCAAAGAAAATCCCTGAAGTAGCGGAATTGCATTATTATGGTAAATAGAAACATTTCAGTAGCTGCTATCATTTCTTTGAAATGGTTCTGAAAAAACAGGTTGAAAAGGAAAAAAGAACTGATCCTTCATCTGCTGATAGACTGCCTGGAAATGAGACAGGGTCAACATTTTTGTCTCTTCGCTTACTGATGTTCAGTAAATGCTAGTTTTTACATCTGTCCTGGAGTAAATGGCTGTGTTTGGTCACCGTTTATATAGAAAGCGTGTCACAAATCATCGACGCGCTACGGCAAATAAAAATTCAGTTTTGTTACTGCTAAATGATTGTACTTCACATTGAATACTTAATAGCTGTAATCACATTTGCTGTTCTGCTTGGAAGTGGGGCCATGAGAGAGGAAAAGCAAAGCCTGTGGGTTGGTCCTTTGAAAATAGTTGCTGTTATGGAAGCAGTGGTTATTCTGTTGTTGAGAAATTTGTTTACTGAAAGTATTAGCTGTCAGCCTAAATTGGATTTGGAGAGGAAATAAATTTTGGTCATCAGAAGTGAGAGAATAGAGAGGGTATTTGCATTTGCACCAGCAAGATGCAAAATCGTTTACTTGTGAACAGTTTGTTTTACATGGCAGCACGAGACATGAGTTTATTTACATTTGAAATAAAATAAGCATTATGCCTTAAGAAGAGTCTGCTGCATTACTCTATTCAACAGCTGCCATGCAGTGACTGTGCCAGGAGGAATAATTAACCGTTTCTCTTGGTAGTATATTCATAGTAGTTTTCTGTTAATAATATTCATCAAATAATACACACATAATCATCAAATAATAATTTTCACCCCAAACTACCAAACTTCCATCCAAACCCGTCGTGCACACATTAGGATTTTTGTAACCATACTTTCTGTAGCATCCCTGGGGGGCAACTCAGCATTTCTTGGGAAGTCTTGATACAAGTTTCTCAGAAGATAATATCAGTTGCCCATAAATTTGATCTTGCTTAGAGAATGCAAGGGAGGCAATAGAATTTCCTTTTTAAAAATAGGAAGTATGTTTCCCACCCCTGAAAATTAGGGCTAAAGATAAAGTGAAACCTGACTGAAGTCAGTGGGAAATTCCCCGTGACTCCAGTGGAGCCATGGTTTCTTCAGATTCTACATAGTTGGGGTTATTGGGTGAGCAGCCTTTGGTTGATAGAGCATAGGCAGAATCGCCCCGTAAGTGTAGTCAACACTTAACACTGTTTGACAATGAAACACAGGTCAGCATCCTTCACTTTGGTGACTGTGGAATGGAACCAGGTAACTTTATCCTTGGGAGAACTGACCTTTCAGGAATACTTTCAGCAATACTTTCAGGAGTTCAAAATAAGACTCTTAGTGCTACCAGCAATGTTTTTTGTTTTGTTTTGTTTTTATAAACTGAAATTTGTTACATTTACCTTCAGATAAAACTATGCTACTCTAAATGTACCTTTTATTTTTTTTTTTTTAAGTATCACAAAAAATGGAAAGCATTTTCCACGCCTTTTTTTGTGTGTCCATTTTAAATAACAGGGATCTCGTGTTGGTATAATCAAAGCTTGCTCATTAATGTTTCAGTGTTTTATTTTTTATCACCTAAAGCATTAAGCTTTTTTGAAGACAGATGAACTATAAAATCTATTATTTAAAAAAAAAAATCTTCAATATGTTTAAACTGCTAACATACTCCTTAGGTCACTTTTTGTAAAACCAATTGTATTGCTTACAACAATACTAACCAGAGGCATATAAAGATCTTAGGGTAAATACTTTAATCTTTTGGTCTTTCACTGTTTTTCAAGAACAATGAAAGAAGGTTTTAAGAACTTAAGGAATAACTTAAAGCTACAGCTCATTCCATTTCTGTAGGCTTTTATTCTTCTCTTACCTTGTGCGACCCCATTCTTAGGTGCTTCTCTAGTACTTGGGCTTTTTATTCCTTGCTTTGCTTGGAATAGAAAAAGGTGTTAAATGCTCACATTGTTAAATGCTCGCATTCTAGCTGGTAAGTGTTTGATCTCTGAAGCTTATAATGCATTTTGGAGGTGTGGAAAAGGAGTGAGGAGGAAATCAGTGTCTGTTCTATTTTTTGCGAGCTTGATCCTTTTCCTCTTCTGAATATTGTTACCTAATGCCTTTTGCATTCATGTGTTAAGAGCAAACGCATAACATAGTAATTTAGTGAGCGAGCAATATTAAAAAGCATATTTGCATCTTACATTCAAACATGCCTTTGGGAAAGTGTGAATTTGGCTTTGTTGTGTATGTCAAAGGGACAAATTACACTTGGTATTAGTATGTTTCACAAAGCAATGATGAAGAGATTTCTGCTTATTTCTTGGCAAACTGTAATATAACTTGTCTTTTGAGACACAAATCCAATCAAAATAAACAAGGTTTATATAGCCACTAAGGAAGATGTTGTTTTAATTACAGAAGAGACATTACTTATCTTGAGTCTATGTACATGTTTGTTTTACAGGCCTGATTTGGCAAATGCAAGCTTTACAGGACAGGTTAACAAAACTGCCTTGTTCTTTGCACTGGGTCACCTCTATCTCTAAACTCCATTGTTCTGTGCAAGTGGTGTTCAGTAAAAAAAAAATAAGGAGGTGAGAATTGATGCCAGAAACACATTGAATCTGTGAGTAGAGGAAGAAGCATGGAGTTCAGGAAGCAGCTCTGCTGCTTGGAGCAGTTTGTAGAATCATAGAATGGCCTGGGTTGAAAAGGACCACAATGATCATCGAGTTTCAACCCCCCTGCTATCCAGGCTGCCCAGAGCCACATCCAGCCTGGCCTTGAATGCCTCCAGGGATGAGGCATCCACAGCCTCCTTGGGCAACCTGTTCCAGTGCATCATCACCTTCTGTGTGGAAATCTTCCTCCTAATATCTAACCTGAACCTCCCCTGTCTCAGTTTAAGACCATTCCCCCTTGTCCTATCACTATCCACCCTCGTAAACAGCCTGTTTATATTCGGTTCAGGGGTGCCACTGCACGTCTTTGCTCCTGGTCCTAACTTTCTCATCTGGCAGAACTGAATTTGGTGTTTTCTAACTCTTCCAACTTACTAGAGAGTATTTAAATGACGTGTATTGACTGCCTGATATTTTTTTTCATTGGTTTCATTTTGTACTGGTTGGCAAAACTGAAGAGTATCAGAGGCCAACGTATTCCTCCACAGGTTTGGAAAGTGTGTATTTAATGGATTTATGGTCCTTTTATGTTTGAGAAGTTGTCCTAGAGAGGAAACTATCATTTTTAAAATCAACCTTTAGTTTTGCAGAAAAGTATACTTTATACTTTGTGGAAAACGTTCCTGATGTTAGAGAGCATGCAGGTGGTTTTTCAGTCCTTTGGGGTGATGCTGGGAGAAATCCCATGTATCCTTCTCAAACGGAAGATTGTTTTATGACCTGAGTAAATGGTGAAGAGTAGATTCAGTAAATGCCAAGTCTGTGTGGATACTTGGCCTTCCTTTTTTCACACTACAGGAAAAGTAATGTTTTCTAACGTCACTTTAGGCCTATAACTCAGGAGTTACAAGCAGAATGTAACCGCAAAAAGTAATTTAAGAATAACCGGGAAAAGATTATATATTCTTTGGGTGTAGGCTTTTCTTTGTTCTTTCTCTTTCTGGTTCTGTCATCTCATTTTTATCTTTCATATATATAAGTGTCTATAAATATGCCCCTTTCCTTGGCTTGCATTCTCATCTTGTAGAAGAAATTAAAAACCTGACTAAATATCACAGCCCTGTGTACCTATGAGTTACTTTAGATTTGTCTGCAGGAACTCTGAAACTTCTGCGCTCTGTCAAACTGGTTTTAGAAAAAATAGCCCAGAGGATAAAAATTAGTTATTGTTACGAAACCTGGTTGTGAGGCTGTTGTTTATAAGAACATGGGAAGATGCAAGCTGTGCAGTGTTTTGCTTAGTGAGGAAAACATGTTTTTACTTGAAAAGTATTTCTTATACATGGGCTTGATCTCATGTATTCAGCTTGCCGCCATAGGCAGAAATGGTTGTGCCCTAAATCCTTGCGTGTGATAAAGTTGAGTCCTCAAGATTTATAAAATATTTGCTGAGAGAAAGGATGAAACATTTTGGCACTTGTTAATCCTGTAGTAATGAAATGCTATCGATAGCTTTTTACTGCATCATGGTGTTACTGAGCACTTCTTACTGTCTTTGAGAGGCAAAATTTCATTGGATGGTACTGTAAGTCTCTGAAGTAGAGGGTGCTAAGTCTTAAATAGCAGATTTGGGAGAAAATCAAAAGGGGAAAGGGGCCAATGGATAAGCGGTGTCAGCAGCGCTAGCACCGGTTATGTAAGGAATGATCACCCGCTCTGTGCTTGCGTGTCAATAAAAATGCAGGAGAGCACCTTTCTTGACACAGAGGTTGCTGGAACATCACTGCTGTCTCTCTTTGTAACACTCCTGTGGATGTTTTTGCACGAAGTGGTATCTGTCAGAGCTTGAAACCTTGCGCAGCTCCCTTTGAGCAGGTAGCGCGGGACAAGTTCCAGCACATCGTTACCTGACGTTGGGCCGCCCACTGTGGGGAGGGAGTGCCTTGTGAGCCTACATCCGAGCTGGTGTGCTGAGAGCTTTGCCCGACACTTTTCTCTGCACATATTGGGCTGCTAATAATTACTGAGCTTCCATTTTGAATCATGGCTTTCTTCTTTTTTCCCTCCTCTGTTCAAGGGAGATAGTAGTAGTGGGAAATATTGAGAGTGCTGGGAGAGTTTGTGATTAGCCTGGAGATATTTTTGCACTGAATAATGAGATAAATCTGTATGTTTTCATTGCCGTGCTGTCTTTGTTTTTGAAACACGCTATTTGTTGTTTCCAGTAGTAAGTACTGTTAATCTAGTAATGCACGTGGTGTGGAGTATGTCAAATTACAGATGAAAACAGATGTTGGGAGTGATTCACCTAAATGATGTAGTAGGAGTATTGTGACTGAGTATTTTTCATCATAGATAACTTTTATTTGTTATGTTCATGCACTGGGCGAGAGATTCTAGCTGGTATTTGAGCAGTGGCTGAATAAAACTTGGTCTTGTTTTAGCTCATTTGTGGAGTTCTTGATCTCTGCTGTTATCTTCTTTTGCAAATTGAGACGTTCAGACTCTGGAATGAGATATTCTGTGAAGATCCCAGTTGTGCTGAAAAAGGAAGAATGAATTGGGTGACAGAGACCTCCAAAAGGGCATCCCATAATTTTTCCTACAACCGAGGTCAGCATAACAGCTTATGCAAGTTGCAAGCTGCAAGGCACAATGGTGTATTTGTGTGCCATTACCTTGATGGACTTTGGACTTGTCTCATCTTTTTTTTTTTTTTTTCAAGTTACTCTGACTTGGGGCAACTTCCTCCATCTAGCTGCAGGTGAAATTAGCCTTGCAAATCTTGTTTATCAGCTGAGGCAGAGGTTTACTTGTTTACCCTTACTGCAGTGTTAATATTGTTAGTTACACTCTGTTTACTTGTGGAGGAAAATATAAGCGAATCCTAAAAGTCAGCAACCATCTTCTGCACAGAGTTGTGGGCACTTTGTCAGTGCTGTGTTTGCTCTCCCCTCTGTGTGGGGATTGCTGGGGGGCAGGGGGGAATAACCCTGTGAAGCCCTCATTGTGCTGGGGAATGCCACCCCTCAGTCCTTGGTTTCCATGGCTTCCAGTGAAATTTGCCTAAGGTTGTGTGATTCCTGTCGTTTTTGCCTTTGTGACTATGGTTCAACCAGTTGCACTGGGGGCTTTCTGTGTTCACAGGCAATGGGGGAGAGGCTGCCACCGCCTACACTGTGGCAATCTGCTTTTGGGGTTACTCAGTAAAAGTGCTGTGTTTGTTGTGAGCTGATGCATCTCAAAGAGCCACGCATCCCCTTCTGCATGTGGCAGTCTAGGTAACGTGGTAACAGTAGGCTGTGGGAAAAATATAAACCTGCATTATGAGAAATACATCTCCGTGCAGACATAGAACGGCAGTCATTTCGGTGGAACTGTATTTTGATGGCTATTTAGAAAAAGGACTACTGTGTGAAGATAAGTGTGGAAATGTAGATCTTAGAGAAAACAGTGGTAATCCTCCTGAATGAAGCTGGTGTCAGCACACAGCTGTCTGGACACTGAAGTTCATTCTCTTCATCTGGACTTGACTCTCTGTCCCATCTACAGGTACACTGCTGTACTGCTGATGTGGAGTATTAAATCTCCTGGGACCATGTGATATATCGAGGCAGTGACTTCTTATTCCTGGTACAGAAAAAGGGTGGAGTACTTGAGACAGTTTTCAAGGTAGAAGAAATAAGTGGATGAAATCCATGTTGAGGGATTACAGGGCTTTGTAGGAGCTGAACTGCTTTTAAATTGCCCCATTGAACAGAAAATACACCTAGACAGGCTTTTTCTGACTTAAGGAAAGTACGGCTCACACTCTGGAGAACTGGTGGGATTTCCAGAAGATTATGTTCAGGGGACATTCCCAAGTTTCAGAATGTCACACGATGAAAGATTCTGGAATTTACCCACTGGTAGGGTAAACCATGCTGCTGAGAAACCGTGGAGGTTTTGGAGAAGCTGGTTATCATCTGTAAGGAGGAGAGTGTGCTGGTCTGGGACGCTCCTGCAGGTGAAGGGCCTGTTTGCAGAGCCCTCAGCAGATGGAAGAACTCCAGACTGGAGCAGTAAGAGTGGAGGGTAAAACTAAAGCAAAGGTAGAAAAGCATGCATTGAAATCTACATCATGGCTTTGTGAGCAAAAGTGGTCAAGGTACTCAGACACAACAGGGAGGGAAAAAAACTATCTAATTGCCTATGCTCTAATGCCAGCAGCCAGGGTAATAAACAAGGGGAACTGAAATTTCTCATTTGCGATTATAAATTTCATCTACTTGGTGTTACTTGAAATCTAGTGGGAAGGTTCACAGGATCGGAATGTTGAAATAAATGGTTATAACCTATTTAGAGAGAATTGAATGTGTAGAAGTGGAGGGGAACTGGTGCTCTATATCCAGAGTGATATTATGTATTTCTGAATCACTGAGTACTCAAAAGCAAATGATCTTAAATATGTCTGAGTTATTGTCCTGACAAAGAAGGCATGAGATCAGAGTGCTAGCTACTAGCAGCAGAAGCAGGATGACCACACTTGTGTTGGGGATGGCAGAGGGAGCAGAGACAACCCCTTGTGCTGCTGCTATTGAAGCCTTAACTGATTTCTTATAAAAATGGTGTGCGTAAAGGCAGGTGGCAGCTTACCTTAAAATGCTGCTTTCAGTGCTGAAAGGCTTAAAGTCAAATGAAGAACTTGTTACAGAGCTTCCTTAGTTAAGGATCGCAGCTTGATTCAACTGTGTTGTATGCAGAAATAATTGAGCTCAAAAAAACCAACATATCTATTAGTTTCAGAGCAACAGCTACACAAAGATGAGAAATATAAGCCGTTTATAAGCTAAATAGTTGGAAGTTTTTTGTTCAAATTCTATAGGCATCACTTGGAAATGGCTTAGAAGTATTTTACTAAAAAAGAATAATTGAGGAAAAACTTAATTTTTTCCTGCTGTTTCTGTCTCCAGTGTTTGGCAGAATTTTAAAACTAGTAGGAAAAAATACTGTCAGTCCTTGAAGCTATTTCTTGTTTTGTTTAACGATATTTTGAATGTGGATCAAGTTTATTTTAAAGTGGTTTCTTTAGTAATGAAGATCCATTTTTAAAGAGAGTTAAATTGCTTCAACTATGAATGAGCAATAATTGTGAATGAAAAAAATGACCTGCTAAGAAATGTCATGTTTACCATTTTTCTAATGTAATAAGTGTGTTAAGCTTAAGATCTGAATAAATATTTGTCTTAGTGCATAATTGCTTAAATAAGTGTGTGTGGACACTTGAATGTGTTTTTCTGGTTAGCAAAAAGGCCTGCTGAGCATAGTGGGAAAACTATAACTAATAGTAAAACAAAATCCAATATTTATCAACCAGCACTATTAAACCTTTCTTTAAAAGAGTAACAAAAAAAAAAAAAAAAAGGCAAAACAAGATTAGAATATATGACTCGTGCCAGATTTTCCTGCTTGCCAATTTAAATAAGACTGGACTAATAACCAATACCTTGATTTGAATCAGCCCTCTGTGATCTAGGAACTGAACTCCAGGTCTCGCTTACAGGATATCTCTTTCCTCGGGAACGCAGTGACAGAGAAAGCTTTGAAGGTCAGGGTAGATAATCCGTTGAATGCAGGTTTCTTCTTGTGCAATCCTGCAGTTTAAAAGCATTAATATGATATTTGGCTGAGTAAAAGAAAGTGATACCGGAAAACTGAATCTAGTTTTGGATCCTTCATCATGGCTGTTGGAGATGGAACGTAGACAAAGAGCTACAATGGCTTGATTGAACTGGGCAACATTGTCCGTCATTAAGAGATCCCAAGAACTAAATATCTTTTTAGTTTGTGAAATGGGTGATTCGGATCTGTTGGCCCAAATCTTTATATGTCTAAATCTGCGGAACAGAAATTATTAAGAAGAATTATTCAGTCCAGCTTTCTAGTAAACAACGTGGGCTGTACTTTCACAGGTAAGGAAAGCACATTGACTGGAGAACTGTGGCCACATGCAGGAGCTGCGTGAGGCATGCTGTCTCCTTCAAATATTACAGGGTATCTCCATATGATTAAAAATAACTCCAAAAGATCTGAAAATTAGCCTGGCCTTCAAAGTGTTAACTTATGTATATGTGAAATCACTTTCTTTCTACATTATTGTAGTCAGAGTGTGTGAATCTCACATTCCAGTAGTGCGGTCGGTTTATTAAATGTGTAACACGTTGTTATGCCTTGAGAAACCAGGAACTTTAATGACTGAAAATAACATAAAGTGGTTCTTAATTTTGCAGAGGAAAAGGGAGTACTTTCTATGCAGTCTGCTTCTCTGTACTTGAGATGTTTGCCACCAGGCAAGGATTTTATTTTAAAACGCATGTGGACGGTATGAAAATCCTGGGGATTGAATACACTTACTTCTTTTAAAATACTCTAGGTACATTACAAGAATTCAGAAGGCATAGAAATGCTGTTTTGTGGCTCGCTTGAAATCATGAGCAGATTAATATCTGCACCATTGAGGAGAAAAAGCAGCTTGATTCTCTCTGCTTGGTAATCTAGGAAGAGAAGCACACATACACAAAAAAAGGACAAACACAAGCTTACTTTACCAAAGGTGTGTGTAAGAATGTATGCGAACGTGCACATGCTGAGTATTCCTCTGCACCTGTTCTTATCTGTTGTCGCACACACTGGAGTAGTTCACTTCATACTGTTTGAGCGACAGTTTACTTTCCAAAGCTGACCACAAGGAAGCAAGTTAAACAAATTCATAGAACTGTACAGTAGATTAAACTATGATTTAGTAGTATCAGTTTAGTCTGGTTCTATTAATAGCTAATAAATGGTTTTATATTTTGTTAGTGCCTAGGAGCCACGTTACAAGATACTCAAGTTATTATTTCAGATAATAACCTCTAGTTCTAATAGGCAGTGAATAGGCAGTTATTACTGTTTTTTTTATATTAAAAGTAATTCTTCATTTTAGAACTTTTTTCCCCAGGATTTTAGAGAATAAAGTAAGTGTAATATGCAATTTATTACAAATTTACATGTAAGTTTTGTTTTTAGCAGTTCAGTTTCCTTTCAAATGTCTGTAAACCTAATAAAAATGTAACTGTAGTTATATATTTATGATAATTTCATTTGCTTGTGCTTTTAGAGATGCATGTATACTAAATACTAATGAGCAAATGAGATAACACATTAGAGATGGAATATAGAAAGAATCCTAGTAATTAGGATGGTTGGGTACAAATTTTGACTCTGCTGCTGAACTGTTATGCTAATTTATTATAAAATGCATGATACTTGCAAATAAATGATGAAATAGCTACCTGGTGCTTGCATATTCAGTAACATTTCATTCAAATAATGTTTACTGAGCAAAAATCATGTTCTTGCCAACTATGGAACCGAAATACAACTTCAAAACATGCTGGAATTCTACCATGCTTTGGAAAAGTGTGCTTTCATACAATCAGGTAGAAGCACTTGTGTTGTAGATGGAAGAAAATTAATTGCTTTTATCACAGCAGTTAATTTGGTGTGTGTGTGTGTGTGTGTGTGTGTGTGTGTGTGTGTGTGTGTGTCAGGTCACTTGATGGCCAGAAATGTGCCTTGTTCCTATCAAAAGGAACTGCCTCTGTCCAGTATCAGGGTTCTGCATTGGCTTTCAGAGCAGCTTGGTTTTGTTGTGCTCATGCAAGTTCATCCTTAACCTCATAGCGGTAAAGGAGGGCATCTGGAGATGAGCTGAGACCTTTTAAGATGTGTGCATGTGCTTGTGATGTGTTAGAGCAGTATGTGTAAAAAGAAGTTTTACGAGTTTTGTTTAGTTAAGTAGTGCCGTTTGTTTTTATGGCTGTTTAAGGAAATAAAAAACCTCAAAACACTTTGAAAAACGAAAGGGCGGCTTAAGCATAAAATTTCAATCAGGTTCCAATTAGTTGTCAGCAAGGAAGTTACTCATATACCTTTTGAATAGGTAGTAATCCTAAAAGCTGACAAGCAGAAAGCCATCATGGAAAGAAGGATTGATAGGAAGAGGTTGGGATGAGGGGGAGAGCATCTCCTTCCAGGGGTACTGTTGATCAGTAGTGCCCTAAGAACAATTTATCATGTATTTGTCTTATCAACTGGTACCAGTTTTGCTACTTTTTGTCTTTAACATTACATTAAAACAGCACTGGCTGTTCTTGGCTCTGCAGCAGGCTGGGTGATGCTTTAAATCAGGGATTTGCTGTCACAATTAAATACAGGCCATGTATAGCTCACAAATCCACCTCTTCTGTAACTCCCGATATTGATTTATTTGATGGGACAGTTGGGGAATGATTCAGCATTTTCTGTGGAGCCGACAGCATTTTGAAATCAGTCATTATTAGCGTTGAAATGATTTATTGCTTCTTATCTTCAAAATCGTTTGGAGTTTGAGGGTTCCTCTGACATTGCATAAATCTCTAGGTAGCGGTGGGTGTTTAAACAAATTTTATGCAGCCTGCTTATTCACTTTAAATTTTCAAAACAAGTGTTGAAAAGCTGCTTCATTCGAAAGGACGGAACGGAGTTTTCACAGCTTACCAGGCTGCAGATTTAATACCAATGAGCTTCAGAGAGGCTTTTGCCAGGACAGGCGCTTGCATCTTTGCATTCTTACACAATTTGGTGGTTTAGCTTAGGAATAAATTGTAAATGTCAGATCTGAAGAAGGATTCGTGTGACTGTAAATTTGTGCGTGTGGTTTTTTTCCCAGGGCTAGCCTAGTAAGACATCCCTCCCTACACAAGCTTTGCTTTATTTATTCCATGTGAGCTGCTATTTGTTTATTTATGTATTTATTTTTAAGTATCGTTTATATTCTGGTCTAAATGTGCTTGAAAATTACCATCTGCTCCCCTGCTATTTAGATAGGGCATACTACAACCGAGGTGAAGAGCTGTCACATCAAATATTTTCACTCTAGCTTTCGCACCTTTGATATCTGGTTACGCGTCTGCAGAGCAGGACGGTTTCCAGGGATTCCTTATTTCTTTTTTAACCCTCCCCTGCCTCCCCCTAGTCTTCAGTGAGTTTTGTTGCCTTTTTCCAGTGAGGATGCACTCTTCCTGCAAGTCTGGGGGTGGCAGACGCCAGGGACTCTGTGCACAGCCCCGCTGCTTCTGGTGACATGCTGAAACTCAGCAGAATAAGCAGGAATAGAAAAACAGAGTATGCCTGTTTATGGTACAAAATGTTTATATGCTAATAAAACATTCTAGATTGGAGTGGAATGATGTATGTGGCATTTTTGTTTGTTAGCTTGTTGGTTCCCCCTCCCTCTTTAATTCTTCATCCTGAAGTAGCATAAAGCAGTTCCATTAAACACCATGTGCTGGATGCATTGTCTAATGCCAAGGTGAGGCTGCTCATGTTTCTTTCGGTTCTGAGTTTTGTTAGTCTTCTGAGTTCAAATAGGAGAGGAGGTGGGAACTACTGCCAGCACTAGATTATTGTAAAAATGAACAGATCATCTGTATTCACACTGACAGTCGCTTTGGGTGGAATTGGAATAAGCTGACAAAAGATGGTGTTTGGAAATGAAACATGATGGAGAGCAGTGAGCGTAAGCTGCCCAATAATTTCTCATAGTCAGGAAAAGAACGCCATTAGAAAGTGGGGCTTGTGCCAATAAAAAGGCAGTAAGGTAAATTAATGGGCGCACGGTATGGAGCAATAAGGTCAGAGCGCGTCATCAGTTGTCCTCCTTCCCTCCCACCCCCTGACTGACTCTGCAGTACCATACCATGGTTGTAACCATTTAATAGGCACAGACCTGAGAGAAAGTAAGCAGCCGGTGTGTGAGCTCCGACTTGTAGGCATTTTTCTCCTGGATAGAAGAGTTTATTTTTCCAGTGTTTAGGCATTTTGTTTTCCAGATGCTGCACATCTATCTTGTTGGGCCTGCTGGCACTCTGTCAGTCAGCATTATTCTGTAGGAGCATAGTGGCCATCTAGTACCATAGCCCTGTGTCCTGAGGCTGCTGTGTCAATGCCACGTGCATTTGTGTTCAAGGCATTGCTGAAATCTGTGCCCAGAGTGGTTATATATTTGCAGTACCACCTTGAGATTGTTCTTTCACAGGAAAACAAAAGCATTATTCATCCTCTCTTGGCTGATTAATTCTCTTTTTCTGCAAGAGGAATTGAGCGTGGGGAAAACGCGTGCCTAACCACTAGGAGCTAGGTCTGTTCCCTTAAATCTAATCCTCCTCCTTCTAGCGAGGACTCTGTGCTTGTGGTAATGGAATGGGCTGCAGGGTACATCGGGAGTTGTAGTCTTTCAGTGTTCTGTGCTCTGAAGATTAATAATCTTGCAGCCCTCTGAGGGAGATAAAGAGAAGATGTTCTCTGACAAATTGTTATCTTGTATTTCAGAAATGTGCTTTGAGCACAGAGCGTACCTTCAATTCATCCCTTCAGTTTTTACCTTGATATCCTTAGCAATGGCAATATATTAAACATCCAAGCTTGTCTTCCTCCTTCATTCCTCCTTGTTTTCTGCCACTGCTGTGGATTGTTTTGGAGACGTTTCACCTGCGAGACAGTTGCATCTTTCACAAAACTGCTCTTGAAACACAAAATGTTAGGGGAAAATGTTAAGCATGCTGCTGAGTTTTGTAACTGTGCAGACACACAAGGCTCAGATTGGATAAATTACATGCCAGCATTCTATTTCTGAAGGGCAATATCTCAGTTGAAGGGTTTCAAAGAACAATTTTCCTCTGACTTTCAGATCGTTTTTAGCTTTTCTCTGCCAGTGGTTTTGGCAGGCTTTTGTTACGATGTTTTTGGGTTTGTTAAATTTTTGGGTTTGGTTCAGTTGCTGGAATAGGCTGTTGCTGAATAGCTGGTGCCGACCGAATGCCGAGTTCAGGGAGCAACCGGGAAGTGACCATTGGGCTTCCATGACTGCAGGGCGGCCGAGATTTGCAGGGCTTACAGAAAAGCTACTAATTCTTTATTGTTTCCGTTCTTCAAATACTTACTTAAAAGTGTCTAGGAATGCATGCAAGTACTTGGTACAATGTAACTTCAGGCTGAATCAAAAGCTCTTAAAGCCTTTTTTTTTTTTTTTTAACACCTTTCATACCCATTAAAGTATTTCGTAATTTTGGATTATATATGTGCATCGACTACTTAAGCGTGTCAGAAACGACTGTATATGTAATATAATTTTATAACTATTATTTAATATCAAATATTATATTGGAGTAATTTTTTGTTTCTGAGATTTTCTTATGCGCCTTGTGCTTTACATGATGCAAAGTACAGTGTGCTCCAGTCACATTGCTGTTGCGTGGCATTTTGATGGCGTTACTAATCTGACTCAGAGTCTGGGTGCTATGGGAAGCAGCTTCCTATATTTTGGACGCTTTTCTGTATGGTACACGTTGATTGAGTTTGGATCTTTTGCCTTCCGTGTGGATGATGCATAGAGGTACAGTGCCTAATTTGAGTAAAGTTTAGCAGTGCTTTGCTGAACTGACAGGAGACTTGGCTTTTTTGGTGGGGAAGGAAGGGAGGAGGTTCAGTTTTCTGCTGGTTATACATGCTGAAATGGCTCGCACTGGTACCAGGGCAGCACAGAAAAATGGAGAGGGAGGTGAGCCTTTGGCACCTGGCAGTCAGATCAGCATGCTTTGCTGCATTACCACAGTCAGAACATTTTGAAAGAAGCAGTAGTTTGCTAGTTAGAGTTCAAGTCCTTGTGTAAAGCTGAGGCTGGGTCTGCCAAAGCTGTACGGTGATGCCATGTGTTCTTCTGTCCAGAAATTCCATTCAGGACCTAATGAATGTTTAAAAGAAATTGATGTGTTTCTGTTATTTTTTTTAATGTTCTTACAGAACAGCATTTTGTAAGGTTGCTTTGTCTGACCGTTCTCAGACCAGATGTATTCAGAGGGATTACTGACTGATAGCCTTTATAAAATACATTAGCATAGGACTTTTGTTTGACAGTCCTGTTTCAGAAGCAGTGAGGTCACTGCAGAGTTTTGGCTATAATTTGGCATGTTTTGGCAGGCTGCTATAGAAGCATTCTTTAGATAGGCATTCCTTGCATTTATACTAGTAGATTTCCTTTGTGTCATCTGTTCACTCTCACATTTCAGTAACTGAAATAACACTCAGCTTGCAAACTTGTCTCTGTACAGGAGATCCACTTAAAAAATTTTCTGCCCCATCTACCTATTGGAAATGTTTTTCTCTCCTTAGTTTTGAGAAGAATTTGTGCAACGTTTATCACAGAGGTAAAATAACAAGGGTAAAAAACCTAGAAGTTGGCTCTCTTTGTAGACTCTCTGCAGTCCTTGTAGACAAGTAGTAGCTATTCCACATCAAAAGAAAAAAATTGTTGACCTTATGCTAGCTGATAGGTCCTCCATCAGCGTACGGTCTGGTGTCTGTAACAGAACCAGGCAAATGAAGTTCTTAAAAATCATGTATGCGTTCATTTTCTCATAATATGCAACATGCGTTAGCATATTAAGTTCCTCAAGACTGTTTGGAAAACTTGATTTCTTTTTATTGCATTTCCTAAATAATAATTATGAATCTAAACATCAAGCAGACTGTTATTTGACGTGATATATATATTCCATATCTGCTTTGGATTGCAGAAGAATCGACTTCATGAAAGCTCTTCGTACTTCTCATTTCTCTCTTTTTAAATGGCACTCCATCAAATGTTGTCCAAAATCTGACTCACTGCTGAAGAAAGTCGTAAAAAAAAGACAGATGGAGAAAGCAAATGTTGTTAAAAATGTTGTCTGCAGTATTATAGCTGTGTTAATAGTCACTTTTTTGTCATAATTGGTGCACAGTTGTTTTTTTGTTTTTTTTTAAATCTTCTTGTTCCTCACTGTTTCTTAGGGGAGAGGTAGCATATAGCTCTATAGTACTGTTGTTATGGCCATGCTATAGCCAATACATTGTCATGGGATTTCTTAGTTAACCAACATAAAATGAGAGATTCTGCATCGCAGGAGAACAGATGTAAAACATTTCTTCAAAGAGAGATTGCAGTTTGCCTCCTAGAGTTTTTACTGTTCTTCTTTTTAAACTGCCAGCCTGTAATGAAATTTGTGGATATCCTTAAACATCTGAAAATTCTTAATTAGAGTATCTCATAGATGTACATGGTGTGATCTCTTATTAAATTAACAGTACTGTGGGGAAATGTATGATTGAGATTTAAAGTGTGTGTGTGGAGGGGGGGGGGATTGGTAACAGTTTTCTGTTTCGGTTAGTTTATTAGTTTCTACAGATTCTGCACATCTGTCTTACTCTATTGATTTTTAAAAGAATGGCAGTAGGATCTTTCTTTTATCCACATAGATAGTGTTTTCAGGAATATTTCTCGACTGTGATGTTCTTTTCAATTATAAAATAGTATTCTAGTTTTATAGCTGAGCATTAAATAAATTTAAAAATAGGATCAGCGTGACTGAAATAAGATCTTTTTGTCAAGATTTATGTGTGTGCATACAGAAATACTGCATTTCTGAATATGGAAAATATTTCAAATCCGAGCCACAAAATCAGAATGTAGATGGATCCCTGCAGTGTGTGTATTTCATTGTTATTTTCCCAGTGATTTCTCTTTCACATAGATTGACACAAAGGCAAATATGTACTTTGCTATAGATATCAAACCCACTATCTCACCTGCAAGGGACTGTAAAATTATATCTCTTTAAAAGAGGAGACATCAATCTACAAAAAAATTGCATTTTCAAGACAAGGTCTTCCTTATTTCTCTGTTCTTAAGCATATTTAGAAACAAAGAGGAAGGTAAAGATTTAAGTCAGTCTGAAGATGGCATCACATACCAGGAGCCCTTTAATTTTGCTGTGCAGTCATGTAGTATATTCACTTTTTTCCACTCTTCTTTGGCCCATACAGCAAAGAGACATTTCTTTCATGAGTATCTATTCAACTAGTGTAAGTTTTTTGTTTTTCTTTCTTAAAGGACCTACCTCAGTGGTTTTCAGCACAAACCAAAAAAGATGCAAAGCTTTCTGTGATACCATATTTTATTATATATTACCATATATTATTATATAATGAGTAGAAGAAGCATCTTCTAGCTTTGGGTCTTTTAGATGGGGAAAAATGTTTAACTTGAAGATGTAGCTAGTAGTTCGTAATGGGTAATTTACAGCTATTCTAGTAAGGGTTTACACAGGGTGTTAATTGAAGTAACTCAGTGCAGACTTTGCAGTAATAGTCAGTGACTGCCATCTATTCATGGTTTTTTGTGTGTTTTTGTTTGTCTGTTTTTCTTTTAAATAAATCAAGTCTATCAAACTGTCATTAACTCACCACCTATTGTACATTTGCAGAACATCCTAAAACCTGAAACATTCCTTGTGCTAGCTGAATGCCTAAGACTGTTTCAGTTTTTCAGTGGTAATCTAGAAACAGTTTTATGGCTTACTATTACAGGTTTCTATAAATGAAATAACATTTTTGAGTTGCAAGCACTGTTGCCTTGTCACTGACTCCATACTCCCAATGCATTGGAGCCATTGCCTTTCTGTCATACCATTAATGGAAACAAGGTCATTGCATGGAGGGTAGTGGTGACTCCAGTGTGTCTCAGCTGGGTTAGGTACACACTGAGGACAGCCATTCCCTCCTACAGCTACTCATTGCAGTGGAGCTCTTAGTAGCCCATCCCATTGCACAGATTAGGTTAGGGAGGGTACAAGGTCGGGAACTTCTGGGTATTGTCCTTACAGCTTGAAATCCTCTGTGTATAGCCGTGTGTGGATCAGAAGCAGCGCCATGTATTGTTACACCTGCTTGGCCAGGAATTCAGGGGATATTCTGGAGGTGGTTTTGTGGCTGTGGGGTGGGAGAAACAGTAGCTTTTGAGGCTTTGTTCTGCTCAGTGCTCATGGTTCAGCTGAAATCTCCTCTGTGAAAAACTCATCAGCTCTGCTGCCCAAATATTGAGTGTCAGGCTGCACAATTTCTGATCTGAAAACAGTTTTCACCAGTGCCACTCAAGGCTTGCCTTTGATTTCAGAGCTTTTTTGGGCAGAGAGGGTGCCAGATGCTGTAATGTAATCATAACTTGGTTTCCCTTAACTTTGTGAGAACGATTCCTTCAATTAATACTACTGACGTCTAAGTGCCTGAAATGGAGAGAAATGGAGTTAGAACAGGCCTGTGAACATTGTGGAGCTGCTGCAGACAGGAATTGTGTTTTCCCATGTTTCAGTTGTAACGTCAAAGAAAATCATGTTCCACTCTGACACAGTTCATTGTCTGTCTGTCTGCAGGTTTACAGAGAGACCTTTAAACTACTGTGAAGTCTGTAAATTTAAGTCAGTGTGCTTAGTTTTGTGCCACTTGCTGTATATCATAAGCCCATAGTAATTTTATCTGCATTAAGTGCTTATTCATTTTGAACATAGCTGAATTCTACCTAAGTAGAATGGTATAGTGGTACATCAAATGGAATGCTTGTGAACTGCTGTAAAAATGTAGACAGTTCATTTTCTGTCAGACAGCAATTTTTTGTCAAATGACCTTTGAAGGAAAATTTATTTCCAGAAGAAATATTTTGGAGTGGAAGGAAGTTGAAAAGTTCTTGTTTTTGTTTTTTTTTTTCTCCATAACATATTTTTGGTGATTCTTTTCAGTCATAATGTATAAGTTGTTTGTTCTTGACAATTATGGTCAAATCTAAATATTCATTTTTTTCTAACTTCTTCAGGTTTTTTTTTTGGCAGACTTTATGATTTTTTGTATATACCTAGAATTTGCATTCATTTCTGTTTGAAGTCTTCCCAAAATTCCATTAGTAATTTCTGCCATGCTTTCATAATGCACATAAAAATAAAAAAAAACAAAACAAAAAAAAAAAAACAAAAAAAAAAACGACCCTTGGGAGTTCTCACATCTGCATATCAGACACTGAAATCTGCATCCATGCAACTTAAAATTTTAACTTCTAGGAAAAGTGTTATTTGCTTTTTTTTTTTTCCTCCAATTTTGATGTGTCAGAGGTATCTTTTCCTCTACCCCCAGCCCCTATTTGTCATGCACTTTGCATAACTCTGAAGGTATTACTACTTTTCAGTGTTATTCTTCACATTTCCTAAGCCTTTGTAAAATCTCCTGCATTTTTGAATTGGGATTCCTATCTCTATTTGCCAACTTTCTTTAATGTGGTCGAGTGGGGGGAGAGAATGGCAAAAGGAGAGTGGCTCTGCCTACGGCTCACAGGGTTTGTCTCCAGTAGCTGTGCTGCATTCCCCTCCCTGTCTGAGGCAAGGCAGGATGTGATAGATCTGCTAATATGAGCATCTCTTCCAACACATAACATGGGAATGGATTAGCTAGAGGGTACAAGAGTAATTCTCTAAAACTGCATTTTAAGGAGGACATTGCTCGCAATTCTCCTTCATATTCAGTTCTCTTTTGTTTTTCTACTACTGTTCTGTGTGTGTATTTGGATCTTTAAAACAATTTGCTACTGTTAGATGTTAAAATAACTTAAGAATACATTTATTCATTTTTGATTCATTGGCTCTTAATCTAATCCTTTCAGATGACATACTGCCTGCTTATATGAAAAACAATTAGGGAACAATTTAAATGGATTTGTTTGGGTTCTTTCCCTGAGTCAGAGGAGCTTTCTTCTGGTATTTTGGTGTCCATAGTTCTGAAATAAATTCTTAGTAATTAACCACAAAAAGAAGGCAGGAGGATAGTAGCTGAGTGTCTTCAACTGGAAGTCCTGCTGGAATATGAAGTTCTCAGGCAAAACAAATTCAGAAGTAAAAATATGCCTCTGGAGCAGAGCTTAGTCTGTAGTACAGCTTGCAGAAGTCTTGCATCTGAAGTGCTTGGAGACACTGAAAAGAAGTAAAGGGTGGGAGATTGTAGTGTTGTGCTGGAATTCTTAAGGAAAAAAATGGTTTGTTGCCTTTTTTCTGAAAATTCTTCATTGCCATAAAAAATATTCAATTTTTTTAAAAAGAAAGAAGAACAAAGCAACTTTTAGTGAGTGAAGTGCAAATTTTGTTACATAAAACATAAATTATGTGTGATTAAATAAATCTTTATAAGCAAAGCATATTATGAATTGCTGCTCTTGCTGGATAGTTATTTCTCAGTGGGGAAGAAATTGTCACTGACTGAGCTGCAGTGTCTGATCAGGACCCTTGACCTAGCAGCTATTTTGAATGGCTGCCTAATCATAATCTCCCCTTCTTGTTGAGTCTGTTGTTGTGGAAGGTTGCAGATCCCAGGGAGGTCTTCTAAGTCTTTATTATTATTATTATTTTTTAATTACTAAACATGTAAATGGGAGAGTAAAACAAGTGAGAAAAGGAAAATACGATACCAGAGAAGCTGTAGATGCCCATCCCTGGAGGTGCTCAAAGCCAGGTTGGTTGGGACTCTGGGCAGCCTGAGCTGGTGGAGGGCAGCTCTGCCCATGGCAGTACATTTGAACTGGATGGTCTTTTAAGGTCCCTTCCAACCCAAGCTGTTCTGTGACTATACAATAAATTGAAGGAGACCATGTCCAGAGAGACCTGCAGAATGACAACAGAGCACAGAGAGATGAGGAGAGGAGCTGCCTTTAAGTCAGCAGTAGGCACCTTCTGTCCCAGCAGTGCCCTGCATTGATGGGCTGCAGCTGGATGGGGGCATGCAGCGTGCTGGGTCAGGCCAGCATTCTTCAGGCACGACAGCAGGGAGCTTCTGTCTGGGTGTTCATCAGCTGAAGCCTGCAGGAGGAAGCTAGACTACCTTGGCTCCATGTTAGCTCGTGGCTGTGCCTGCTGCACTGCCAGACATGCACTGGGGAGGCCGAGTGGCCCCTCATGGAGCAGCACTGCTGTGGCCATAGGTGAGCTGCCTGTGGAGTGGGGCCCACGCTCTCTGCATGCGTTCCCCCAGAGCTCTCCAGTACTCTCAGTTTTTCTTCTTTGGATTTAGGTCACCACTGTTCTGTGTAACTCCTCTCCCCTTCAAGAAGCGCAATAAAAGCACTGCTTTTATTAATATTTCTGAGGTGTTTTAGTGCACTGGTGGCAGCAGTTACAAGACTACTGTGTTTTGACCAACAAATGCAATAAATGTGTTGAAAATTCACCCGTGTTCTACATTTCACTGCATAACGTGTTTATATAACGTGTTAAACACTTCTGTCTAAAGAATAGCTTTCTGCAAAGGTAAAACGTATTTTCCATGGTGCCTTTTAGAATTACTGTGGGAAGCGGTAATTCCTCCTCGCTTTTCTTTCTCTGCGCGTATCTAAATCTCCATTTTCCAGCATTTCAAAATACACATTTCCTTTTTCAGCCGTCTCCCTTTGAAGTTGGGTGTTTCAGCGTCTCTGGGTTTTACGAGGTGTGAGGCCGCTGCCCAGAGGATACGGCATTGGCGGCACCGGGCGATTGCAAACACGCTGGGCCGAGCGCGCCGCGTGCGGTTGTGCGAGTGCTAATTTGGCTTTTTGTATTCTTGTCCTGTCCTGTTTGTGGTATTTAATGCTCTAACATCTCTCTGGTTGGGTGAGCCCATATGTCATTCAGATGGGAACCTGTGCGCTGCCATTGGCCTGACAGCCAGTCAGCCATGGAGTACAGTGATAAAATTATGAAAACTGTGTCTCTGTTCATTGGACCAGGGGAATTTACAAGCGTTTTTTCCTAGATGTGCCTAAACACTGTATTGCCATGCCTTGGCTCACGTGGCAGTTTTTTTCTGGATTATAAGCCTTGCTAATAGTATGAAAGCTCACTTGTGTCTTCCTCAGCCTCCCCCTTCTTTTTCCTCTTTATTTATAGATTTGTGCTCCTTATAGATGAAATCAGAAGTCAGCTGCCAGAATTCTTTGATGGTTACAAAAATAGCAATTTTGTTTATATATTTAAAATAAAAGCAGGGATATTTTTACGATCTGCTGCTGCTGCTGCTTGGTTCTGTCAGTGTATTTAGCAGTCAATATGAGAAATGTTATTTATACACTGTTTACTAAAGCATTATTTATAAAGCAGTTCTGTGTGACGATAAAGCCATGTCTGTAAGGTCATGTTTTGCTTCATGTCTTCCTTCTTGTTGTATGGTACACATTACACATACGTAATTCAAACATAAATGCTATTTGACATAAGGGAATAAAACTATTTTCAGCTCATGAAAAAAAATCCCTTTACTATGAACTTGAAAAGCTATTTCTCAAAATCAGCGCTGTCAAACTCATAGAAAATTTCTGCTGTAGTGTGGCTTTACTTTCTTGCTTGTGGTTAAAATGTCTTGTTAATAATCAATTCAGCTTCTAAAAGTGGCTGATGTGCTTGCTACTGTGTGGCAGTCAAACCGAACTCTACAATCCTCATGTATTAGCAAGGTATAAATTTTGCTGAAAGTGCTTTGATTTTTGTTTCTGTGTTCCTTGCTTGCTTTGTGTACCTCATTATTGGTTCAGTTTAGAAATCCATGACCAGAGAGCCAATAATTAAAATTACCAAGACAGAATTTACCGTGCTCTCTGTAAATGAAGAATGAACTTACTCAAGACTGGAAATGGTCTTTTATGTATACTGTAGTATATATGCTGAAATTTCAGAAGAAAAAACCCCAACATTCCTTTATTACATTTTTCTTGGATAGTGCTTTTAATGAATAAGCATGGAAGTAGGAAAAATGTAAGCAAAAAATGGTTAGTGTTGTCTTTTTTTTTTCTTTTTTTTTTTTAGTAGTAGTATAGTTGCTTTGATGTTATTAGAATCACCTTGCTTTCAGTAAAAGCAGGAGAAAACACTTGAGAATGGTTAGCAGGGAAAATATGGTTCCTGCTTCATCTTTCGGTAGCTCATATAGTACCATTCCTGACTTGCTCGTCATCACAGGAAAGAATTGCAGAGATCCTTTTAACCTGATTCATGACAGAGCTTATTCTGGGCTTTCTCCTATACCTCTTGGTATTGGGCTTACTGGTAGGAGTGTATTAGTGGCTTTCTTTCACATCCATGATCTGTGAATATTTTAAAACTGAAATCTTTGCTTGTGTGCTCTTTGCTGGCAGAATCATGTGCTTCTTTGTGAAATGTAAACAACTCTATGTTCCTTGCCCCAAGGATATTGCAGCATAAATCCTCAGTTCATACATTTGTGTGTGCATCACCAGTTGCGCTAGTATTATGGATACCATTGAGCTCCATGGCACTATTAATATGAATAAAATTTAAAAATGTATAGCAGTTTGTTGAATAACATGTAATGAGAATAAATAAGGGTGTGGGTGTCAGAGATGTGTAGGAAAGGTTTTCCGTTGCGCTGAGTTTGTAGGGCTTCTTCGGAAACCTATGCATTTCAACTGGGATTTGCTTGATGGTTTTCTTTATATTTCAAACTTTAATAAATTATAAGACCTACATAGCAACTACTTTGAATTCATTCGTTTCGTGAATCCAGCTGTAATGTGCTTTGTGTGGTTCTGCAAAGCACTGCACTACGTTGTGTTCCTGCCCTGTTGACGTACTGAATTTCTTTCCTACTCCTTTTATATTACTGCACTTGAGAGAGTTTTCACTTGCTTGTTGGAACAGAAGCTGAAGGGGATCTTTAGGAAAGCACAGTCAAGCAGACATAATAAATTTTGAAAGGCATAAAAACCTGCCTCCCAATTGAGGGAGGTAAAGATTTACAGTGCATCGTAGAAATAGAGTTTTTTTGGTAGAGCAAAAATTTCTGACTTTGCCAAGCTTTTCTTGTGGAAAGCCACTGGAAGAGCCACTCACAGTGTTGCTAGTTGCTTTCCTTTTTGACTTGAAGATGAAATAAGATTATTTTCAGATCATTCACGAGCAACAAAGTGCTTTTAAATTGGTGCCCCTTTTATACACAGAACGGTTGGATTGGGTGCTAATTATTTGATTGTATTCCTTTTCTTCTGAAAAGATGCTGCGCTAAATCAAACTGTCTTTTCTCAAGTGAGCAGACCCACAATGAAGTGCTCCTCCAGAAGAAGAAAAACACTGGAGCAACTAAACTTAATCATGTTTTAAGATGGCATCTACTAGCATTTTCCTTATGCTGTGAGACTGTAAATTTGAGTTGTGTTTAAGAGTCCTCAGTTGATAACTTCCTTAAAAAGAATAAACAAACAAACAAAGCTCCCCCAAAACCTAACTCAAAATATTGAGAATGCTTTTTCTTAATATTTCCAAATTTCTAATCTAAACAGAACACACACATTTTAAGTTTGAAGTCAGCTTCTTTTTGTAGGTTTATAACTTAAGGGCATTCATCAATCGCTAATCAGAACCGTTGAGAGAATTGGATTATAAAGATTTGTAGATCACTTTTAACAACTTAGACTATTAATTTATTTTACCTTTTTAACATTCCTGTTCATTTTAAAGAGCTATTATATTTTATCATAAAGCATTCCTGCTTTCACTGCAAAAGTGTATTTATTACTACTTCTCTGTGATGACATCATCTTTTCCCATCTATTTTAGATGTAGTAAAACAGATACATTTTGCAGGCACGCTGCTGCTGTATGTGAAAAGATGAAAAAAAAAAAAGGTTGTCATAAAAATAAGTAAATAGTTTTGTAGTAGTTTCTTATGCAATAGAGACTTCCCTTCCTGTTCTGTTACTGTAATGTAGCAAGAAATGTACTTGTCTCATCTAAGTAAAAATTTCCAATTTCACCTTTTAAATCCCCAATTAAAATTCTTCTAAAATTCTTCTGATGTTATTCCTCGGTAGTATTTTTATTAACCGCTGAGGGTGTTTGTGTTTATTGTCTTTGTGGGTTGGTTCGGTTGTTACTGTTTTGAATGTTGATCTTGGTTTTGAATCACAACTGTTTTACACATTTCTTAGCTTACTAAATCTCCTCAGACATCATGACCTTGGTGAGTAAACAGTATCACATGTCATAGATTTTTACTTTTATCTGTTCTTTATAAAATTGCAGCATTGGAAAGACTCTTGATAATTTTAAACTGAGGAGATTTCATTTTGTCTTTTTTTAACCTATGGAGAGGACAAAAGCTGAGTAGAAGTTGAAAAACTAGACTGTGAAAAAGCATAGGCTTTGTTGTGTATTTGTTGATTTTTGTTGTTGTTCATTTGTCTTTGGTTCTAAATTTCCAGTGTTCCTATTCCTCTCCCTTTTGTTTCGCTGCTCAATCCTTGCCTCCCCCCAGCTCCTGTGCTGAATATTTAAGCTGGAGGTCAGCTTGGCTTCATGTGTTGTTCAAAATACGCTGCAACTGAACTGTTAAATGAAACGATGGTATCAGCATAAAATGCACAGAGTGTATTCGGTCTGAGAGGATGGGAGTGAGCATAGGTTATCAACAAATACTGAAATCAAAGTAAGCTTTCTCTATAGATGTATTTTTTCATAGTGAAATAACAGTAGTTTTGAGCTCCAGTCCCCTTCTCATCACAGAGTAATGATCCCAGTTTACGCTGTTCGTGTTTTCTCCTTTTCTTTCTTCTAACTCCCATAGCACAGCTTTTTCAATCCAGCATTCACTGCACATGTTCCAGTCATGAGGTTACAAAGCTGACATTGCAGTCTCAGCAGAGGTTATCTCTTTAAAATTCCCTAAAATTCCCCTTTGGCACATCCAGTTTGGCAGCTGGGTTTCTGTAGGAAACTGATGGAGCCACCCCCTCCCCTTATGTCCTTTATAAAAATAGAAATCTATTAAATCTCTGGCCAGAAGGGCAGATGGGTAAGTACTCCCTCCAAAACAGACAGTGCTTCTTCCTCGCCTTTTCTCCCCAGTTTTATACTCTCAAAAATCAGCTTTACATATTTCAGAGCCAGCAAAGTCATGAAAATACCTGCTTTTCTGCTTTTAAAATTGAAATGCAACTTGCCTCTTATCGTTTGGAGCACGTGAACTCTCTGCTCTGAAGCTGTGTACAGCCACTGATAAATATTGACCTGTTGTTTGAAGTATTTTGAATAGGTATGCAGTGTCAAAATCAGAATAATTTAAACTTACAGACTCATTCCTGAACAGTGTTGCAGCCAGTAAGAAAATGTTGCAGAACCGAATGATATCTACATCTCTAACTGCCAACGTACAGTAGTGATCACTGTACAAAAACCAATTAAAACAGGTATTACTCGCATTTTTAAAGTGGCTTTACTGTCATGATAAAAATGTCCCTGAAATGCATTAATTATTTGTTTCTGTTTCCTGCAAGACAGGAGAGAAGAGTTATGTGTGCGTGTCCCTCCCCTTGGGTGCCATCCTTGGTGAGAGCTGCAATGACTGCTCTGCTGCATAAAACAGGCTGTATTTTATGGCAGAATGGCTGTGTCTGAGTTTGAGGAGACCTGAAAAGCCAGTGTCCTTCCTGAAAGCCAAGGAGAGAGGCTTCTCCTGCAGCTTAGCTTTGGGCTGTAGTGTTCTGGTGGCACAGAACCTCTCTTCTGGGTGCTCTTTTTGGAAAGTGAAAATTGTGGATTTGGATGCACAGGATCAGGAGAGCCCAGGAAAACCAAAACCAAGGACTCTGCAGTTCAGTAGCAACCAAAACCAACCCAACTGGTAGCTACAGTGCCACTTCTCTTGCGTCACCTCTGGGTTCAGCAGACCATGTTGAGTTGTCTCTGTGCTCTAAGCCAGCAAAGCGGAAGGCTGCCCATAACTTTTCCACTTAAAGCTATGTGTGATACAGTGACTTGGTAGAGAATTGAACAAATTCTAGGATCAACCATGGGAGGCTGATGGGCTGGAGGAAAAAAAGAAGGCGGCAGGCCCTCTGGAGCCACAGTTGGGTTGGTCTGGTGCTGTAGACCAGGTGTCTCAGTGTTCCAGTCTCTGATGTGCTGTACAAAAGGTGAACAACCCTTGCTGTATCTTGCTGTGTTTTCAGAAGAGGCAGTCCTGCATTTCGTGGTGCCACCTTGCCTGTCAGGGAACACCTTTCTGCCTTGGGCCATTATGTATTTTGGCAGGCAGGAGGTGTTCCTGAGGTGGGAACTCATGCTGTGGGGCGGGTGTAGAGCTCAGGGGCATTTCTGCATCCAGCTGTCTCCTGTGCTGTGGCTTTGAATGGCTCTCTCCTGAGAATGTGTGCTTTTTTCATTACCTCTGGAAGAGTTTACCCCCCTGTCCTGAGAAGAACTGCAAAAGCAACTACTATATTTTGGCTGGTGCTTGGGACTGTGGCCCTACTGTAGGCTCTCCTCATCTCTTTGGTGATGCATCTCCCGTGTGATTTGTGCAGAGCACCAATTTTTACTCCGTAGGTTGCCTTGTGCATTTTCTTCTTTTCACTGAGGAAAGTGTTTGCTTAACGTGGCTCAACCACATCATCTTCATATCAACCTGAAGCTCCTCTCTTTGTATTTTGCTTCTTTATGCAATGAAGTGTCTACTTTATAGTTATGTTTGCAATTTTTGTCATTTCAAGTTTCCCAACCTCTTACTTTTTAAGAACTTGATATTATGCTTAACATATGAAACAACTAAAATCATGTTGTCACTGTCTTCCTCTCTGTTCCTAGGAGTTTGTATTTAAAAACAAACAAACTAGAAATCATAGAGTAAACTATATAGTGCAGGACTGTTCACATTTAAATCAATCTGGATGAAAAAGCATGGCACATCATGTCAGCACTTGCGATGCACATCTGTGCAGAGTCATGTGAGTTTTGTTTCCTTTGTTTACCACATGCAGAGAAATGTGTTCATGTTCAACAAACAAGGAGTCACCTCGTGCAGCCTTCTTCTTTTAAGACACTCAAAGAATATGGGGGGGAGTTAGATCTTTTGGGGAGTGAAACGAGGAAGATGCAGAGTCCTCGCTGGAATGGTACAGGCATCCTTAAGAACTTTACTTGGACCAGCTTAGCATGGGACCCTTTTGTAGTAAGCAAATGTAAGACAAAACTACCTGGGACACCTTTATTATACAAAAGTGAAATGAACTTCTTGTTTTCCCGCTTGGCTCTTACTTTTGGTGAAATGCACTGCACCAAACAGCTTCCACTGTTCCTTACAATCTGGATGTTTTGGAGGAAAAAAACAAAGTTGATTTAGTTTCTTTGATTTTAACTGAAAAATTTCCCCTTAAAGCAGCAGTTTTGACAGAAGACATTCTTTCAGACTTTGTTGTTTGGAGATATTGACTGCTCCTAATAAATCCGTTAAAATGTTTTAAAGTGCGTAACTGGGGGCACTTGAGCATAAAACTACAGTTATACACTTGTGTATTAATTTTGTTTACGGATAGGTATGACTTCAGCCTGACCATAAATGAGAATGAAACATTTTACTTTTCATGTAAGAATTTGTTTTGTCAATGCTCAAAAACAAAAGTAGGTGTTCAGACAGTGGCACGAAATGACTGGGCTTGCTTGGGGTTTTTTTAAGCTTCCAAGAAAGGGAAAGAGCATGTGTAGATACACTGGAGATGCTTGAATGTCTAGAAAGCATAGTAGATATTATAAAGATTGACTGATAAAATGTAACATTTGAGTTGAGGTTAATTAAAATTAAAAAAAAAAAAAGCAGCTTGGCAGAAGGAATGAACTGAACGGTTGATTCTTAAGTGGGCAGTTTTCAGTCTGTCAGAACTCCTCTTTTGGTGAGTGATGTTATAGTTACAAAGTTTCTTGTTTGTTTTTCTGTTCCATTTTGAGGACAGTGTTACATGAATTGGATTATCTGTAGTCAGATACTTACATATAGCAGATGTCTCTAAAACTTACTTGTGGTAACAGGAGGAATAATTTACAATAATCATCTTATTCTGAGTATAATAAAAATGTAATTATTTAAGGAATTATTATGTGCTATATGGTTTCAGCTGTGAATTTATAAGATTGATGTCTTTGATGTTTCTGTCAGGGTTCTTTTGATGTTTTCCAGTGCTAAGTAATAGGTCAAATTAAATAATAGAAGTAGAATAATTCAAATATCTGAACTCTTTGAGCACAGGGAAGAGGCTGAAAAATTTTCTTCTAAAAATACTTCCAGCAATATTTGAAGTCATAGCTGTATTATAATTGTAAGATGTAGCGTTCAGCCCATTACGTAAGTGATCTTATTTAAGAGACTGACTTGCTTTTTTATCTGTTCCCAATAGAAAGGGGAGGGGAAAAAAAACAACCAAAAAAACCACAAAGGTTTACATCTTTGAATCTTCTTCTGCATATGAAGGTTTTGGGATAGAGGCTTTTTTAAATTTTTTTTTTCTTTTTTTTTCTTTTCCTTCCAAGCAAGCATACGTACTTCAGAATTGTTACCAGTATTGGTAGGAATATTGGTGTTAAGGGCTAGTACTGTAGGAATGAAATCCTGATCTTAGGCAGTTAATTTATTATCATCCAACAGAGCATTATACCCGGCTGGTAGAGACGTAATCAAATTTTCTTTTCCAGTTGGTTCAGCCAATCATTCTGCTTGCCTCAGAATTCCTTGCTGTGGGGAATTTTTAGTGTCCACATGACAAGTATGATTTTAATCTTGCTTCAGTGTCGGAACTACCAGAACTTGGACTGTACAAATAATTGCATTTGTCACAGAAATTGCTGAAACTAAATTATAGCTTCAGGAGGTTATGTCTTTCATGTTGACCTCCTGTGCTGTGGACACTATTTGGGGATTGATATCCATAATGAGAACAAAAAGGGCTGTAAATCTTTTTTCCTGCTGCATGGACGTAGCAAGTTTTTCATGTTTGGAAGGCTGATATCCCATAGAAAAGCGAAATGGCAGTGACTTGCATAACAACAACCTGCTGCTCCGTTGCTTCAGAGCCTGGCCCAGGAGACACAGCTAACCCAAACGTGTCAATCTCATTAGAAGAGACTGGGCCAAAACCAGAGGAATTCTCTGCTCAACACCAAAGGATGTGTCCTTTGGAATTTCATACCAGTACACTAAATTGAGGTATGTTAAGGGCAGCTTCACACCATTAAATCAGGATCTTAGAATGGTTGAGGTAGGAGGGGGATCTCTAGAGGTCATCTGGTCAAACAGTCCTGCAGTATCAGTTAGAACAGAATGGAGATTCAACAAAGTTTCTGGGCAACCTGTTCTAGTTCTCAGTGACTCACATAGTAAATATGTGTTTCCTGATGTTCAGAGAGAACCTCCTGTGTTTCAGTTTGTGTCAACTCCACTTGTCCTGGCACTGGACATCAATGAAAGGAGCTTTAATGTGTTGTCTTTGCACCTTTCTGGTACTTACATACATTGATGTGCTCCTCTCTGAGCCTTCTCTCCTCCAGGCTGAACAGTCCCAACTACAGTCTCCTCATAATCCTTATGGCCCTTTGTTGATCTCTTTCTAGTAGCTTTGTGTTTCTTATGCTGAGGAGCCCAGAACTGATGTGACATCACTTGTGCTGAATAGATAGAACACAGAATCACAGACTGGTTGAGGTGGAAGGAGACTTTTGTGTCTGTTTGGTCCCATCTCTGCTCAAACAGGGATACTCAGAGCAGGGTGCCCAGAGCCATATCTAGTTGACTTCTGATATCTGCAAGGTTGAAGGTTCTATAACATCTCTGGACAGCTTGTACCAGTGATCTATCATCCACACAGTATAGAAGTGTTTCTTGATGTTAAGATGGAATCTCCTGGGTGTTTCAATTTATTCCCATTGCTTCTTGTCCTGGCATTGGGCATAGCTGAATATGGCCTAGCTCATTTGTCTTTGCATCCTCTGTTGCATCTCTCATGGTCCCCAAGGCTACCTTCAACCTTCACATCATCAGCAAGCCCCTTCTCATTTGTGAGTATGAGATCCAACAGAGGACCTCTACTTATTGCTGTCCAGGATTAGTGGACAGCCTGGGTTGCTTATGCCCTGCAGTGTTGCCCCTCCAGCAGATACCAGTGTGGTTGAAATCCCCCATGGAGACTGAGACGTGTGAACATGGGAGTGCTTCCAGCTGTGCCTCTCTTTGACTTCTTCCTCCTGCTCAGGTGTCCTGTAGTTGATGCCCACCCATTGTCCCCCATACTGGTCTGATCTTCAGTCTTTGCCCCTCATCAATTTTTGAGCAGAGCTCCATGCTTTTCAACTGTTCTCTCAAATAAAGGTCAACTTTCTCTCCTTAACTTCCCATCCTGCCCTTCCTAAAAAGTCTCTGTCCTTCCTTTGCAGCACTCCTGTCACTGGAGTCATACCCCCACATTTCCATGATGTCAGCACATGCAGCTCCACCAGCATCTCTTTAACTGACCATATTTTTTTCCACATGCTGCATGCATTTGTATGCAGGCACTTGAGAGAGGCACCCTGGCATAATGATTTCCCAAAACGGATCTGTGGATTTTTAATGTTACATTCAACTTATTTCTCAAGGAACTTGGAGACCCAGGAGAATGGAAACTGAAATTCTGGAACATCAATAGTGAGATACTAGGATAAGCAAACGCATCTATCACCGCAGATCTACTCAAATGGACCAGAGTGGAGTAGGGGAGTAGAGAAACAGAGGAATAAATAAAGGAGATACTAAGCAGCTATAGGAGAGTGAGTGTATGCACTGTGAAGGTCCATGACACCCCATAGTCTGGTGAAACTCAACAAGTTTGGGTAGGAAGAGAAGAAGGGCATGAGTTGCTAAAGATTACACTGTATCACTGCCCGTGGAAAACATTTTATATGCTTCTCTTGCTGTTTTTAGGAGATACAGTGAAGGGCTCTAAATGATTTCAGATGATTTAGCTCTGATAGCCATTGAACTTCGATATGGCGAGGACAGTATTCATCAAGATGGAGAAGCACGTAAGTGAATTAGAAAGCACTCTCCTTTAATCTTGAAAGAGATGGGAAGAAAAGGGAAACTCAAGGGTGTGCAAGATGCTGGGGAAGCAGTGGTAAACAAGGCGTGTGCATTTCTCCTTTTTTCGCTGCTGCAATTAAATAATAATATTTGCATTTCTTCCAGCTACCAAGATTGTATGTGAGAATAAATGTAGAAAGAAAGAGATTTTTCAGTTTCCAATACTTGTGTCGGGCCTCTGTATAAATGTATAAAAATGGAAAATTACTCATGCAGTTAGATTACCTGCTATTCAGATTCAACCCATACCACTCATTTGTGTTCCGTGCTTTAGAAGATCTGAATGGCACTGCACAGCTTGTCTGAAGAAGAATTTTGATGCGTGTGTGTTTTTTCTTAAACTCATTTATTTAACCATCGTTTATGAAATAGTGGTCAAGCTGTTGCTGCCCTCCTTCCTGCAGAATAAATGGCAAATAGAGGATTTGGGAGCCAAAGATTGCTGGGTAGTTTGTAGATGCACAAGAAGTTTCATAAATTATTCTGTGTATGATTAAAAATTGGGTTAAACGCAAGCTTTTGTGTTTTTCTTTAGCTAATGGCTGACATTTCATAGGTGAGTTTCACGCTATTAATGCTGTGAGGGATAAGGTTTCTTTACGCTTCTTAATGAAGCACCGTTGGAGGCACTGTAGAGATCAGGAAAGCTGGCACTGGTTGTGATGTGCTTGTTTTATGTTGGTTTGTAAAATGGAAACTTAAGCAGATTACATGATCCCATTTGATTTATCATTACAAAAAAAAGAAAAAAAAAAGAAAGCAGAGTATAAGAATAGATATGTGACTCATTTAAGTGTGTGTGTGTATAGATGCTATGATTTCTCTGTACTTTTAATACAACATACCAAAATAGCTCTTCTGGAAAAAAAAATAAAAATACTGCCAAGTTTTAATATTCTCTATGGTATTGGTCTGAAGGGATGTATATAATGATATGGAATTCTGTTGCTAGAGATTATCATATTTCCATCTCTTCCTTTACAAAAAGAACCGATTGTTGTATTAGTACCAACTAAATCAGTGTACAAATCAGCAATACCAATCTCTCAAGTAGGAAAAAAATCTTCCTGTTGTTTTTAGATTCAGATGTTTACTTCTCCCTTGAAACTAATTTTAGCTCATCTGAAACATGCAGACTTTTTTTTTATTTTTGTTTGTTTGCTGTTTTTAGGGGAAGGTAGGGGCAGAGGGTGGTTCTGATAGTGGCATAGATTTAGCATTTACAGCAAAGGTAGTTTTCATCAATTTCTGACAAGGGAATCAAAGTGTTCTTTTTTGGAAGGCAAGATATTGCTTTTCCTTATAAATGATTGAGTATTTTGTGGTGGTAGTCTTTATTTATTTGGCTCTCATCGTGAAGAATAGCGAACTTATTCAAAACCTCAGTACATCAAAAATATGTCAATACATAAAACATAAGTACTATTCCATACTACAGTCTATGCAAAAAACTATGTTAATAAGATGTGAAGGTTGCACAGCTAAGAAGTCAGAAAACATAAATGATAAGATTGCAGCGGCCACATTAACTGAGCCACATTTCACATCCTCTATATTTTATGAAATGTCTTTGACAACATAAATCAGAAATAGAAGGTGCTATCTGTGTGCAGCATGGCTCAGTTAATGTTGCTTTTGGAACCGTAACTTCTGTATTTTCTGACTGGAGAATTTTTTAATCATGTAACCTTAGTAGCTTTTTGCATTCTGTTTTTTTTATAGCTTCTCTTTTTTCTTTTTTTTTTTTTTTGATAGGGAGGAAAATTGCCTGTACTAATAACGGATTAGCTCATGTTGCTTTTATTTAAACTACGGTATAAGATGGTATATAGAGAGCACCTCGTGACAGGTACATATCTGATGGCGTGTACATTGCTCTGACAGCTGGTGTAATCACATGATGCTTGCACCTTTTGAGGAAAAGGGAACTATAGACATGTGTTTGAAGTCCTGTCCTTTCCGTCCTGCACGTTACCGTAGTACAGGCTATGACTGCATTGCAGACTGCAGCACAGTGTGAAGGTACTCGAGCTGCCTTTTTAAACTAACTGGCTTGTGTACAAGAAGCATCCTGTCTGCAAGAGCATGATCCTCCTCATGACCTATTTCACCCTTCTGCAGAGGAAGGTGAATTAACGTAGCATGGATTTTGGTATAGGCTTCTTCCTGTATCTGAGCTGGTTTGCAGATCGGCGGTACTGCACTGCAGTCTTCGATGTAGACTTACATTTAATGACTCAGCAAAATCAGCTCCCTTGCGCGTTCTGGAGTCAGGATTATTGTGCTCTGACATAAATGTGATTTCTACCCCTTTGTTTTGAGCTTCTGGGTCAGGGTAAGCTCCTATCAGACCCGATGTTAATATTTTAAAGTCTCTAATAAGATTTTTAAGTTCACACAGAAATGTGAATGCAGGTAGTCTAGGAAAGGCAGTAACATAAGGGAGTGTTGTAACCAATGTCTTGTCAGAAGGTCAAAGATATAAGTGATAAGTAGTAATAGAATTTGCAGACTGTTGAATAAAATGCCTTAGCATCAGGGTTTCTTATATACTTCTCATTAATAATCTTGACATTAACACAGCTTTTTACTTGGTTTCCTTTTAGATTTTTTTTTTTTTTTTGCTATTGTTAGAAGAATTTGTACGTGCACAAGCACACCAGGGTTGGATGCAGTTCTACAGTGTACTAACTGTGCTAGAGTCTTCGCTGCCACTGAATGTGTGCCAGAGGATTTTCCTATGCTGCAAGCGTGTTATATTCTCTTACTGTAATGCAGCTAAATGCACTATTCAAGCCTTGTGCTTATGTGAACTTGAAAGTTCTAGATACAAACTGAATTTTTAAAAGTGTATGAGAGGGTAATTTTCCCATGTGACTATTCCTGTTCAAATGTAAGGAGAACTGCCTGGTTTAAATGTATGGGGGAAAATTCTTAGATTTTGGTGGATGTCCGACTTTGGACATTTAAGATTGGAGGGGCAGATGTTTCAGAAGGTGACCAGAGTTTTATTCAATGTTTTAATGGGAACTGTGTAACAATTGCTTTATAGTTAGTACTGAAGTCACCCCTGTAAAATTCAGATAATTAAAATTAAATTTGGATATGGCGTTTTCTTGGCTGCAAAAATGTACTACTTCAGTTCTTAGAGTGAATTATCAGGTGTACCTCCCTGTGAATCCCAGTTGCTAACAATTTTGTATTTTACTTTCTATGTGATTAGAGTATTACGGTTAATATGAAAGTGGAATGTTACTGATGGTTGCTTCTGAAAACAGTACTTATTTCACAGTGTTGGAGTTCGTTTCACTGTTTCTCAGCAAAGTATGTTGTTGCGTCAAGTACAGTCACTACAGTCACCCTTTCCTCTGACTATCTCCCCTGCCATTGGAGTTCTCTTTCTGGAAATGTGGCTTAATGTCACCCTTTGTTCAGATTTTTATATTATGAATGTACACTTCAAGTCTTCTGAGCTGTGCTGATGCCTGCTACTGAAGTTGAGCAGGGCCTGCCTTCCTATTTCGAGCACCAGACAGACTGCAGGTAGAAGCATTGCAATGGCCAGTGCTGCCAGGGCTGTTTGCTCAGTCCGTGCATCTCATGCTGACATACGTTCAGGCAAGACCCAAAGTGGTTTGGTGGAGCTTTTGGTCATAGGGGACATATGTAATCCCTTCCATTATTGACTGGACCTAGCCATTAGGATGGCTTAAAAGTGCAGTAGCTGCGTATTGCTGGTATTATTAGTGTACTTGTGCTAACACACTAATTCTGTTACATTTTAATTTTAAAAATTAATGATGACTGTAATGTCATCTAATAATCCTTCTCCTATCACATTAGCTATGGATGATGCATGCAAAAATTGCTTGAAACTTCCATTACTATCAAGGCATTTCCATGACAAAAAATGTCTGCCACAAGACCCCTTCTTCAAGCAAGAGTTAAAGATAATGAGCTAAGTTAGTTATAGGTTTAATTGGGTTTCTCTCACTTCCTCATTCTGTCTGCCATTTTTATTCTTCTTTTCTTCTACTCCTTTCTTTCTTGGCTGTCAGAGTAACTTAATCACAGTGGTCAGTTGTATTTCCTCCAGAATAATGCTATTTGTGCTCTGCAAGTCAGATAGGACGCAAAGCAATTATTACAGTTTCTGTGCTTGCATAGAAATTTATTCAAACTCATTCTCACTGTACTGTCCCAAGAACTATGTCTTACCACAGGTATGCTGAAGTTTCCCAAATCCTGGTCTGCTGTGTTGTGTATATCGTAACAAATGTGGGTGTAAGGCAGAAAGGGAGGGAACTACTACCTTAAGAAGAAAGATGATGCTTGGGTCATTCACTCCAGGCATTGTAAGTAATTGGCTTCAGATTTGTTTTGTTCTGGGGAGATTTTAATTAAGCTTCTTTATATGCTGTTTAATAAACATTTGTCCATAAGCGGTATCTTGTGATCCACATCAATAAAGCAGGAGGATTAATTTGCATGTTGTTGTTTGTTATTTATTTAAATAGCCACAGAAATTATACTGAGTGTTCTACTAAGGCATTAGTGATGGGTCGCTGCACAGTCTATATGACATCCAAAAGTATCAGGATTATTGTGTGTGAGGTTTTTTTTTTTCTTTTGGTTGTATTGTTGTTGTTGTTTTTCTTAAAAAAACAAAAACAAAACAAGAAAACCCACCACCAACAAAAAAAACCACAACCACACAAATGAAAACTTAGATTGAAAGTACATGGAGGAAGAATTTAATGTAAGTAACTGATACCTACGGTCAGAAGGAGAGTCCAGTACCCTCTTTTATATCACTGTCTGGAAGCAGAGCGCTAGAGAAAATATTTATAAACTTGGAGCGGTCCCCCAGCTATTGGCAGTGAAGGTGTTATTTCCCCTTCAGGTTACTTAATTTATTACTGAGGTATCCTGCAGGTCAACGTTCCCTCGCTTTTCTCCCTTTCAGGAGAGAAACACGCTTTGCAAAGAGACGGGTAGAACGTGGGGATGGCTGCACTGGGTCAGATCAAGGTTTCATGTAGCCTGTATCCCGTCTCCAGCAGACGCTCTAATTGGATGCCCGGAGAAGAGTTGGAACAAAGCAAGCATATGATACTTCCCCCAGCACTCTTCAAGCCTCCAGCTACTTTCAGCTCAGAGTCTTCCTGAGCCAGATGTGGCTCTGTATATTTGGTAACCCTCCGAGGATGTATCTTCTTTGAAATTGTCCAGTCTTTGCTGTAGTCCACATAAACTTTGATCTTTCAAAACATTGTTTGGCAAGAAGTTTAAAACATCAAATACCTCTGTGATTAGAGAACCTTCCTGTATCTCATTTTGAAGTTTGCTTTTTCTAACTTCATCTAGTGCCTTCTAGTTGTGTTGGATGCAATGACTTTATAACTTTCCATTATATTCTCATTTCTTGCTGTCTTCTCTAGACTTGAAGGGTTCTAGCTTATATACCCCCTGTTCCATGTCTTTGATCATTCTTGTTGCATTTCTCAGAACCCTTGCATTTGACCCTTCTAATAAATCTAAGAAGTCTGAAGAGAGGGATACTTCCTTTGGAAAGCCATGTTTGTTAATTTGCATCTTCATTCTTGCTTTTACTGGATAAATGAGTACAAGCCATCAGTTCTTTGCAGTCTTATTTTTCTTTTTAAACTGTTCATTTCTTGCATACCAAGGCATTTCTCAATTAGAGATTACATGCCACCATTTATAATTCATATATTTCGTTCTTGAGTCCATTTAGATCTATGGAGTGTATCATCTTCAGCAGTACTTACTGTTCATTTGTCCATTTGCTCTATGATTAGTTCCATCATAGTCAGACACATTCTTTGAGTCACTCATGAAGAGGAATTCCAACAACTCCCAAGGTTTTTCCACAGTGCATGCCAACGCAAAACAAAAATAAATAAATTTAAAAAAAAATCATTAAGCTTTTCTGTGATATCCCTGTTTTCTCTGAATCTCCTTGTATACCTTGATCATCACTTGGCACTTCAGACTCTCTGGCAGACCTTCTGCTCCTGATGCATTTGAAGAAATGACTCACTGCTCATTTGTTTCCCTTTTCTGGCTGTTCTTCCAATTCCTTCTGTCCTGCCTTATTACATTTGAAGTGCCAGAGTTTACAGTCTTTTTTGTTTTCTACATTTGGGCTTGATGTTGACTTACTAAAGGATGCCTTTTTGATTGTGGAAACCAACTATGAGCCATGCTGATGTTCGTTTGCTCTTCTCAGATCTTTAATAGGTGGTGAATATTGGTTCTCTGCTTTCCATGTGGTTATTGTTATGCAGCTTTGATGCTGCCAGTCAGATTTTATTTCTCCTAGCTGTCTGTTAGAGCTTCCTTTTAACAAGTTTTCTCCTTTTTATGTAGGTAGACTCTTTGAAGTTAAGAACAACAACAGGAGACTCCTGGGTTTTCATTGTTCCTGTAGGGATGCTCAATTTAGCTGTGTTGTGGTCACTGATACATTGTGGTTCTGCAGCTGTAGACTTGGAACAAGATGATTCCTGCAGCTCAGGACTCAGCCAAAGGCATTGGCTCTTTGTGCAGCCTTTCTTAGCCACAGCTAAGAATGCCTTCGGCACTGATCTAATGCTTCAGGCTCTGCACTGTATTCCGTTTGTTCAATTTACGGCAAGCATTTGAAATCTTTCATTTGCCTATGATCCTTCATAGCACACTGTTATCAGTGTAGCCATAATCTGTCCATGCCTGGCAGTCCCAACACTTGTTCTTCCTGATGAGAACAAACTCTGGGCCCCTGCTACTTCAAGAGGTGGAGTTCCATTTTCTTTAAAGTCTTAGTCATCAGCTGTCTTTCATTTGTTTCCTGGGATGGTGCAAAAGTGTCCTGGTAATTGACTTCATCTATGGGATTTGTTGTAGGACTTCGGTTGGTGCTTCAGTCTGAGGCTTGATATTCCAGTGATCCAGTTTCTGTACTGCTTTCACCCGTTGTGTAGAAGGCAATTTACTGTTGGGTTTACTACTCGTCACCCTGATCAATCTACAGCCTGGTTTCATTATTTCATTCTTCTCACCAGGTTCACTCAATAACCCTGAATCTCCATGTCTTCATTTGCTGTAGCATGGTTCATGCTTTTGAACCGTGTAGTCTTCTTAACACATCCCTTCAGTTTAAAAATATTCATTAGAAAGGGTTAATGTGCTAACGCAAACATTTTGGTGAAGTAGTGCCAAAGGTAACTGATGTGCAAGGAGAAAAAGTTGGGTTCAAGTGTTGAGTTTAGGAGCTACCAAGATGTAGGACTACCAGCTCCTGGCAAAAGTTGTAAAAACAGATGAAGTTGTGATAGTTTAAAAAAGCCAAACAGCTAAACATGCGTTTAAATTTGACTTTATATTATTATTATTGCCCAGTAAATATCACTGTATTGTTGAGTGAATATACTAAGCTAACTTTAGATAGAATAGGTATGTGTTTGTGTGTTGAGTAAACAGATTTATCAGAGTATCAGAGACTCAGTGGGAACAATTATAAGATCAAAGCATTTCAGAGGTACTCAGGTATCCGAGATATTTGCTTAAGGCAGAGATGTGCAGGACCAATTGAGATATATTTCAGGTGGGAGAAATCCTGTGTTGCATGTAGCATTCATGTAAAATATTATGAATAGTACTACTGTCTGTGGGAGAAAACAGATACCTAAAATGGGTAATACAGACAACTGGGCTTGTTGCATGTCTGCTCTTTCAAACATCTCAAGAAATGTCAATATCTATTGATAGAAGGCTTACCACCTAAACTGCTACAGAAAATTTGTATAACAGAACTTACTGTTATATACTTACTGTGACTTACTTGATTTTGTTTATAACTTTAATTCTCAGTGTGTGAGGAGGATTTCTCAATGTATAATACGTGCACATGTTTGTCCATTCATAGGACTTTAAATGGTTTATTTTATGCTGTGCTCTTTTTGGGTTTGTTTGTTGTTTAAAATGATTTATCATAGTAGGTGTAGGAGAAAGAGAGAGAACTTCCTAACAACCAAGTCTTTCCAAACCCTAAGTTTTTTGTGTAAAGCTTAAATGCACTTGTACATCTGAAAGCTAAAGACTTGAGGGTTATGGTAAAAAAATAATAATAATTTAAAAAAAATCACAAAGATGATTACTTTCTTGCTCTAAAAAAAATTGGTATTTCTCTTTCAGTGTCTATTTTAGAGTTGTGCTGCTACATCCAGTTCTGCTTTTGGGTCATTGCAGCAGAATGATTCTTCTGTAGATGTGCCTCAATAGTGTGCCTATGGAGAGCAAACATTTAAAATAACTGCCTGTGTATTTTAAGCTTGGACGTTATAGGATTGTGGTGTTCAGAAGGATGGCATTTCCCTTAGAAGTCCTCCCTGAAAAGGGAGACTAAAGAGACTGCTCTAGCTTGCTTCTCTTGCTCAGGCAGGAGGATCTAAGAGCTTATGTTGACTGTTGAGTATGAGATATGGGGGGTGAGGGCTGTAGCTGAGGATGTCGCCTCCAGGCTGGTTAGCCTACAGATGTAACTGAACTCAGCTTTGTGCCTCGACTCACCATTTGCTTTGCTTGACTCTCCTAACAGATACCGCCGCAGTATGGCCAGCAAGGCGTGAGTGGCTACTGCCAGCAGGGCCAGCAGCCGTACTACAACCAGCAGCCGCAGCACCTGCCGCCCCAGGCACAGTATCTGTCACAGGCCCAGCAGAGATACCAGGCCCAGCAGGTAAGCACTGTCCTGGAGCATGAAACATTCTGTGCGTGGCGAGCAGAGCCTGCCTGACCTCTTTTCAGGATTATGCTTGTGCACACAAAATGAAATACACGGAGGTCACCCAACATCCTTCTGAAAAGTCTTGGAGGATATGCACATGGATGCATGCTTTCGGGATTTCTTTTGTATCAGCTTTTTTGAATGTGGCCGCTATTCACACCCCAGAAACTACCAATTCTGTATTGAAAAACAAGTATGGATCAGATGACAGTGGAACTTCAGGGGGTTTTCTTTTGTTTTGTTTTCCCTAGCAGAACAGATTTTGAGAGCTCCTGCACCTAATATGGTCAGTGTTGTTTTGTTCTTAGCATTGGTTCATTTTTTAGGACAGACAATTTATGGGCATTTTGCAGCTGCGTTACCTTTGGGAGCTTTCTAAGAGATAATTTTATAATTGATATTACAGCTTTTACTTCGATTATTTACTTTGCCCAACCAGTTAGTAAAAACGCATAATTCAATACACATTTCAGTTCTTGAATTGTATCTTATGTGCTAGCTATTAAAATTCATTTTAAATGATTCTGTTTTTAACTAAGATCAGAAGTGGTAGCGTCCCAGAGCTTAAGAGATACATGGATTTTAGATACTGAACAAAATGGACGTTTGTAGCTGATAAAGCTGCGTGTGTAAGCTAAGTTCTGTGTGCAGCCTCTGCTCTGTTAATCACAGAGAGCTGGTCTGGAAATGGAAGGATGAAACTAAAGCTTGCTCACCATTCTGGGAAATCTAAGAAAAGTGAGTTGTGCTCAAGACTGGTATTAGTGAAAGCATCAGCACTTGCTTCAGATAGCTAGGAGAAATTATGTCAGGTGTGGCTGATTAATTTTTTGGGATAATGCTAGTACAATGTAGAAATCTCAGTTTGGAATAAAAATATTGTACAAAGTAAACTTAATAAAAGATGTTGTAAGTAGCAGTGATACAGGAGACTCCTTTCCTTTGATTTTAAAATTAAGCTGTGGTGATTTAACTGTGTAATTACATGTTAATTTTTCTTCATCTGCTTTTTAAAATTCCATTGAGAGTGTTAACTTGTTTTTCATTAAAATGCTGGATCATTTATTAAATAGAATTTTTAATTGTATTCGTAAAATTCTTGTAAATGTCGTATTTTTCCATCTTTTGTTATAGGAGTCACCTATAGGTAACTGACTTCAAGTTATAATGGAGTCAGTTATAGGTAACTGACTTCAAATATTGCACTTGACTTCAGTTTTCTCCATTCTAAGTTTGGCATTAAATGCTTGAATTGTCTGTAACTTGAAAGTAGTGTTCGTAAGCATCTTGGTAGAATCTTAGCAGATGAATTCTTAGTAATACAGCCTGTGAGAGAGAAGAGCAGCTCTTCCGATCTACATATCACAGTTTATGAAATTGAAATGAGTTTTGCTGCCTTGGACACTTCTTCATATTTTAAATACTGTCCGTTGAATGGATTGAGTATTTTAGTTTAGAAGTATAGAAGACATGCTGACTATACAGGGCTTATGAAATAACAAGATACTGATAAATCTGCTGATATTCATTCCAGTTACTGTTGTTGTTGTTGCTATCCTAGCCTATGAAGTGAGAGTTTGTGAAGTGGAGGGTACTGTAGAAGAGCAGGAATCATAGAAGAGGGTAAAGGCAAAAAGGGAGTAAAACCTCCCATACATTACAGACTTCAGGGATATTAGATGAAGGCACGGAGAGATTCAGAGGTAGAGGCCTTGTTGTATCCAAACTACTACTCTGAGGATCTGATTGTCTAAATCCAGGCACCAAGCATGAAACTGTGGTCTCAAGATAAACAGACATTTTTGCCTGAATCTGCAAATGCAGATTGCTGGTAAGGAGTAATGTACACAGCCTTGCATTTGGTAATCTTTAGTCTGGGAATTACACCTGAAATTTTTCATGGCATGCAAATGGCTTTGATTATCCTGTTCTTCAGTAATGTTCAACTTCCTTTAAATGCTGGACTTCAATCCCTGTATTACACAGGCTTCTCCAGGAGTATTTATGTGTAGATGCAACTATTTCATATAAAAGTAAAAATCTAATGTAGTTACTTCACAGAATCACAGAATGGCCAGGGTTGGAAGGGACCTCGAGGATCATGAATCTCCAACCCCCCTGTCATATGCAGGGCCACCAACCTCCCCTTTTAATACTGGACCAGGCTGCCCAGGGCCCCATCCAGTCTGGTCTTGAACACTTCTAGGAATGGGGCATCCACAACCTCTCTGGGCAGTGTCTCCAGTTCCTTGTTGTTGAGCCTCATTAGAGATAAAAGCAGTAGTTTGTAACACCTTTGGTCTTGCTTTTTTTTTTGTCCCTATCTCCAGATTGGCTATTGGCTTCATGGCTGTTTTAATATTAGTTTTATATATTCCAATTTAAAAATAAACTATAAAACCATACAATGTGGGTTGCAATAGTTAGCGTATCTTGATTTCTCTCCCCACTCTTAGAACACCATTTCCTTTTTATCTAATACTGTCAATTAGAAAATGCAAGGCAATCTCAATCTTACAAGGGCTAGTTCTGTCATCCTTAGTTCTGCTCTTCTTTTTGGCTTGGAAATGAATTTAATTCCTGTCTTCTATACTCTGTTAACCATTTAAAAAAAAATATCTTGATTTTTGTTGCTTATTGTGCTCAAAATGGGCATTAGCAAGTCCTACTGCTGAATTGCACCAATTCTGAGGAATGTACAAGTTGATACTTTCAGCATGTTGGCCTTGAGAAGAGAACATGGTCTTTGAAGACATTTTTGCTACATACTGGCTAGTTGGAATCATAGGTAAGTGAAAACTACGAGTATTCATCCTAGAGAGCATGGCCAAGAGATCATTCTAATAATAAGGAAGTAGCTCCTGGGAGCCTCATCTGTGGCTTAGTACTTTATTATCCAAAGTGCTCTAGAAGTACATAACAAAAGAGGTTGTCTTTGCCTCCAAAATGTTTACAGCTTAAATATTAAATGTGGCAACAGATAAAGTTATATCCGTAAGGAGGTATAAATAAAAGGACAGTGCTGCTCAAGGTAGCTAGTAACATGGAAGGCATTCATTTAGTTCATTATCATATTAGGATATTCCTTTCATTCTCTTGCTATGGTGGAAAACTTGAAGGCCATTTGCTTGGTTCATGAGCAATACGTTGAATGATGGCCAAATGTTCATTAGCTTTAAAATGAGGTATTCTTTTATTTCCCAGTCTTAGAAAATGCTTACTATGATTGCCTGCCTTCTTGACGAGGGAAATGATATTGAAGAGAAAAAAAAGAGTAAAAAAAAAGTATTAATTTAGAAAAAAGAATACAATTACTGTGAATGATTATTGAAGTTTGGGTGGCACAAAGTCTCCCAGTTAGAAACAGGTAAACAAAAATTATTTTTCACTCCACTTTATGGTCAGAGAGAAACAAGATTTGTTTGCTTGTAGGTACTGAGATAGGAGAAAATGCCTAAGAAGATCCTTCTCATTCACTTTTGCTGTCAGAAAAAAAAAGTTGCACACTCTCCTCAAGAATATAGATTGACTGAGCTGATTAGAAAATTCAATTACGAAACTTTTAATAAGTCTTAACTGATATTAAAGTATTCTCAAATGCAAATAAGAGTATGTCCTGTGCAATTTGATCAGCTTTCCTGACTCAGTCTGCGTAGGCATCTGTGAATCCTATTCAGTTCCTTACAGACTGGAAGTTGAACTTGCTTGTAGCAGGAGCAGTTGTGAGTTGCAGAAGTTTAATGTCCTGTTTTAGGGTAAATAAGCCACCTCTGTGACTACATTCTTTGTGATGAAAGTGTAATTCAACAAGTTTTATTTCCAGATAACAGAGTCCAGGCTAGAGAAAGGGAACTGCTCAGTAATTTGCCTTCTTTTTCCTACTGTATTTTCTGTTTCCCTTGTAGACTTATGCCAGTGTGTTTGTTTTGGAGACTATCAAACTGGAAGTAGGGTTTATTCTGGGTTGATGGTGGGCTTTTATGTGCCACCAGTTTCATTTTATGTGAAATCCTGCAGTGTATTGTATTGACTATTTTATTATGTGAAGAAAGCTGATACCAAGTTTCATACAGATAATGTTGTATTTTTGCACTGTTAGAATGTGAGTGAGCTTCTGCAGTCAGGTATAATTCTTTGTGTTGTGCCTTTGAATTGGTTCTCATCTCCATTTCTCACGTATTGTGGATGTATGAGGCTATTGCTCCTTTTCTTTGATTCATTTGGATGCAATGTGCAATCTTGTCAATAAAAGTAAACGGATAAAATAATTTCTGGGTCTGCTCCAGTGGCTTCTCGTTCTTGAAATAAATATAGAGAGGAAGAAGGAGAATGGAATTTATTTGAATGTTTAAGCTATAAGTTGTTTAGATCTTTGTAAAATAGATTGCTTGGTGGCAGAAAGGAAGTTTCTTAAGGGGTGATTTGATACTAATACTGGCATAGTTTACTACAGAGCTGTATTGTAAGCCAGACTCAGTCATCTCCTCTTCAAATCAGGACCTGCTGTGTAAAATGCATTAAAGGAAGAGCTTTATTTTTAAACATATTTATTGAAGGAGCATCGGATTCATTGATCATTAGAGATTGCCAGTAGATGTAGATATCTCTGTGCTTTTTAATACTTTTTTTTTTTTATATACTTTACTGCTCTTTAAAAGAAAAAAAAAAGAGAAGGATGTGTTATACTACTAGAGTGTTGCCCTTGGCAGGGTTTTTCATCTTGAAATGGCATATAAATGAATAAACGCTTCAGTTGTTTTTGCAGTTTTAAATCTTTTGCTATAACTAGTAGTGCTCTTTTTTTCTCAAGAATGTAATGTAATTGCAATCTTAAACTGTCATCATTAAACATTACTTTGTTAAGATAGTTTGATGTATATTTTGGGTTATTATAATTTCCAAGAAGCTTTGAAATAGCTGTGTTATATATTGTATGTAGCATGTATTTGTATGTATTGAGAAAGGATTATACCTCACAGATTTAATATGTTATTATGTGAGTTGGGATCCTATCATTTTTTTTTGACAGAAAAAGCAGAACTGAAAAAATAATTATGATCTCAACCTTGTTAGAACAAAAATGGTGATTTTATTCTACACATGTTACTGTTATCCTGAAGTCATCTTGTGTTTGAAGCATTCCTGGAAGCTTTCTTCTCACTGATTTTCAGGTTGGAGCAAAATTATGCTGATCCTTGTTCTCAAAGACAAGTATGAGACTGAAAGGTGAAAAAGGTGTGGCAGATCCTTAATGTGGATCAAGTGCTTGAACCTTTATGGGGCATTGCTCTTCCTGGTTAAGTTTGCAAAAGAGCTATGCATATGTAGTTTTAAACCATTCCTTTGTGGTTACTGTGACTTTTTAAAAAATGCCTAAAAGGAACAGCCAGGTCCTTCAGGCCGCTTTTAAATAAAAGGATAAAATGTTTTATAAACAAGCTAACAAACAAGATGCCCTTGCTAACACACTGTATTTAAATGAGTTTTGAAAGCTAGAACCCAAACCCTAGAGCTTACAGTGGAGAACCAGCTCTCCCATCTGTGGTAACTCAATGCTCATGTCCACCGAGCAAGGGGAAGAGGAATCACTGAATTGCAGAACGATTTGGGCTGAAAGGGACCTTAAATCCACCCATTCCCAACCCCACGGCCATGGGCAGGGCTGCCCCCCACCAGCTCAGGCTGCACAGAGCCCATCCAGCCTGGCCTTGAGCACCTTCAGGGATGGGGCACCACAGCTTCTCTGAACAGCCTGTGTTGGTGGCTTACTGCCCTCTGGGTAAAGAACTTGCTCTTAACATCTAACTTAAATCTCTCTCTTAGTTTAAAGCCATTTCCCCATGTCCAATCACTTTTTGCCCTCGTAAATGCATTAACACACACATGCCTTGCTTGGGCACTGCCCCATAGACTCTCCAGAAGGAAGCTCTATCCTGTGGGGTCACAGATATCCTGTGATGTGGTATCCTGTGTGCATCAGCAGATCCTTCCAGTGCCCTACGGACAGCTTTCTGCACACAGAGAGCAGAGAGCAGGAGTCGGAGCAGGATGGGGACTGCTTTGTCCTGCTGAAGCCTGCAGGTGACAGACCTCTGTGCCATTCAGGAGTAACTCTGTGCAGAGAGCCCAGGCTTAGGGCCACAGGGGTGGGAAAAACGGTGATGGGGTGCTGCTCTGAAGGCTGAAGAGAGTTAAGAGAGGCCATACATTGAACAGATCTCTAGTAGGAGTCATGTCGTTCTTCATAAAATGTTTGTTTCATACTCATAACTGGAGTGAATTGACTTGGTTCTGTTCAGGGGGCTCTGAGAGCCATAAATCTCAGGTCTGTTTCTGAACTGGCAGCATGGTTTGAGCTGGTCTCAGTCGGCAGCCTGAGACTGTTGTGGGAATGTTCCCTGCGGACATCTGTTTGTAGCGCTGAGTCAGTGCAAGGTGGGACAGAGACAGCATTACCCCCATTTGAAACAGTCTTTGAAAATGTGAACAAAATGTGAAACTAATTAATGTGTTTTCATGTCCAAGCTGTATGACTGTCATGAAAACAGAACAAACTGTATTGTGGCAAAATGCGTCAAATTATTGAAGTGATTTCGGTACCATGAGGATGAAGTTTTGTTTTCCAATTTCACGCGAGCTGCTAAAGTTCCTTTAACAGTGAAATAAGCAGCGCATTAATTAATGCTGGCAAGCTGTTTTGGGGTGTAATTGTACAAAAAATGCCATTGTTGTAAGTTAGGAATAATAGCATAGCATGCAAATATCAGAATACATTAGTAACACAGATAGTTCTCAACGAGTACAAATTAAAGCCTTATACCTAAACTCAATTATTCTTTTTAATAAAATCCCCACTCTTTTATTAGAAACTGACACAGAATTAACATTCAGCTGTACCATAATTCAGTCTGAACTGCAGAATTTAGACATGGGGCTTACAAGTAACATGCAGCTGCCCAAGTCATAAAGTTATAATAAAGATTGTTTGTCCTTCTGCCCTCTAACTCTTGTGTTGTACTCGTCCACCACTACATGAGTGGCTGCTCTTAGCATTTGTTGTGTTATGAACCACAGGAAATCCAGAAAAGAACATGCCCGTGTGTTAAACTGACATTTGCTGCCAACCATATAGGAAAGCATTCTTTGTGAATGTTGGCTATTATAGTTATATGAGAACCCATAAGCAAGTTTAATGTTCAGAAGAGTTTGGTGCCTGCCATCATGAACAGCAAGTGGCAACTGCTTCTTGTGCACCATAAATCCTTCATGGCTTCCGTTCTCTTCACGGCAGAGGTGTCTGGTGCCTCTTTGCATGCTGTTCTGAAATGCTGGGCTTATTTTCCATTTAAAAGTAATTATTTTCTTGCAAAGGTAAAGAAATACAAAGAAGTTATTCCTTTAAACTATTCAACCCCAAATCTGTAGCTTTAAGAACTCTTATTTCTGTTGAATGCTTGTTCATTGGCTTGTACAAGATAGATTGGAGAGTATGTAGCAAGCAGAGGAATCTTGGATGAGCAAGTGGCGTGGTGAAAGTCATCATACATTACTATTCTATAACTGCTTCTCTCTTCTTTTCCAGCCTCCTCTCCATGAGGCCTGAATTTAGAGGAAAAAAAACAGTACAAGTTCAGTAACAGTAACAAGTACAACAGTACAAGTATAACAGTATAAGTTTTTAATAAAGACATCTGTCTTGGTACACTGAGTACTTTGTTGCTAACTGCTTTAAGGATATCAGACAAATATCAGAAATCGGGGTACAGCTTTGATTTTTGTATCTGTAATGAAGCTTGGATAGACTTGTGGGGAGGAAGGAGTGGAAAAGCAGGATTTCAGCAGTAAGCTTCCAAACTCACACACCAGCATTCAAATCCTGACTTCTAGGCAAGCCGCCAATGGCCAGAACCTCTCAAAAAAGTAGTCTCCTTACCTTGCTAAACACTGCTGTGATTAAAAAAAAAAAAAAAAAAAAGAAAGAAAGAAAGAAAAAAGAAAAATTTGTACAGTATTTGTACATAAAGTTAATTCTTACCTTTTTCTTTTACCTAAGTGTGTAATGTTTTCGGGAATGGCAAATGACGTTTGAACTGGTATGCATTCAGTGAATGCTTAACTGATATCTTTGCCAGCTAGTCTAATTTTTGCTTTTATAAAATCTTATCTTGTAAGCGTGATGCTATAGTAACAGCAAGTTAGTGCTGAGCCTGTGACTGTTTATCTCTGGCTGAGGTTACTTAATCAGCTCAGGAGTTTGGTGAAACCGTGACTCCTGCTGAGTTACATCTTCTCCCAGTGGTGGGAATAGCTGCTTGTTGTCCGTGTGGGGAAGGCGCTGTTTGTTCAGCACTGTTTGTATCATTCCAGGAAGAGTGTCAAAACCCTCTCTTTTTTTCCTTAGCGGTTTGTATCTCGATTTATAATAGGTGTTAATTTTTCAGACTTGGAGAATTTTTTTATTTTTTTGTAGTTCTAAACATGATAAGCATGTATCACAGATCATTGGCTTTTAAGATGAACTATGCAGAGGCCCTGGTCCTGATCAGGGATTTCTTTTTCTTGTACTGAAATGGAGTGCACAGTATCATCAAGAACCACTGGCAATATGAGCCCCTTCTTTGCTAAACTGGGAAAAGAGCAAATTAGTCTGGGGGAAGAAGGAAGTCTTAACTCCTGTTCCCTACTTCTTTGTAAGCAGCCAATTGCTTGCATGCAACAAGTTTGTAGGTTCAGTGAACAGTAACAAAAAATCTCTGTGTCTCAAAAGCAGCTCTTATTTTTTACCAACTCAAGAAAATAGTATTTATAAGTAAATAATGCTGAACAGAAAGACTTCTCGCTTCAGCTACAAAAACTATGTGAAATCTGTCATGGATTCAGTGTGTTCTGTGTGAAAAGTGTGTTCTGTCTTTTTCAAGGTTACAAATACAGTGAGATGCATGTGTATAAATGTGCTTTTCGATGTTCTCAAATCAGTTAGTGGTTTGGCTTTGATCCACGGATTGGCAGTAGTGTTGTTGTTACAGTGGTATTGTTTAAAGTTTCTAAATTCTTATTTCTTTCAGTATTTAAATCACAGAAGGTTAATTAAACCAGTTCTTTATTCTACAACTGCTTGGGAATATTAACCTTACAAAGCCTGCATTAAATCACTGAAGTGATAGAATTGCATTTGCTTTATAAAATAACCTTACAAGAGCAAAGACAAAGCCATTTATAGTTCAATGCCATTAACTGCTTGGCATTTAGATATTAGCGTAGGAGTCTATTAATTAACTTGATAGTAAAACTCTTGGAATGCAGACTGATAAAAAAACTATTTTGTTTTAGGAGCTGAGTGATCATAACTAGTGTTGTTCCTCTTACCACTCTCCTTATTATTAAATGAGTATTTTACTATTATTCTGAGATCAAAATTAATATCCCAGAAATAATTTTATCTGTACCTTTGAAATTTAGTTGTAAGTTAACCAGAATAGCACGTTTTTCAAAAGGTACCTGATCACATAATAACCATTTACTTTATGATCCATTAATCTAATGGGTGTTCATAGACAAGTGTGCATATGCAAATATTTTATAATGTAAGTGCAGAAACCCTGTTCTAAGAAAAATTTGAAATATAATTGAGACAGTACAGTGAATGAAGTGATGAAGTTAAGAAGTCTGAAAAGTGTTAATAAATCTGTGTGTATATATATATATATATATACACATATATATACACATTTATTTATTTATTTTTCTATAAGAGCAGTATATATTCCAAATTTTAGCAGTCTTGTAAATTATACCTTATGGTCAGTTGCAAAGTAGCAGTGTTCTTTTATGGCCTTTAAATTAACACATACTATTTTCCTCAGAGGTGGGGAAAACAAGTGTTAATATTTCCTGGCATAAAACTTACCACCGTATTTCTTCACTGCTCCTATTTTCTTTAGTATTCAAATACGTTTGCAGAACATACATTTGGTTTTATTTTTTGCATTGTGAGTTGGGATTCTGTTGCTAAGACGATGTTATCTGAATATAGGTCAGCATTTATGTTATATACAGTCACAGGGAAGGAAGTCCATTCCAGTACTTCCCTTTTACTGCATTTCTGTCCTACTACAGTGCAATTTAGAACAGCTTTTGGAATGCTGTTCCTCAGTAATCAGGCAATGGAAAAGTCCAGCCTCACCCTCACACTTCTCCCTGATGGCTGAGTGCCCATCTACAACCTGTCTTTTGCATAAATATTTTTAGATAAAAAATGAAATGTAGGTATAAAGGCTTTGTGTTTTTTGGCTCTCTGCCTACAGAGTTCACAAAGGTCTTGCTTTGTCATCTTCATGAAGAAAGAGAGGTTTCTTGTTCCTTTATTTCCTAGAAATCCTTTACCAACATTTTAGTGAATGCCACAGTTTTGGTTTATTTTTTAATTTTCTTTTTCATTGATGTGTTGAAGACCAGTGGTCTGGTCACAGAAGAGGTTTAAGTTTTCACCATTTGCTCTCCACATCCTCCCATTCTTGGCTACTCCCAATAGCAGCCCAGTTGGGAATACTCTGTCTTGAAAACACTGTGGTTGTGGTGATGGTGTTGAAGGCTTTTCTATCACAAAGATGATATAAATAGTTTGCTTGTGTTGGCCTATACTGTTGTGTTGTGCACTCCATTGAATTGCTTCTGTTGCAGGATGCTTCCACCTTTGAATTGTTGTTCTCTTTCTGTAAGTTTTCTGCACACTTTCTACTCCTTGGAGTAGAATTGTTCCATGTGGTGGCTGGATTTAAGGGTTCTTGTGCTCTTATGGTACTCTTTTTCCACAGTCTGCAGAGCTAGAGAGGACAGTAATGCAGCTGATGCTCTGCTTCCAGCAGCCCCAAATGTGCCACGCTAACCCTCTCACATTTCAGCAATTTAAATTAACCCAGATAGTAGGGTTGGGCTGAAAAAACCCTCTGTGCCAAAATTATTACAGGCTTTTCTTCATCTTAATTTCACTCCATCTCGTAGGATTCTTCTGTTGTTGAACAGTAGTCAAACCTCACACCAGTCATTTCTTTTAAGAGGCTTTGTGGTGGAGAACTAGAGAAAAACCTGATGGGCGTCACTGGACTGTTACACAGGTGTTGCCTGTAACATAATATAGGTATATATTGAGGGAAGGAAAACAAAAGAACAAACAATCAAAGCCCCTCACTACTCCCTGTTTGATGTGACCACAGTGTAATGTTCTCAGTGCTGCTCGCAACTCCTCTTCCTTACAGAGTTGCAGGTTTTCATGAGCCTTTGGGTAAAGTCTTGGCTCATGAAGATAGGCCCCAAAGAAAACGCTGCAAAGATGTTTCTCAGCCTCAAGCACGGAAGTCCTGTCTCTGAGTCCCTCACTCTGTTTGCCTGGAGGTAGCAGCTGCTCTCAGTGCAGCTTTTCTCTTTATTCCGTAAGCTGGCTGCAGGATTTCAGCGTGCGGTAAGCTGCAGGCAGTCCCCTGACCTGGTTTCTGCCAGCCAGCCGTATGCTCCCAGAGTCTCCTCCACCCCAACAGGCGTCTGGGGATGGCTCTTGCCCCCACGGGGCCACCAACTTGGAGGAGATGGCAGTTTTGAAGTGTTGCTCCACTTCAGCCCTTCATTGCTTTCAGCTAAGTCTTGGGTTCACAGCGCTCCTCTGGGGCTGGCAGCCCCCCTCAGTGCCCTGGGCCTGCTGAAGAGCTCAGATCCCTAGGAAGGCAGGGCAGGACACTGAGTAGCACAAGATCTGTAAGTCATCGCGCTCGTGTGGTGGTTCGTCCTGAAAGAAAGAATAGGACACGTGAAAGCCGCCAGCACTCTTTTCTTTGTTCATTCTTCTTTTAAATATAGCTTTGTCACTTAAAGGATGGGCAGGGAAAGGAAATAGTGGGTGTAGAAAATGAAAGCGTGGTCGCATGGTCTGGTTTTGTATGGTTTTTTAGGAAAAGTTCAAAAAGCTCTGTAAACATGGGAAAATTCATGGAAATAAAATACTTGCTTTACCCAAGTTAGATTTGTATGTCCCAGATTACATCTCGAGGTTTGCTATCATCTCTTTATTCACACTTGAATGTTACATCTGTAGAAAAAAGAGAAGCTATACTGGGTTTTTTTTTTGCCTGTAAATTAAGAATTGAAAGCCATTTATCAGGCTATGCAATGTAAAAGTCACATTCTAATACAAACATCAAACTTAGATTTTTTTTTTTCATGTGGAATGTTACAAGTATGAGAGAAGAAAACTAGAAGAAATATCTTGTTTCTGATTAAATCCACTACTGATATGCTCCGTGATCCGTGGAATGCAGCAGTGGGCGAAGGAGAATAGCAAGATAAGGGTTTCAGAGAATGATTTCATCTTTGAGCTCTTCCTGCATCACTAGCTTAATGTGGCTCCTGGAGGCCATATAGACAAGACGTATGTAAAAATGGACTAGAATGTTTAGGAAGAGGGACTCATCTTTCATGTTAGTTGTCTCAGATTACCTGATATGACTTAAACTAATCTGTCCAAACAAATAACTTCCTTCCTCTAGGATGAGGGATGCTATTTTTGACCCTGGGTGCGTTCAGTGCATTTTTACTGTATTCTACTGGGAAAAAACCTTCCATAGTTAGGTAGTCTGAGTTTCTAATAGCTTCTTGAGTAGGTGGCATATGGACTTAGCCTTAATCATGTATTTGCTTAATTAAGGTAACTATAATTTGTAACAGCCAGCAGTTAAGGCAATATATACTTTTTTTTTTCTTTTCCTTTTCCCTCCTGTGTCTTGAGGCTTAGCTTGGTTGTCATTCTGTGGTAACGGGGATCATGAAGGGAAAAAAATGGTGTTCCCATTGTAGGTTATGTTTGAATTAGCTTAAAAAAGTGATCTAGGAAACAGTAAGTTGTCAGAATAAAAGTGAAGATATCTTAGAAGAGATGGCATTAATTACATTGGGCAAGACAGATGTCTTTCTGATGATGACTGGTCTACACCTGAAGTATCCAAACTGGCAGGTTTTCCAAATTTCTTCAGGTACTCACTGTAGCTCAGGACAGCTGTCTTCATTCTGGTGGTGGTAGCAATTTGGCTTGAAAAGATCTAGGTATTCTAATAATGAGTAGAGTTTATTTTAGCACCTAAATATGTACTATCGTGCTGGAGACAATTACTGTATTGCACTGGTAATCAACTTAACGGTGGTTTGGTGGTGGGGGACGTACCAAGCCCTTCCTTTGATGTCACTTGTTTTTTCTGTGCAGTTAAGAGATTCGGTTGCTGACTTGAACACAGTGCTCAGCTGCAAGATAGCAGTTTACTTTTCTCTAAGGCTTTAGTTGTTTTCTGTTTTTCCCCCTTTTCTGACTCATGAACTTCAAAGTTCAAGGCACATGTATGTATTTTTTCTTGACCCAGGATCTTCTGCAGGAGTCCATCTATGCCCCATAGGACCTATGCAGACCATGTGCCTGGGATTCAGGTGAAGTTCTCTACTTCTTTGTCCTTTGTGGACCATTCCCCGCAGGGCTGCATTCTGTTGCCTGCTTCCGTGAACTTCAGTGTTGCTTGTGCCCTGGGCATAACATTTTTTCCTGAGTGCAGCCTTACCTGCAATATTCCTCTAACAGGTTGGCTGTCGTTCGCTGCTTTTCTTGTGCTGTCAAACAGTGAACAACCTGGGAGTTGATGTTTTAGGTATTAGGATTGAGCTCAAGGTTGGTTGCATAGGGATATAGTACCATTTAGGTAAGGATTTTTTTTTTATTGTAGCTTTTTGCATGAGGATGAAAATAAAAAGAAACGTCTTAATCTTTATTTAATGACACAGCACATAAAGATACTTCGGTAAGTGATAACAAGGTGCGTCTTTCTATAGCCATTAGCATATCACTTGCCTTTTTTTCTATTCCATAGTATCCCATCAGAGATGAGTAAAATAATCTTATATAGTAGAGCCGTATATTTATCTTGAGTGTTTAACTGAGCCCTGAGTTCCATTCTCAGGTGGTGTGGGGGAAAAAAAATATAACATTTGGTTTCAATTTTGCTGTTGTCCCATTGCTGTAGAATTCAGTGCTCTCATAGTTGAAGTCTTCTAGGGATAAACTAACTAAAACAAGGATACAAGCACTAGAATAGTTTTTAACGAGCTTTTAAAATGTAAGAGTAGTATATTATTTTCCATAAATTATTTTGCTTCGACTTAACTGTTGTGGTACGTACCTTTCTCAGTGGCCATGTTATCCCTCTGCAATTTGCTGCAATAGAAGTGGATGAAGCCTGAGTGGTATTTCTCACTCAGCCTTTCTTTAAACGTGGTTTCCCTAAAACAATAATGATTTTACTATGTTTTCATTACCCATTAAAAAAAAATTCAAACTGTATCATAATTATATCTTCTTTATCAGAACTTAAAACAAGTGTGTTTCATCTACATGGCTTTGCACGTTACTAGCGCTACATTCATTCATTTTTGCAGAGAAAACAAATAAATGTGTACAGATTTGCTTGTTTTAAACCAGGTCCAGTTAGAGATCAAAAGCCTGACACTAATTTTGCTCATCGCAAAGGAAAAGGTTGTCTATCAGTGGCTGGCTCCAGAATGTGCAGTTGACTTGAGCTGCAATTTGGTGACTGGTAAAAACACCCAACCTTTCCCAGGCCAGTCCTGCTCAGTGAACAAAGCTGGGAAGCAGGGAGTTAATCTTTGGCAAGCTTTAAGTTGCACCTTTTCACAGAGTGGCCATGTGAAGACCCAGCACAGTAAGATGTTGGTACCCAGCTACAAGACTGGGAGAGGTAAGAACAGGAGCCTTTGACATCCCTGCAGCCCAGTTTTTTCACTTGAAATCTCTGGCTTAGTGACACTCCTTACCAGAACTGAAGACAAAAAGTTTGTAAAATAAATACAATATCAGAGAGCAAGAGCTAAGAAAATACCTTTCTCTTTCTTCCTCAGACTACACATCATGAGCTCCATATACCACTGCAGTATGTAGCCCAAGCTAAAAATACATGTGAGCAAGAGGTAAATAACTGGCTCTGTGGATGATAAGAAGTTGGTTATTGTTATTGTCCATAATCACACAATAATTGTTAATGATTGATATCTGGACAACTTAACCAATATGTAGGTTTTAGGCTGCGTATACACAGACATTCATTTTTTTCCTTTTTCCTTTTTTTGGCTTACCTATTTCACAGTATAAAGATTTTTTTTAAAAACAGGTTATACTTCAGATATTGTAGAGTACATGTTTATGACTTGCTGATTATTTCTCCCAGTGCCTTTTATAAAATCTGATGGGGGAAACCCTGCTTTTCGTTATTTTACGACTTTGTTGACAGTTTTTGCTATACCAGCTATGATATGATTGGATTGGTGCCAATTTGGGAAGTTCTGAGTGGAAACTTGTAGCCTTCTGTTTATGAAAGCTTGGATTCCTCTGTGTTGTACTCACATACTTGTCTTCTATGGGCGGAAGGATTTTCTGTGATTCATAAAAAAATCACAGCTTTGAAAGATAGTATCACTGATAGATAAAATACTGGAAGTCAAAGGAAAAAAAGTCAGGGATCTTGGGAGAAGGCTGAGCTGTGATATCACTAGGGGACTTCTAGCCATGTCTCTAGCACACATAGCATTATGTTCCCTCTTCCCTTAATTTCCCTTCCATCATTTCCTGATGAATCCATCCCTAGATGCTAGAAAGGAAAATGACCTTTCTAAACTGAAAGAGAGAATGTGCATTTCTTCAGTGATGGACAATTTATCCTAATACCTCTGTCCTTATGTTTTACTTCTTTCTCAAAATCCATTTTATCTATTCAGTAATATGCTATATGTTAACGGTTTTCCAACATGAAGAACTGAAGGAAAACACTAGGGATTTTCTCTCTCCTGTTTTTCAGAGAGTGAAACTAAACACTACATTGGTTATGAAACCAACTTCTTAGTGTAACGTGCTATGATTTAACTGTCATCATATTTATTATGTAAGTTGACTGTTTTTATTGGACAGCACATATGTATAAACACAGAAAACTGTACACACAATCCCATGCACATTTCCTCAGGAAGATTCCTGTGCCTCAAGCTTAGAGAGCAAACCAGTTTTTCATTTCTCAAGAGCCACTTCCCAAGTTTGAAGTCATCAAAGCATCTAGTGGCATTACAGTGAGTATTGGCAGTAGTTGTGTGGTCCCGGTCTCATTTGGAGTGCCCAGGTATCCTCATCATAACAAATGCTGCAGTATTTGCATCCAAACCTAAGCTAGAATTGAGCAAATCGATTTGATTTTTTGACAGTCAAAAAGAAAGACATTATGGAAGTTGTGCAATTAAAAAGACGAAGGCTGTAATGTTCACATTCTTTTATGTGCACTTCAGTATGTGGAAAGACATCTCAAAATCTTCAATACTTCAATAAAAGTAAATTCCATTCAACATGAGATATTTCTCATGAAAAATGGTGTTCTTTACTCTCCACTTCCTCTCCCATGAAAATTTAAGTAGGAAGTGAGGTTTCAAGTAAAATTTAGCAAATGGGAAATCTATGCTTGTTACTTGGTGAGAAATTAAGGGCTTCTGGCTTTTCTTTTTCTTCTCTGAAAAACTGTCCTAAGCCTGTAGCGTCTCTTTAGAAAAAGGAGTAATTGTGTTTCCCGAATGATGTCTCCCAAGCAAATATTACATTTATCTTTTTTTGTTAACCACTTCTGTTATTTCTGGACAATTTTTGCTTTTGTTTCTGTTGCTGTTCCAACAAATGGTTCTTGTTCGGTGTTTTTTCATCTGCAAAGAATTAGAGAGGCACACAGAAAGGTGACCTGGAAGCCCGGATCTCCGTGGCGGGGTTTGTTACAGGCATGTGCACAGGGACAACAGCCGTGCGCGTGTGCGCGAGTGCGCGCGTGTGTTTTGAAATGAGGGGGAAAGCAGAGGTTTGCTCATTTGTTTGCCTATTGTGAAGCTGTCCTGCACCTTTCTCCTCCTTTGTGGCTGGGTGAAGGCTGCTGAATGGCGGCCTTGTGCCGTTTGTTGGTTTTAAACCTCGCCACTAATCCACAGGAACCTGCTGGTGCACGCAGCAGGAGAGCTGTGTGACAAGTGGCGGTCTGGGCGGAGGGCGTGCGGGGGGTCACAGGGGATAATCATCATTCAGCCATCAGCCTTTGTCACCCCTAAGCCTAATTGTTACCCTCTGCTGGTAACCACATTGAAGTGCTGGCCTTTTAAGTGCTTCTTGATTTGGCTTGGCACAGGCTTGCGGATCGGATCTCTCGTTGTTGGGTTTACATCCGACCAGCTTTGCTGGGTTTTGTTTTATGAGCCTCGCTGAGTTTTCTGCATCCCTTGAAGTAACTCAGGAGAACTCAAAGCAATGGAAGGAGCTGAATGGAAGCAGTGTGGCTGTTAACAAATGTCTCTGTCAGCAGCACGGCTCAGAACGAGACAACGCTTTCCTGCTCTGCAAGGCGACTGGTCTGTGCAGGCTGTGTGCGAGCAATAACTTGTGTGGATACGGACACTTGACTGCAAGAGCAGTCTCTGCAGGCAGCAGTAGAGTGATCGCACAGTGCAGGTGGGGGTGGCACAAAGAAAGCTCCTTGTCCCTCCCTGTTCTCCTTGCCCGGCCTCTTGCAGGCGTCGATGGAAGCATTAGATGCAAGGGGATGACTGGAGCAAATTAACCTCCAGTATGCTTGGGAAGGTGAAGAGAGAATCGAAAAACTTAGAAACAACAAAGAAAAACCTTTAAGGTGTGATATCTTTTTCTAGCAGTCAAGAACTGGTTTTTCAGCTTTCCCTGCCAGTTACCCATGCTGAAGGAGGTACTGTGCTTTCAGTTGTTTTCCTAGCTGAGTTAGTGTAGGAGCTGCCAATGTGAAGTATAGCAGCTACAATGAAGCCTGAATCTAGGGCTTTGTAATAGGCAAGTATCTTGCATGTCAAGTAAGTTTGTGCTGTGGGATATGGGGTGGGAGAGGGTTGTTTGGCCCCCACTGGCCCCTTTGCAGCAGGGCTGGTGCCAGACCATTACCTAAGACTGGTTGGGAGGAAAATCCCTCCATTGCTGGTACAGGCTTTGGAGCAGTTTTCAATTAAATACTTCCTTCTAAGCCATTGGATGCAACACATCTCCAGCAGATGTGATCTTTACCACCATTTGATAGGCAGCTTTTGAAAGCCAGGTCAGTCATAGTGTTGGTAAATCCAGGATTGTTACAGGCATCTGATGACACAGCAGGGTTACAACTTTATTTGCAGTCTAGTCCTTCTACCTGGCTCAGTATTTTGTCAGAAGACTTGGTAACTCATATAAGAGTAGGATGAAAGTTTTGACTACTTGGTGCTCATTTCTCTTTTATGGTACAGGGGGTCACTGGTTGAGAAGGTTTGTTGTTCTTTTGGCATGTGTTGGTCTGTCTACCAGTGGTCTGATTCCATGCCACCTGTAGGCATATTTGGCTGCCACTCTACCACAGGGATTTCTTCAAAAACTGTCAGTCATGCTGGTACCTATGGATATTTTCCAAGGAGATTTACCTAGTAAAAACTTGGTGTTTATTTTTTAATTTTTTCATTGCAGTCATTATATTTTCACCTTTATGTGAAGTGAATTTAATTGTAATTACTGAGTCAAGTTAATAATTCTGTTACAACTATTTTTGCAGGACATGTCTCAGGAAGGCTATGGAACCAGATCTCAACCCCCTATGGCCCCAGGAAAGCCTAACCATGAAGACTTGAACCTAATCCAGCAAGAAAGACCATCAAGCTTACCAGTAAGAAATTAATGTTTTTCTTTGAGTTAAATATTTTTAAATTATAAGCAAGGTTGTTCACAGGCTGATGAGAACCTGTATGAGTGGTGGACTTAGCTCAGGGGTTGTACCGGTTCCAAATGTCACTATATACATCCACGTGTTGTATTTGTGCATGTTTATGTTTGCATAGAGAAAATAGATCGATATTTCTTTTGGGGCTTTAGGAATTCCGTGCTTGCACAAAGCAATCTCATGAGGAAGAGGCTTTTTTTTCTGTGCAGTTTTCCAAGGATTTCAGTATATTTTGATTTAGAATGCTGACACCATGAGTTATTTGTTCCAAACGCTAAGCATAAATAATGAGCTTGACATGTTAATTCTGTAACGGTCTACTACTACAGACAGAAGTGTAGTAGTGGGAATGATAGTGATACTTGGGCTAGGTTGATTGTTTGGTTGGGAGATTATTTTGGAATAACCTTTCTTTGTTTTCTGAGCTCTCTGCATTCTGCTGTGGGGGAAAACAGCACACATTAATACACTTTACAGAGGTATTGCAGCTACTTGTGTTATTGAAGGTCTTATTTTACTGTAATTGCCAAAGTACTCTTCGGCTTTGTCTCTGTATTCTGTTGCTGGTTTGGAGATTTTCTTGTTTGTTCTTAGAACAACAGCTTGAATCTCAACCAAGAAGAATACATTACATTTAGCTTGAAAGGTGGAAACTGTTTATATGCTTTGTGACGGTTAGCTCAGAATAATGTACTGCAAACCTACAGAATGTTTTCGCTAGTTTACTGGATATTAATTTCCAGTTAGCAGAGAGATTCTTCTGAAGAGTTTACCTATCAAAACACCAAATGTATGTGTGAAGTCTGGCAGTTTGTTGTATATTTTCCCTCTGACACATGGCACTATTGTCAGTTCTTAAAAGTAGGGTAGTAAACATCTTCACAGCATTTAAAGTTATGTCTTAGGCACCCAGGAGAGTACATATGCCACAAATTCTTTACATGATGTTTGAGACATGCGTGCTTCAGGAGAAGCTTTGAAAACTGGTGTGAGAAAAGCTATCCGTTTACTTTGAACCCGTGTTAATTTGACAGGAAACCTTTTTTAAGAAGACCAGTTTATCTGAATAAGTCTCAAAAATGAGTGCTGGCAATTACTTTAAAACAGGAGGCAACTACTATTTAAACTCTTTAGGCAACAGCTATTTAAAAAAAAACACAGTTATATTAAAATGAAGTTCTTACCTCAATTTTTCATGAACAGTGTTAGGATAGACAGAACTAGTTATTTACTAAATAACGTTCGAATTTGCCAGGGATTTTTCTTAAACAATCGTCCTACTTTTAATCCATGCTCTCTTCTACCTCCATCACCATAGTATCTAAGCAGACTGTTGGGTATTATCTGTGTCCCTAAGTGTTCAGTATATTTAGTAGCTCATTATTATTTTAGGTATGAGTAAGCTGGTGGTATTAACAGTGAATGTGAACCATTGTGGCAGTGTAGCTTATAGGTTTGTTGTAAATGCTGTTGTTCAGAGCCTTTGCTTCTGGAAAGCTTACATAACGAGCACCCCAACCTCCATTTGGATAGGGAGGAGAATGGGGGGCAGTATAGTTTGCCAAATTTCAGACCAGCTGCAACCTTTCATATATTGTGACATTGTCTTTTTGATACTGTGAGCAAACTCACCTACTTCCAAAGGAAATGCCTTAGAACTGAGGAATGGCCCATGCATTTGTAGTACAGTGAGCGTGATGAAGACTTGAATACTTAGTACTGGGGATAAGGATGGCTTGACCATATAAAAAAAAATTTTTCCCCTTGAGCAAGAGGCCTGCATTCAATTTTCAGCTGGTTATGAAATTCAGTGATCACTATTTCTCATTTAGTATTCCTAGTTATAGTGTCATTTTGGGATGCTAAATGTGGCTTCTTAAGCTTGTTTTCAAGATAATGCTGTTCTCGAGGGTAGTCAGTAAGTCTTTGTATATTAAAGCTTGAAATGAGAGCAGCGGTGTTACGCTTTTAATAAAATTTGGGTATGTTTTGTTTCATGGTGTTCTGATATTTATACAGTTTGCCCGTTATCTTTTTATTTCTTAAGGGCATTGTGTAAAATCACAGCAGCTACATAGCAAGCTTATATGAATCTCTAAAAACAACAAAAGAGATGTAATACTAAATGCTGAATGGTGTTCTCTGATGTGCCTTTGAAAAAAAGAGTTTCCCTTTGATGGATTTGAAGAGGAGCTGGCCACTTTTTGCAGCACTGAATGCTGACTTGTGTCATCCTTTTAGAGAGTTTTTTCAGCAGGTTTGTGTCACAGTAAGCACAGCTAAACAGCTCAATGGTTGTTCCGTTTCCTTCACACGTTGTATATAAAAGTCCTGGCATGAACGTTCCCATAAAGTTCAAAGCAGACAAATTTGTAATGTGGGTTGGTAACAAATGGCTACAAACAAAATATGGCTTTATTAGCTACTTCTAATGGCCTGTCAGATTCTATACAATGCTTGCTTTCCTTCTCCTAAATGCTCTGATATCTGAAGGGTTTGACCCGGAGGTCTTTTACCATGTGGAGTCACCGAGAGCCGAAATGAAAAGTTGCATAGAATAGTGCTCCAAGCACTTTTGTTGGGGTCACAATTAGAAGGAAATCTCAAGCTTTTGAGAAAACATGGGAGTTAGGTACTCTGTGAAGGAAAGGAAGTAATAAACAGAAACTGTTCCCTATTAGAGTGGAAGAATAAAGGGGGAGAAGCTGGAATGTAATTGTCTGGAGAACAGCTACTACAGAATATATTTACTGAGGTTTAAGGGATAATGCAAAATACACACTTCTGCTATTGTGGGAAAGATAGAGCAGACTTGTAGGAAAAATCTTCTGAATGATATATCTGCAAATTTGCTCTTGAAAGAAAGGAGCTTATGTCAGCATTGGTTGTATGTGTGTGCCTGCAAAGACAAATACTTTGTTCTGCCTAATGAGTAATTTGGTCCATGTTCATGTTGGATTGTGGTGGTAGAATGAAGGGCAGAAGGCATGGATGAATTTACTTATTTTTTACTGGTATCATTACGAAAGTCTTTTCAGATTTTTGTATTATTTTTTTTCTTTGCTCAGTGCTTGCTGTGCTTGTTTGATGTGTGAGGTCGAATGGCCTACCCAAGATGGCAGCTTGTAAAATCATCTTCAGTGAGGGGAGTTCTCCCTAAACAAGTGTTGTTGACGGTTGAACTCTTAAGCCAGGAAAAGAATTCCCAGCATAGTTTGAGAAACTGTAGTTGACCGTTAGGAATTACCTCTTCTTTTCTTGGAGGTTAAACTCCTGGGACAAGGGACCGTGGTGACATTCATGAAAAGCTTAGCTCAGTAATCTCTGATCATGGTTGAGGGTCCAGGCACGACCACAGTGTAAATATTAATTAGGACTGTAGCCCCTTCGGTAAGGAAAAATGAGTATTAAAGGAGCGATGGTGCAGCAGCCCTCTCATTTTATAGACTGGATTCCTTGCAGATAAGCAAATTATAGAATTCAAACTTAAGCGGTGTTTTAAAATTCAGGATGTTGTTCCCAGTTTAAGAAAAAAGGAGGTTTGTGTGGACATGGAAACCTGTAAATGAATTCCTGGTAATTCTTGGGAGGTAAAAGCAGTGGGCAGTTCATAGATGTATGTGTAAGTTCTGTCCTGTAGTTACTTGTTTCTGTGCATGTCTCCATCTGCAAATAACTGGGAGTAGGTTAAAGTACGAACAAAAAGGAAATGTAAGTAATACTTGTGAATTAAATTTTCCATTGTTTTTCCATCAAGTACGATAAGACTGGTATGCCTCTTTCCCACTTACTTTTCTTCTTCTGCAGTGTTGTAAAATAACTGAATGATCTTGTTTTCCTTTGTTTGGGTCAAGAAATTTTAGCTGAAAATTGTTACTCTCTGAAAGAAGATTATTGACTCAACAAGCCTTCAATTTTCAGTGAATAACACTCCCACCCTCTAGCTTCAGGAACATGTGGTGCATGTATTCTATTTTAAAGTACAGACTGTAATTTAAGACTGAGGCAGTTTGATGCCCCACTGAACTTTGTTTAAGCCTGGAATAAAAGGAAAATAGCTTCAAGTTGCAAAGAAGTGACTAAGCTTTCTCAAATGCTTTTCTTAGCCATTATGCATAGAGTTGGAAAAAGTTGCTGTTTTCTCCAAGTCATTTTAATTCTGGATCAAGTGCAGTTGCGAGCTTGTTTTTTTTTTTTCGTCTTGTCATTCCATGTAATAAACCTGTGGCACAAATAAGTTTCATGCAATTCATATGTATAGAGGTATTGAGTGTATGTATTTCTGAGGTGCGAGCATTGGTTGATACTTGTGTTCATACAGATTCTGCATGTAACAATCTGTTTATGGCCTGGAGTGGGTCTGCATCGTGAGACAGATCTTATATGAGCCACTGAAGCTCCTCTGAAATAATATCCCCTCTGTGATAGCATTGGGAATATGACTTTACATTCAATGTTGTGGTATTGAAGATCCTGGTCCACTCAACATTCATGTATTTTTACATTTGATTTCAGTGGGGCCAAGTTTTCACGTAGTTGGTCAGATGGATTCCCTGAGAGAGTCAACTTTTACATTCATTTTCAAGCAAAAGTGTGATTATAAAGTAGTGCAGTGCTGCCTTGAGCACATGCTGTGTGTGTCGGGATAAACTGATGCAGTGAATCAATGTTGTTGATTCTTGAATTAAGTATCTTGCTATTAAAATTAAACTTCAAAATGTGAAAAGAACGTTCTGCTGTTAATCACTTGCGTTTTGAGCTTTACAGAATTGCTTGGTTTTCCTTGTTCGAATGATGATATTATTTGTATTAACAATGGTGTTAAGGCTGCTACTGATGTATTAAAACTGATTTTATTAGATACTGTTAAAAAAGAAAAAAAAGATGCTTGGTTATTTCATAAAGTTTTCCATTTTCAAAATACTTCAGAGTGTTTTTAGTATACTTGTAATAATAAAATCACTCATTTAGGATCTAGAAAAATTCAGCAATGCAAAAAGAAATACTTAGCTTGACCTCTACGTGAAATTTACTTGGGAAATCTGATAAGGGATTATAGATCCCAGTAGTGGATAATGTTGCAAAAACTTGTGTTTAAATAGGCCAATATTGTCTTGGGTGGAATATTAAAGTCTTAGTAGTTTTTTTCCTGCAGTGTCTTTTGAAGCCGTTAGCAATTGCCTCAATGTACTCTGCAGCTCCGAATACCAAAACAGTATTGGTGTTGACTACAGAATTGAAGAAACAAGGTTGAATTTGGGCGGTTGAAGCATTTTTCCCCTCTAGCTGTTCCTTCTCCGGAGGCTGCTTCTCCTCAGAAGGGGCAACCAACTGTGCCTGTGGTGGCCCCATGCCACTGGAGCCTGCAGCATGATATGGGGGTTGAGCTGAAGCACCTTGCATTGCCATAGAATGCAAGGCCTGAAACTGCAGCAGTGGGCTGCTTCTGCACGCACGGCTCAGATGTGCCTGCTGCAGGAACAGCGACTGCAATAGCTGTCCTTGTAGTCTGCCTCCATTTCCAAGTCAGCACTTTTACGTTACGCATTTGGGAACCTAATTCTAAACTGGTTCAGAACTTTGAATTCCTGGAGGGTGATTGAGTTGCTGTTTTTGATTGGTTGGTTGGGTTTTTTTGTTCGTTTTTATTTGGGGAATATTTTTATTTTTTGAATATTTTACGCTCTATGTGTAGATACATAAGTGTTTAGAAAGGCGTGTAAGCCTCAAAACGGGTTTGGCTGTTTGTAAAGTTTGAGTTGATAGCATAGCATACTATAAATTGCAAAATGTGATATATTCACTGGTCCATATCTTTGTTCATGTCTGTTGGAACCTCAGGATCATTTGTGTCGTTTGGCACACAAAATAAGACAAAAGACTGTGATTTACTCGGATACCATTTCAGGAAGTACTTGAGAAACTGTAAATGTTTTTTCTTTCCTTTATTTTTACCTGAAGCATTCCTGTAAGATAGGATATTATTTTTTCCCAGAATGACTCCTTTACACTGGTACACCAGTCATCCTGAAAGGTGACCTTGGCTTCGTAATCTTGACTAAACACAGCACCTCCTCACAGCCAGCAACATCTGAAGCCTAGCAGTAGATCCCTTCTTTTTTCTTCTAGTGTCCATTCCTGCTTGCTTGGGAATGTGCTGGCTTCTGGTGCTATTATTAATGCAACTTTCCTTTTTTAAAAGAAAAAAAACAAACAACAACAACAAAAACACAAGAACGTGATTAGTCTTTATTAGAAACTGGCTTCTGAGTGGCACTGTTGCTGTGTAAGCAGATGTCCATGCAGTCACTGCTCATAGCATTAAGCTTAGGCTGGGTTTCACAATGCTTTGTCTGATTGTTTATGGTCCATCCATAATTGCTGGGGATTCGGTACCATCATAGCACAAGTGCTAAGCGTCTGTTGTGTGTTGCTTGTTTTGTAGTACTAGGCTGGAATCCCAGTGAAGTCAGGCCTATAGTGTGGGAGGCTATTCTGGTTTTCCTTTCCTGAAGTTTGAAACAGTTTCAAAAATCTCTCTCAGATATTAGATTTCAAGAAAACATCTTCTGTAATGCTTAATTCTCTGAAACCTTCCTTTCCTGGCTGGAGCTGTATGTTAGATTCACTGTGAGGTCTTCCCTTGAAGAAGACAAATCATGATGGCTTTTGTAGAATTTGTACATATGAAAAGTGTTTCTGATGTGTGTTTGTTACATGTAAATAGGCTACCGCTATCAATTTATCTTGGACATATATAGAAAGATAAAAATACCAAGTGAAGGCCTTTTTCTTCATTTGTCTTTGCTAACACAGTAACTCACTGCATTGGTTTTCCTGAATGCCATGCAAATTAATATGTGCCATTTCCTCCATAATGCCAAATACGGTTCCAGTCTCACAGGACTTGATACAAGAGGGTCGTCTTTGAATTGGCAATGTAATTTCAGGGGGTGAAGCATCGTAGAGGGTTGAAATCAAGATAGAAAAGCTGGTAACATCAGGAAAAGGCTACTTGCAGTGCCCCACTGTTCAGACTTTTGATCTCTTTCCTCTTTCCATGCAAACAATTGCAGCTGACCCTTTTAATCATCTCGACCTATGAAATGAGACCTACTGTGCTAAATTAGAATTAGGGCCTGAATTTTGAGGCACATTTGAAGAACTGCATTAGTATAGGAAAATATGTCATTCTGGATCATTTATTTCACATCTTAGTTAAGTGGCATGAATTTATAAATGAACATGCTATTTTTTTCCCCCTCGACAGAGAAATTCACTTCATAGTGCGTCTTCCACCATGTTATTTAAGCTAACATTTGGGGAAGTAATATAAAGATAAGCAAGCATGAGAGTATAAGTTTATATGTTTGCATGTAGTAATACTTTATGCATCCGTAAGCTTTAGTACGGTTTGCTGGATGCACAGTTGTGGACCTAGTTAGGAGAACAAAGCTTGTTTCATGTCAGAGCACTGGAAAGGGGGAGCTTGCATTTACATTTATAGTGCCATAGATGACAAATTTTGCCAATGCATGTTGCGCTAAAGGTAATGAAAGAAGTTTAAAACATTCTTACTGTTACTTAACTGCAAATAGACTGTGGCCAGCACTTGTTTTCAGGAAATAAAGGAACTGCAAGCATAGATTTACTTGTAAAATCACAATAACTTCAGAAGATTATATAGGTAAACAGTGTATGGATTAAGAGCAGACATTAGCCTTAGTCATGTAATTCATTTTGATATGGAAGGTAGCTTAATTCCAAATGTTACCCTTCCATTTTGACTTTTATAATTAACTGAAAGCCTTACCAGTTTTTCATAGAATACTGCAGTGGAGACAGAAGAAAAACTCCAGATTCTCTCTTTCCCTTGTTTAATTTACAGACCGTGTCAGGATTTTAATAATAGTGCTTAATGAAAACTTCATAAAAGCTTTTTTTTTTTTTTCCCCTCATCCTCTTTGTTTATTGTATCATTAGATGCCTACATGAAAGCAGGGAAAAAAAGGAAAGTTGTTCAGTGCAATTTTCAGCACAGTTCTTCAGGATTTATTGAAACAGGGCTATAAAATTTTAGGATCTGTGTTTTGTTTTTTTTTAATAACATCTCATAGTTGTTGCTTCATTTGGATTGTCTTATAGTCCATTTTTCCTCTGTCTTCACTCTTTCCCTTTGTTTTGTTTGTGCTTTTAAAGAAGACTTAGGAAGGCTGCATACACACCATACTGTCGTTTTTAAATGACTGCTGATTCTTCCAGCATGGCTCGTTAGACATTTTGTCTTGCTGAAAATCACAGTAACAACCTTTTTGTTCCTATTCTGAGGTATGACAAAGTGGAGAATATTTTTGGCTCTAAGTCTTCCTCTGCCTCTGGCCAGAGGGCTCTTTGGTGCTCTGTCAGCAGCTTGGAGTGCAAGTGACCATTTGGGCTGCCAATGGAGCGATCTTCCTCAGCTGCAAAGAGGCAGAGGTCGCATACCAGATTCCATGAAAGGCACTTCTGACATACACTTTAGCTCTTCTGTTTTTAGTGGTTAGTTTACAGAAGAACCTGTCACAGAAACAAAAACAAAACAAAACAAAAACCCAACAAGTGCCTGCTTTTTAATGCCTATTTTTACAGCAGTACAGGCCAGATTGAACTAAATCCTGCACAACCTTTACCTTATTTTTGCCAGAAAAACGACGAACTTTCACCTCTTGTATAATAATGTTGATTGCTTGACCTCCATTTCCATGGAGATGTGGTCAGAGGGCTGCAGTCAGCTAGCCACGCAGAGTGAGCGCTGTCTTCTGTCACTTACAGTCTGCAGTGACACTATGGGTTTGAAGAGTAATTAAGAGCACCTATAGACTGACACTTTTTTTTTTTTTTCACACCATCCACATCCATGCAAAATGCAATTTGGAACAAAACACCATGGCTATATGTTCAAGTTTAAAAAAAAAAAACAAAAACAAAACAAAGAACAAAAAAACAAACAGAATCCCAACCCTGTTTATATTTTGTCTTTAAAAAGAATTGTTTTCCTAGCAGTCTAAGACATTATGCATACCCTTTGTGTGTATCTGAATGTCTCACTGGCTCTAGATTCCAGTATACTCTAGCATGGATGCCATGGGCTCAGTTTTGTCAAAAACTGTATTTTGTAGCCCACAGCCCACATGCATTCGTGATTAACCAAGAGCAGATAAGGCTGCTGCCCCTCCGAACTCAGCTGGGTAATTGGTTAGTCCCAGACACCAGACTCAGCTCAAGGATGTGTGCGTCCCAGTCTCAAAGGGTTGGGTGGCAAAAGCCAACAGCAAGCGCTGCCTTGGATTGTGCCTTAGCTGGGAAGAGTTGCGTGGTTCAGCCACGCAATGTGCTGTGCTCCAGTGGCAAAAAGAGGCAGGTGTGCTCCTTGTGGTGCCGTTAGGGATGTGGATGACCGAACAGGGCCCTGTCACAGGGAATGTGCCTTTCTGGTGAGGGCAGGAACATCAGGATGATGAAGAAGGAAGTGAAGGGGCTGACTCCTGCGTGCCCTGGTTGAGATGAGCAGAAGTGGCTCCAAGAGACGCGGGCCAAGGGACAGTGCCGCACCACCCCGTGGAGGGCAGGCCAGGCGGGCTGGCAGCCCTGGTGGCTGCTGGGCAGCGTGCCGTGCTGCTGCTGGGTTGCAGGGCCGCTCCACACGTTGATCTCTAAGTGTGTAGTTGTGTCGTGCTTGGTAAGAGCGCGTTGATGAGGCAAGAGTGCATAGGCTGGGGCAATCCCTCTCTATTACTGTTCGTCTTTACTGCTGGGATCTGCGCAGCGACAAAGTCTGAACGCCAGCTTCCTCCTTCCCTGCGACAGTTTTCTCCGAATCAGTCTTGCACGTTTGCTCTTCGAATCGAGAACAAAAAAGTGAAGACTACTTTCCCCCTCCTTCGCTGACTCGCCCTCAGGACGGCGGAACTGCCCAGAGAGCCGACCGTGTATTTTTGTCGCTGGGGCCGCCCGGGCAGGTCCCCTTACCGCTCCCTCTGGCTGCTGGCAGGCTGACATTACAGCCGTGCCTTTGAAGTCGGGCTCGCTGTTAGCGTCGCCATGGCGACGGGGCGGGTAATGGCCTCCGCTGAGCCGGGCTGGTATGTAGCGCCCGGCAGCAGCGGGCCGCGGCTCGGGGGCCGACCCCGGGCGGGCAGCGTTCCGGGCAGCGCTGCTGCGAGGTGTCGCGGATTGATAGCCACGGCTCGTTTCCTTTTAACTGCGAGGATAAAGCGCCATTCCATTAAACGGGGAGCCCCCCACCCCCCCGCCCCTTTGGTTTATGCATTATTAACACAAGCTTTCCTGTTTTGCTTGTAACATTTTATAGGCTTTTTCAAACGTGTAGTCAGATTTGCTGTTGCTCTTTTATTCTTTCGGGTTAACCCTTTCTCTCCGCGATCTTCAGAAAACTTGAAGGGAAGCCTTGAGCGCTTCCCACAGCTCCCATTTAACGACTGAAAAAGGCTCTCTTTTTCCTTCTTTTTAACTGTTTTTTTGTTTTTTGTTTGTTTGTTTTAAGAATTTGTGTTTTTGAAGCATCCTAGAATGCAGCACAGCTTGCTGTGGTGCCATCATGTCACTGGAGCAAATACCAAAGGCAGCACGTGAGCTGTGGTACAGCTGCGAAGGTTCGAGTCAAGGACGTATTCTGGGATCGGGTTTTAATGCACATGCCCATTTTATCTTCTCCTCTCAGTGGTGTCGTCCCATTCTCTGCATACACGGAGTTTTGTTAGCAGCCTTGAAATGAGGCGCACCTTCAGGACAAATAAATCTGGAACAATCCTGAGGTTATGAAGTTTACCTCCATCGCCTTCCTCTTTAATGCAGAGCTGGTGAAGTACATCTAGATAGGTAGAAATATTATTATAAACACAAGCTGCGGGCTTTGTTTTGCTTTTCCAGAGCTGTAAAATATAGCTTTCATTTTAGCTTCTAGTAGGAGGCATATATCCAAGTGCCGTCAAGTGCTGTGGATACAGGGATTCAGTTGTCCCTGCAGACGCAGTCTCTGTATAAAATCTTGAAGGCTAATAAGCAAACATAGCGCTGATAATTCCCCCTAACGCCCTTGGTTTTAGGTTTTGGGCATGTGGATTTGTTGTTCTGAGAGGTACTTACTGGCACGTAAGGACCTTACTTTGTTCCTCTGGATCTAGCACAAACCCTGCTTGCCCAAGCACTTCCAAGCCCATCTCAGGAAAAGGCAGTCCTCAGTTTTTGTCCCTTTTCGATGATGTTTTGTAGTGATGTTGGTGTAAATGATACCTCCACCTTCAGTGCTCAGTGTCTCGAAGCACGGTATTGGTTGCCACATTCGTTCCCATTCAGCATGTGAAGCCAGCAGGCACCTTCGGTAAATACTGCTGGCTGGAAGAACTCAAGCAAAATACATTCCGTAGCTCAGGGGGGCAGTGGGAGAGATGAAGGATGGATGGTCAGCCTGACTCCTGGTCGCAACCAGCACAAAGCCTGTCCCCCTTCTTGGCCTACAGCAGCTGTGGGCTGTATTATGGCGCAGCTTGGAGTTAATGTTATGTAGTATTGAAGAATGTGGCAATAATATGTTTTTAAAAGCTTTTCTTTTATATACATGGGTTTGTTTTTGTTTTGTTTTTAAAAAAAAGTCTTTTAAATCTACTCCATGTGGTTACTGTAGAGTATGTTAAGTAGGCTGGACTAGATTTGTACTCTCGTTTCCAGGTATTGTGGAGATAAATTCTATCCTTTGAGTTACATTCTCCTTGAATGTACGAATTTTAGGAAAATTGGAGAAAACAGTTTACATTCCATTAAGAAGAAATTACTAATTGCTTATAAAACAGGCATATCTTTATCTGCACAGGGCTTTTCAAAGTTGCTGCTTAATCTTTTTTCTATTTTAATCACTAAACAAACATGTCTCAGCAGTTGCTGCATGTGAAACCAAAACCTGGACGTGGACAAAAAGCAAACACACTACACTCATTTTCATTAGCATGTCCTATATCCTAGAACATTTATTTTTTCATTTCCTTGTAAATTGATTTTTCACATGCTTGTGACTGATATTTGAACCGTGTGTTTGTAGTAACTGCTAGGTCCTGGGTCTCCCAACATGAATATATTATGGAAGTGACCTGGCGAATCCACAGTTAAGGTTGCGCAGAGATTTCACTTACAGCAATGTTTAAATCCCTTAATTAAACATTAAGACTCGCACAGATTCTCAAACATGGACTGTTTCAATAAAGAGGATAAACTTTAATTATTTAGGTACTCAATGTTCTTCTTAGTGCTGTATTTGCAGAATTCAGAACATCTTAAAATTATTCCTACCTCAGATTTTTCCAGAGTTCTTAGTATTTTCATTTTCTTTGTTCTCTTAACTCTTTTGGCTAAGACTGTAACTGATACAAGTTTTCGTATCTTTGCTGACTTCATGGAACTGTAACAGTTTACCTAAAATTACTTGAATAAAAATGGATTGTTTTTAATTATAGTAATTCATAGTACAGAAGAATGTGTAAAAGATACGAGAACAGCATATTGTTTATTTGTAACCGATAGTAGTCTTTGAGACCTGGTGATTTGGAGTCAAGAGAACAGACTGGGGAGCCTATTTAAAAGAGAAATACCACGTGGAGTCAAGATCCAGACTTGTGCTTAAAATAATTATTTCCAAATCAGCCAACAAACAACAGCTATAGTAATACCAGTCTGGTGCATGTTTCCCTCTGCTTTCCTCTATCTGTTTATTCCTTGATGTCCCAGTTCAAACTTCATTGAAATCAGCCTTTTCTGTGAGTTTTGGATTAGGCCCATTAATTCTTATGTTTACGCTGCTCGGTTCTTACCGTGCTTCTCTGCATTAACATCTGTTCTGGGCCTTTTACTTAGGACAGGGTCTGTAAACCTGGTTTCCTGCTGCGCATTTTATACCTGTAGTGACCAGTGAGTGCAGCTTCCATTCATTCCTAACACTTGCAGCCTTCTGTCTGAGCTATAATCGCACTCTTCAGCACAGGTGGAAGTCCTGCTGCAAACAGTATATTTTCAAACCATTCGTAAATGAAGAAAAATTCCTTTAGAAAAACCAGTATTACCTATATAAGTAGTGTCTGTATTCAGACTCCTTAGCCTCCAGCAATTCTAACTAGCTGGAAGTACAGACAAACTGGAGAGGAAAAAACTCTCCTCATTAGCTTACAGTCTGTGGGAAGTTTTTTGTTGAAGTCTTTTAGGCCAAGATGTCTGTTTTCCCATCATTTTTAGCTCACTGCCACTGTGGTCGCATATGCTTATTAGTTCAGGTCTCCTGACCATTAAAACGCTGCAGCTAGTACTCAAGTTATTTTTTGAACAAATTCTTGCCCTGTTACCAGCAGCAAATATGGTCTGCAGAAATACTTACTTGAGAAAAAATTGTTTCAGAGAGTATGCTAGTTCTTGAATTTTGGAAAATGCAAGTGCTGTATTGTGAGATTTCTCACCAGTACCATAAAAAATTCAAAATTACGTACTGACTTGAAGAATTGCTTATTACTTCAGGCACTAGATGAAGAATGAAATTGACAGGAAGTGCTTGTTGGTTTCAGCGTATGAGTAGATTCTCAAGCTCCTCCAGAGCAGAGACTGAAGTGTTGGAAGTGAAGAGGGCTGCACGTTGTAAGATTTGTGTAGAAAGGCAAGTGAAAGAAGGTGCTGGGCCTGAAATGTCCCTGCTTTTAACTGACTGTTCTGTATGCGAGTATTCTGAAACAAAGCGTGTAGGAGAAGGATATATATGAGGGCACCTACAACTGAAATAATATGGGTAGTCCTAATTTTTATGGGTTAGAATTGTTGGCAATGTTTCTGCATCAGCTCTGTTAGGCTGTGCACATTCTTCTCATCGTTTCGAGGTAGGGGATGTTTAAAAAATGGATCCAAGCACAGTGTATGCTTTGTGAGAGCAAGGGGTTAAAGAGACGTAATTATGCATTCTTCAGGAAGTGCTCTGCAGTCAGCAATACAGAAAGAATTTTATAGAAGCTTAAAAAAAAAATAAAAAGAAAAGAGATGACGGAGGGAGAATGTGGAGAGAAGGTCAGATCCAAGGATTCTCCTAGGGTTTTCTCATGTTTGCTCTTCCTTTGCGCCTCATTATGCTCTCTCCTGGTAGAAGCAGAAGAAAGCATTATGGCCTGTTGGTTCCTCCTACTGATAATGTACATTTGATCTTTTTGCTTTGTGATAGTGGTGGAGGTGAATTTATGGATTTAGTTTTTGAAGGAGTTCTGAGCCATCCTGGTGCCTGCCATGGTCCTTTGTATATTCCTCAGCTCTTTTTTATTGTAAGAAGAGCATTGCAGTCCTGTGAACACCGAATGTTTCAACAGACATTATTTCTTGGCTGTGATTTCCCCATTTTTAGAGGATTTGAATTTCCAGCAAATCTATCTACTGGAAACAGTTTGTTTTGCACTCTTTGGGGGTGATTCAGCTGGATGAATGGAAGTTCTTGCAGTCAGTATTTCATGCTGACCTGACTGGTGAAGGTAAGCTTTCATTACTGATGACTAAGCCTTTGAGGTACCATGGTTAAGACTTTTTTTTTTTTTCCTGCAGTCCATGACCCTGCTGTTATTCTTCCAGGTGGAATAGGAATAGGTTGTGGGTTGCTCTGGAATGGTTGAAGCAGCAAAGCTGCACAGCACTCAGAGCAGGCAGGACAGGACGCTCAGGACGTGGGCTGCCTCGCACTCTGTCCTGGGAGCCAGCCCGAGCTCTGGCATGCTGAGTCACTCAGTGCACCAGATCCTTCCTTCATACTGAACTGACTTGATTTGCAGTTGGATTTCAACATAGCAGGAAGGCCTTTCTGTGTGATATTTGTGTGTTTGGTTAAACGGTTGTCTGACAGACTTTCCTTTTTTTCTTTTTTCTTTTTTTTCTGCTTTTACTTAATGCGTTTTTTTTTCCTTTGTGTACTTTTCCCATTTAATTTTATGGGAAGAATTGCAATTACATGAACAGGATTTCTTGCTTCATCCTTCCCTGAGAAAAAAGAAAAACCTAGCAATCCTACCCCCCCAAAAAAAACAGCTGTTCTTCCAGGTTAAGGAGCCATAGACTTGCCATTGACCTTACTGGGATGGGCCCTCCTTGAGTCCTCCTCGGTGAGGGCAGGGAGAGTTTGTAAGGGTGTGGAGTGCCTGGCAGTGAGAGCTGCTGGGTTAAGTTAGTTGTAAGGATCTTCTGCAACCTAGCATTAGCAGTCGACCCTTAATGACAAAGGAAACTTTTCTTCCCACCCTTGTCAAATGCTGGTTTAAAGCCATCGATTTCTTTCCCCCAGAAAAATAAAAGTTAACTCTCATCTCATGCTTTTCCTCTCCTGTGTTTCTATCGTTTTAACACTTCAAAATTCTGAAAAGATTGCTGTGAGGAGGAAGGGTAGCCTGATAAGTGTATTTTCTAAAGCTTTTGGTCTTTTAAGGCTTCTCTTATGGTAAGGTTGAACCGTGCCTACATCTTGGATTGAGACGACAGGGGAGTAGTGTGTAATACTTTCTGCTTCCGATAGCTCTTTGTTGATCTAAGAGGGAGCACTTAGAGAGTGGTAGGTCATTTATGTGATTATGAAGAGCACTTGGTTCTCTCTTATTCAAGATGGAAAAATAATAGTTTTTGAATAAGAGGTCGCTGTCAAGATGACATTGAATGTGACTTCCCTTCCCTCTTCATTCCCTCCCCCATTAAAAGAAAAGCAGTGCTGAGCAGTGCTCAGGCTAGATTTTTCTAACTCTTTGTGACTTTTTGCTTTTCTTATGTTCTTTTTTTTTTTTCATTTTATTCCTTACCATTCTCTCTATTTGTACTTTTTGGTGCCTGGATATTTATGGGATCTAGAAATATACAAATAAACGTAACGCATGTAAGATTTTATGTGTTGTTATAAGTCTTGTTTTTCCACATGCGGAATTAAGCTGTGAATGTGTGATGTGGTATCTGCTCGGGTGACAGATGTCCATTCCTGAATGATGCTGTGTTCCCTTTGTGCTTTATTTATGGAGTAATTTGCTTCTAAAATAATCTCTTAATCTTTTCCAAACTACATTTCTGTATATGCTCTTTTTACATATGCCATCATTTAGGATAACAGGCTGAAAACTGAAATTACTTCTAAATGCTTCATTTCTAAAGCTAATAATAGTGATATAACATTGTCATTTTGGTTTGATGTGTCCTTTCAGAAGTAGGTTAAGTGTGTAGTTTGGTTTTGCTGTGGTGTTTTTTGTGCATTTATTTGCTCTAGCGCTGCCATAATGAAATTGTATTTTAATTTCACTCAGTTACCAAATGAAAAGACAACACTAATTTGTCTCTTTTTCATGTTAGTTTTGCTTTTATACCTCAGAAAAGAAGCTGTAACCCCAAATTAGGATGAAATTGCTCAGAGTACAGAACAAAATAGATATTTTATGAAACTGATTAACAGTTACTCAAGGGTTCATTTACTTAAGCAGGTGTTGAACATCTGTAAATGTTCCATTTCAACACAGATTTCCTTTTAGCAAAATTCATGAAACATGGTTTAAGCTTGGAGGAGGGCTTTGCATGAAAGACCTTTTTACTTTCTCTTATTTGCAGCCTAAAATCAGCCTGCATGCAGTGTGTTGAGATGTTTATCTGTTGACACAACAAAAAGAACTCAGCTGTATTTTTGAAATTCTGTGATTTGGAAAACCAGAACAGTTTTGGAGCCAATCTGGTGAAAGACAACACTGGGTGCTTCCTTACGTTTTCTTTCTGAACGAATACTTTTGCATAGCATATTTTTGAACAAATGCAGGCATTAGAAATGAAACAATTTGAATTTCTGATCAAGACATGTCAGTTAAATGAGAAGTGTTGAGAACATTAATGATCATCAGTCAAAAATGAAAAAATGGCAAGAAATTATGTGAAAGCCTGAAGAAGAGTAGTGCCATTGGTTCTGGGTTCAGATGCTTGGTACTGAGCTATAGGCTCTGAGCAGGCTGCAGCACGTCACTTCTTTCTGGACTGCTGGCTGTGCTGCAGAGGCTGAAATGAACCATCCTGTTTGCAGTATTTCTGGAAATCTGTTTGGCTCCTTGAAGACCTTCCTTCCCAGAAGCTGGCCTTGCCATGTCAGTGGCGGCTGCATGTGTTTGATTTGTGTTGGTGTTGGTGTTGGAGTGCAGCTGGATGAACCTCTCACTTGTATCAGAGCAGGCTTTTGAAGAGGCTCTCTCAGTTGAGCCCCGCTACCAGGTGTCAATTCATCTAAGTCAGCGGGCCCAGTGCACGCCCAGTTCCTTCTGGATGAAACGAAACTGCAAGAACGTGCCCTGGAGTCTTCCTAGCTTGCTATGGGTGCTCAGTCTCTGGACCTATGCCAGTGCTCCGGGGATGGTGTGAGTAGCAGCCCCTCTGTGGCCAGTGTGGCACAGCCTTTCCTCTGCACCAGAGGTGTCATCAGGATGCATTTCACCTTGCATCTGGATCCAAGTCCTTTGAAGTCTTTGAGTGACTTGCATTGACTTTAATAGGTTTTGTGGCAGGCCTTAATGATTTGGTTGTGATCTGAAAAGGGATGTGTGGAGGCTTTCATAGAATGAGAAAATGTTACTTCTAAAGAGCCGGGTTCAAACAGGCTGATCGGTTCTCGAGTGAAAGTGAGCTCCTTCCTGTCTCCTGGAATCCTTTTGTCCCTTTCAGAAAAGCATCAGAAAATTAGTACTCATTTTGCAAGTAAGGTCCAGGGTTGGAATTAATGGAGGAGGTTTAAGTCGTGGGTTGAACGGCGCTGACAAGCAGTGGAGAGATTTGCACAGCACAACTGTGTGTGGCTCTCAGAATTGTGCGCTAAGCCCCTCGATCTTGTGAGCGGTTGCTTTGTTCGCGGTTTTGAAGTAAAAAAGGCAGGAGAGAGGAAGGAAATAACAGTGCTGAACGTTCATTTGCACTGATGCTGTTCTGAGATAAGTGATGCCATAGGACTAAGCATCGTGACTAATTAAAAATCACAAGTTTGTCTTTAGAGGAAAGGATGAAACAGAAGACGTTTCTCTGTCCTACCAACACTGTAACAAGAATACTACTTCTTTCTGTTCCCTGCATCTCACAGATTCTTCTGTTTCTTCTTTTCAAGAAAAGTTTCTCAAATTATTTTGTGTGTAGTTACATTTTTTTTAATGTAAGGTATTCTGTTTGATCAGTATCCAGAAAAGCTTTCCATTCAGTTTCCTTAGAATCCTTTCATGTGAGCTAAGAAATCAATGTATGGCTCTAATGAATGTGGGCAGCTTGCTTCTGTTGAACTTCTGTTTCTTTATTTACTGTGTTTTGTTTACGAAATCTTTGTCTCCTCTAAATTAAAAGATCTGTCCCTTTTTTTCTCCTTTCCGTCGTAATCACATTTAAACAATCTAATAGTAAATGGTTGGGAACAAAGCATGGCTGCATTAGGTCACTGGACACAGAGATCTAGTGGAATGTATATTTACAGTTATATGCAATTGTGTGTGTCTTCTTATAATTCCTCTCTTAATATTTTTATTTGTACATGTTTTGAGGCATGGAAGAAGCTGGGACTGATTTATTGCTGTGATCATCCTTGTTTTACATCTGTGTAATTGCTTTGAAATCACTGAACTTACACTGATACAAAATTGCAGGAGTGGTGAATTAGGGTGGCTCTTTTGATGGTGCCTTTTATTCTGGTTGAAATGTTTTACAGATCCAGGTGAGGATGAAATGTTGTACTGAGCTGCAAGACATTTTCCTGATTGGATTCATGCTGCTTATCTGTCAGCACTTCCGTTCTTAGAAGCTGTTGTTAATGTGGTTGTTGCTGCTTGCCTTGGAAATGCGAAGGGGGAGGGAAGTTAAATCAAGATCCCTTGGTTTTCTACCATTTATGCCCTAGCAGTAGCTGAACTAGGTGGTCCTGTCCTGTGTTTTTTGGTAGTGGTACTCTTCCATGCTGTGTCTGTAGTACAGTGGTAAGTTAACTTGAATAAAAATAAAAAGGCAGAGACCTTTGTTAAACTGCTCTCATTTTTCCCATGCCTTGAAGCCATGAATTAGCTTGTTAACAGGAAGGTATTGGCCGGCATTATCAGAAGGTGGAGAGGGGCACTCAGAATGAATAAATGCGCTGTGTGCACAGGAAATGGGGCGTCTGAGCTGTTTGCAGTGCTCCTCTCTTGTCCTTGAACCTTGATGGAAGTAGGCTGGCTGCCAGCCCTGCCGCCCACCCCGGTCCACTCCCCAGCTCCCATGTTGCACGTGGCCACACAGACCTGGGCTGCATTGCTGGGTGCTGTGGCCTGGTGCTAGTAGCAGGGCTGTCAGCTCCAGGTGGGACCTCTGGCTGCTGGGCCCCAGGGGGCTGCTGGGCCAGCCTCCTCAATTCCGCCAGGCCCAGGAAAGCTGGTGCTGAGTCTCATTGGCAGAATTTATTGTTGGCTCTTGCTGGAGCTTTAGAGACCACTCTGCTTACCCACCTAATATCCAAATGCGAGCTAATAGTCTGTACAGGCCATTGAAGCCTAAAATCCTGCTAATTCCTTCCTCTAATGAATAATCCTCAATCTCGGTGTGTGCCTTGACTGCGGAAGGGCTGATTATGAAATTCATTGTAAGGAGAACTTGGAACTCATGCTTTCCGTGACTGGGGTTTATAAAGTAAATAATGTCCGTGTATGTATGGTGTACAAAGTATAGCATTTGCATGAAAAGTTAAATATCCCCAAAAATGCTCAATGAAAAGAAGTGGGATTGTGTTGCTCTTCACTGTTTACTGAATGAATCGTTCCTAGTTTAGGGAACAGGCTGGCAGTTCTGTCTGGAAAGGTCACTTATCCTAGCGCTGAGCAGAAACATTGGACCTGCTGCTGCTGAGCAAATGTATGGATAATTCTGGAGAGCAAAGCTGGTGAGCTGGGGGATTCCAAGCGGGACCTGGGGAGTCCCTTCTCTGGTTTCGGAGGGCTTCTGCTCTCCCTTGCAGATTATTCAGAACAGATGTTACCGTGGCATGTTTGGAAGCCTGGGAGGATGGTAAATCTGGTTCTTTGGGTTTAAGGAATGCTTCTAAGAAACAGTGATTTTCATTTGAGTGTTAGAAATGGGAGGAAAATATCTAAGCAATGAAAGTATTGGGATAGAGTTTGTTGCATAAATTATAATGAGCACCAGAGGACACAGGATGTGCTCATTCCCAAGCTGCATGATTATTTCGTGTTGCGAAGGGTTAGCTTTTCAATTGCAAAGCTTAATCACTTTTCAAATGAATATTTCATAACAGTTATTTTTTCATCAAATATACGACGACATGCTTATTTTGTGCCTCATGTGGTAGACATTAGGTTTCTGCAGCTTTAAATTCCTTTTATTTCTCCTTCCTTGTTTCCAGCCGTGGATGGGCTGAAAGCTATTCTTTAGTATGTCCCGAAGAGTGGCCAATCTTATGTCTAGTAGATAGGAAAAGCCCAGAAAGCAAGAAATCTTAAAAATTCTAATGTAATTGGTGCTGAAAGCAGCTTTTGTGACTGATGTAAAATATTTTAAACTTAATTTACAATGAAAACACAACTGTTGGAGACCTCTGCTTCTACTGGTAAATGCTGTTCAGTGATACATCACAGCTGTAGTACTCATTAGCTTTTGTTCCTGGACGATGAAAGTTATCATAAAAAGGCAAATGGATGATTACTCTTGGTACAGCTTCTTCTTTCTAGAGGAGCTGCATGAAGGGGGCCTGTATGATGAAGTGTATTCATGTGTAATGGTCTGTATGGATATTCAAGAATTGTGCTGGTTTAGGGCGTATTTTGGATAGCTAAGGGGCGATGTGCATGCTCTACTACAGTGCCTTTACATGCAGATTGGAGGGAGTTTCTGTAGCAGTGTTACGTTGTCTCATGGCTGCTTTCTAGACTTCCTGGGTGCTTTGGCAGATAGGTGACAATTAAATAATCTTGGAAGTTTTAGATGACGGTAATGGGCGGAGCTGGCTCGAAAATTGGAGATATGCAAAGCTGACCTAAGGCATCCTCACTGCTTTTTCTGTTCCCGTATTCACGAATTCTTTGGTACTCACCTGTCCAGCCTGCTGCTGAAAATGAAAATGTGTTTTTCTTTGAAGTACGCAATAAAAGAAATATTTATAAAAATATCAAGTGTTGTTTTGACTAGACGGAATACTTACTCTTTTTGTCTAGCTATTTTATTCGCATACCTTACAATGTATTTCATTGTGCACTTTGAAGCGTAGAAAACAAAGTATTTCTGGTTCTTCCTTCAAAACAGAAAGAATAAAACAGACTTATTTTATCGTTTGTATTAGGGACAAGATAGCCTGGAATGATGAGTAGTGAGTGGAGTGCACTGTGTCTGCACCTGTGTATACTGAAACCAGTGGTGTGAATGTGAGATTGAAGCCCTCAAGGCTACATTCAGTTGATGTTCTTTATGGAAAGGGGATTTTCCACTGGTCTGGATGGAGCAGTTACGTTTGAAATTGAAGCACATTCAAGCCTTTCAGCTCTTGGATGGTCTATTCAGTGGCTGTCAGATCAAAGAGTTGTCTTCCTGCACTTCTTTGTGGCCTGCCTCCTTCCCCTTCACACATAGTGGAGCCATGTTTGCCTGCATGGCCTGCATTAGTCTTCTTTAGACGAGTGCAGGACCTATAAACTCATGGTGAAGTCGCACTCTTCTGTGTTCCTGTAAGCAGGAGGTGCTTCCTTCTGTCCATGTGGTTGAAGTTGTCAGTGGAACCATCTTAAAAAGCAGTTGTTGGTTTCTTTCTGTTCAATTCTCAGTTAATATAGAAACCTGTGAAAAATTGGCTACTTTTTTCATCAGTTTACAGCCCAGACTGTTAAACTTTGTTGCTACAGGCCTGCTTTAGAAAAACTTCTTTTTAACTTTGATTTACAGAATATTTTAGCAGCCGCTCCCTTTGTCTTTCAGTGAATGTAGGCAAATATATTGTATGCTAAATCCACTTGTGATATCCATTTTTCTCTGTATGTTATGCTGTCCAGTTCTCTAAATTCTTTCACTTTTCTGTTGGTTTTGAATTTTGTGTTATTTTTGGTTGTGTATATACTTAAACATTTTCTGTGTGTGAAGTAAGTATCTTTTAGATGCCACAGATGCAAATACTTTTCCAGTCAAGCACACAGATATCTGATAAAGGCTTAGGAATTACTGGCTCTTTCAGGTTTGCATTATGTGGTTGATGGTCATAAGCTCGAGTACATAATGTACTCTTACTGTACTTTGTCACGCAATTAATTCGGGTTTCTTTAGAATTTCAGGTTCTTCAGTGTATAAAACAACCTGATAAAAATAGCTGCCCTGCTATTAGAGATTAAATTCATTAGTGCTGTTGGTATTGTAAAAAAGTAGACAGTAATCTGTATGGCCTAAGAGGTGGGGAGCTGGCCTCACAAGCACTAGTGAATTTCTTCTCACAACAGTACTGGGAGGTAGGAACTTGTATTGTTATGTCTGTTATTACCATCCCTGCTGAGTATCTGTTGCACAAAAAGATGAATTGATTTGCCCAAGGTCAAAGAGGAAGCCTGAGGCAGAGGTGGAATTGTATCGAGATACTCCCCATCCCGGTCAGACGCCTGAATCACATGCCTGTGACTGTGCTTTTTGGCCGCCTGTCTTACAGTGCTTCTGAAAACCTCATTCTGCCTCAGTGCAGTCCTTACCCGGTGTGTGCTTTGTCCTGAATGGAGACACAGTAAAAAATGGTTTTTAGGGACCCCAGGTTTAAGTGCTGTCTATTCTTTTATATATATGGCATTTAAAATTATAGGTAGCCATGCTTTGTTTCACTGAGTAAGTCAGACTGCTGAACATGCAATATAAGCAAAATAGATATTTTTTTTAATTAATATATTTCCTCCCCTGTGTTTCTGTGGGAGAGAATTCATCATAATAAATGATTAAACTGTCAAAAGAATATTAGCTGGTAGTAGCCAGCTGATCCATTATGTGCCTTCATGTGCTCGGCGTCATTGTGCTCTGCGGCAGGCAGGGGATGCGGCTGTCCGAGGGGAGCACCACAGTGACCATTAGCAGCTGATTAAAAGGGAAGCGTATGCAGCGAGGAGCTGCTCATAAATTGTTGTTCCAGCTGGAGTTTATCTGTGTAACAGGGCTGCCAGCATCCTTATTTGTTCATTTGGCACCTGAAAATGTGTATGTAGTGAAAAGCAGTCGGTCATGCTCTGTAATAAATGGCTGCATGCACGCTCACCTTGCGTACATGCGCTGCTTACGAGGAGTCCCATCCCTCGGCAAGTCCTGGGAGACTGGCACGCCGAGCAGCTGCATGCAAGCACAGATCTTGGCTTGCCCCAAGCTCTAACTGTTCGTGGGCTCAAAGAAGAGGCTTGGTCTTTCCTGTCCAGGCCGTGAGTGATTTGGCTGCGGGGAAATCTGCATGAAGGCTTTGCAGCTCGTGGTCAAAGTAGGTTTTCAATCACTAGCCCAAGGCACGCGCTTAATATATGAAGGGCCTTGATGTGGTGCCCTGCTTTGCCACAGATGCTTTTGAACCTCAAAGAAATCTCCTAACACTATAGATGTTAGAGAACAATAATGTTGAATGATTTTTTTTTCCTTCATTCAGTATTTATATTCAGTTTCCCTTTAGACTAAAAAGAAAGGACTGAAAAGTTACATGAAGTGAATTCCAGTCAAAGGTGCTTAACGTATGTGAAGGAAATGAAGCTTAGATTTCAAGCAGTGATCAATGAAGTATAGTATTGTATGATCATTACCAAGCAATAAAGCAGGGAAGGAATTATCACAAGGATGTATGTGCCATTCATCATACCTTTTTAATACCTCTTCTTCTTGCTTGCTTTCTTTTTATTGTCTCCTGTGTTTCATATTCTTTGATCCTATATTTGGTACCAAGTTCCCTCCTCCTTTCTGACATTTTCACCTACTGTTACACAATGCAAGCTCAGAAAGGTACTTAGGGGTAGAAAGTCTATATACTATGTGCTTTAAAACTTAGGATAGAATTAAAATACCTTATGCTTCAGGTTTTGCAAATTTTATGAGAAATGCTGCTGTGCTGCCTTTATTCTGTGTGCTGTCAGAAAGTTAGTGGCTTTGCTGAAGAACAAACGTATTGAAAACAATAAAATGCCAGCATCATATGGTTGCTCTAGATTTGCTCTAAGTGAAAAATTACACGGTGTCAAAACATGTTGTACCTTATTTGCTGTGGAAGGACAATGGAGGGATGCATCGGGTTTCTTTAATTCTGTTTTCCAGCTTTTCCACTGCAGTTCTTAGTACCAAGATAGCCTAATGTTTATCGCTGTATGTCATGTGAAAGTTGTTTTGAGCCGTGTGTGTAAAGAGGCTTGAGAGCTTGAGGTGAAAAAACGGATGCTATAATGTCCTCCTATGGCCTCGTAGGCCAGTATTCCCCAGAGATTTATTTTGGCATGCTTCTCTCAGATCTGATGCTGGTATCGTCCATCATCGGTCAGTATCATGGCAACCCTTCTGCAGAGGCCGTGTAGCTAATAGTCATCAATTTAGGGCTTGCAGCATAATCTTACGTAGTGCAAACCATAAGAAATGTAAATTATTCGACTTTATTTGACAATGAGCAAATGCACAGAGCTGTTCTGAGAAGGAGTGGTGACTCAGCCATATTCCTGAATTGAGGTATCGACTTCAGTGACATCCTCAAATTTGACAGCAGGTGTATTAAGGAGAAAAAACAGTGATCTCTCATTTCTGAAATAAATTAGTAGTTAGCATTTTACCCTAGAAGTTTTTCCTTCTGGTAAATAACATTTAAAAGATATTTACAGCATCATTTCAAATGAACAGAACTTGGAAGAATCTGTCTTGAAATGTTCTTAATTAAGATGCTGAGAAATTTATCGCAGTGCACTGTGTAGATATTAATCAGCGTAGGTGGAAAATGGGAGCATACGTGATTAGTGATAGTATTTTACCTTTAAACCTTGAAAACTGCTTAAAACGAAACTGTATTAAATCCCTCGTCACTCCCAAACAATATAACACACCATTTTGACTCTCTAATTAACAAGCCTAATTTGTTAATTTCAAAGGGGAACACAGCAACCTATAAAGGCTCGCAGTACTCTTTTGAAAAGAGCAGCGTGGTATAATTAAAATGATCAAGTGGATCTAATTCTGTTTGGGGGGGAGATGTCTTCCCTCGTAAGGTTACTTCAAATTGAATTGGAGTTGGCATATATAGCCTTTAATGAGGTAACATCCCCAGATAAAACATCTGACTTGCTGTTTATTTTAGTCCACGTTTATTTGCAGGCTTTTATAAGTGAGAGGGCTCAGGCTAATGGTTCTTCCAACCTGAGTGCAGTTTCCAGTTCAGCAGTTGGTCTGCCACGTGGCTTTGGGAGAGCATTACGTTCTCGATTGTAAAATTGCTTTATGTACATCTCAGATGCATCCATCACTGTGGCAGTTAAGCTCAAATAAAAAGCGAAATGCTGAAGGAATGCTCCCGATGTCCCATTTTTTTGGCAGTGAAAGCTTTGAGCAGGACGCGTCCTTTTTCTGTTGCCTTCACTGATGTGCTGCCTTATAACCAGAGTTAAGCTTCAGTCAGATTTGGAACAGGATTTTCATAGTAAATATTTTTCAGCCATATATTTGGGGGCTAATGTAAATTTGATTTCTGGCAAACAGCCATCTGACAAAACGTTGCTGTTCATTTAGGAGCTGATACTACCTGGCTGGGGGTGGGCTTTGGGGGCTGGCGTGTTGGCTCCGTTGTTTGTTGGTTCAAATATTTGTTGGCTTAGTCCTCTCCTGGCTTGGGTTAATGAGTAAATATCATTCTGGGCTTTCAAATTCTATGAATATAGTTCTGGCTGTTGTATTTTAAAAAGAAAAGACCCATAATTTGGATAGCTCCCTAATAAATGCACTATAGATTGACTACAGGAGGAAGTTTCTTGTTTTGCTTTAGCTCATCTGGCTGTTTTATCTTACAAAACCCTCTAATAATAAAACTGTATGAATTCTCAGCTTACTATTCATTTTCCTTAGTGTGTCACAAAGGAGGCATTAGAGAGACTAGCATTTCAAAGTAAACCATTGGGTGTAAAGGCTGAAGTTTCTCTTGTAAGAAGTCCTGCAGGCTGGCAGGGAGAGGGAGATTGGGATGAATAGCAGTGTCCCTTTTGTTCCCAAGTAGGGCTTCATGCCTGCCAACCTGTCCACATCCAGGCATCAAATTGGTCTGTATGCTGGTGGAGCAGGTGGGCTGGAACTAACAGAGCTGAGTCCTGAGGAGGCAGCAGTGAGGGAGTGTGACAGTGCCTGCCTTTCTAGCTCGGTGGTTGTTTTGTACGGAGAGGCAGCACTAATGTTGCGACTGGTTGGTATCACCTGGGAGAGCAGAGGTTAATGTTTCAAAGGAGGAGGAAAAGCTGTTTGTATGAAAGTGACATTGAAAGGAGATATGAATATTTTAATACCCGTGGTCAAGGCCAGCGGGTTACGCTATACACACGTGTTCCATTTTGGCTGGACCCCTTCTGAGCTGCAGTTGTCTGAGTGGTGGAGACATAGCAGAGGCCTACTTTAACATGCACACCGTACTGTTCCTTGCTTTCTTTCCACATGTGCACAGTAAAACTTCCACGAGAAAAGGGGCAAGAAAGAATTTTATAAAGATATATGGCCTTTTACCATAAACATCTTAGTGAGAGACTGTTGCTTGTGATGTCTGAAGGAGTGGTAAACCAACACTGTGCTGCTGAAATGGGCTGGCAAATGCCTGTCGTCAGAATTGCCAGCATCTGTAAAGGCTTCAGGGTTGTTCCTAATATTTTTGTTTCTGTTGATCTTAAATAACACTAGCAGCATTTATGACAGAAAACAAATCAAGAGTAAGTATGAAAAGGAACACTCCTGCTTTTGCATTATTTTTCTTCCCTAGCTTTCTTTTATTGTATTGCACTCAAGAAGGACACATTTAACAAAGCAATGATTCTGTCTACAGCATTCTGAAATAATTATTTTCCCACTGCTCAGTAAAAAGCTGAAATAGGTAGCTCCATTAAAACAAAAATAAGTTGGGAGAATATTAGTAAACAAATCTAATATGCCAGCCTGCATCCATCAGCTGCTTATTAGAAGCCTTTGATGTCCAGCGTTTTCCAAATTATTTATGTAAAATGTTTGAAAGGAAAAGGGCTACAGTTGAACGGAGACGGAAAGTGTAAATTATAAGACAGAAATATATTTTAAAAAAGCATATAAATTAGAGATAATGCTTAGTGGATTTATAATATGGTTGTAGATGTGTAATTTAATGTAATGTAATTAGTTGTGCATTCTATATTTTTTTCATTTCTTGCGTGCAAATGGATGTAGATAATAACAAGAGTAACATTCAGAACTCTACTACTTAACAGCGTAAAGCTTGCATTTGTTGGTAGGAAAAATGTGGTGTAAAAAAGTGGATTACGCAAATGTTGGAAATCTTTTCTTGTTTCTTTAACATGTCTAGCAACTACTGAGCCAAATATGTAGAAGCCTTTACCCTCCTAGGTCAGATTCCAGCGATGTCTTGTTGCTTTTATAGAATAATGCCATACGGCAAACTGACTCAGCTTTAAGCGCTGCATATGGTCCCGAGGGGAGAAATTACCCATCCAAATGACGGGTGGATGGCAGGCAGGCAAGTCGGGATGTAGCTGCAGCGTGTTCATATTCTGTTTCACTAGGGTTGCAAACATTCAGAACAGCTACTCAGTGTGTTTGAATTTCATCCTCATAACAGTAAGGAGCGTAAGGGGACTAGAAATAAAATAAGAACAATAGCTATTTATCTTTACACTGCTTCTGTGGAGTACTTTTGATACGTTGAAGAGAATTAATGTATTTTGGCATGGTTTATTTCATTTTCCAGAGTAAATCTGGTGAGTGAATGAGAATCAAATGCAATTATAATAACCTAGTTCTCTTTCCCGAATAAAGTTTGGTTTGCTCATATTAACTCATATGTCAGTAGTTGCGTAGCTCACATGAGTCAAAGTCGGTTTACAGCAGCTAAGAATTGGACTTTATTTTCTCATACTCAAGGTTTTCTTGGGAATCTACACAGCTGTGAAGAATTATAGTTGAATGCTAGTCTACGTTAAATGAGTAGGCTAGCAGAAAGTGAATTTACATCTTCTGTGCTTTTAAAAGAGACAGGATGTAAATCATGAGCATTAAAAGATGTGTTCCAAAACAGAAGATGTTTGGGGGGAAGAATCTGTTGATTTCACATTTCTGTAATGTAGCTTATAGCTGCTGTGAAATCTGAGTCAAGCCTGTAGTGTCGTTGGATTAGTTTGTTAGGTGAAGCACATGCGTGGTATCTGCTCTGCAGTCTCGAAGTTTTCAAACACTGTTGCTTGTTCTTCCTGTTGGTTTGTTTTAAAATAACAGTTGGACCTTCTACCTGTATGCTTACAATTTGGGGGAGTAAACAAGGAGATTATTGGTCTAAGGGCTACTAGGCTTCAGCCAGCGGCAGTCAGTGCAGGACTACTGTGAGAGACAGGGCTGAGACCTTAGTTGATTCATCACCAAGAAGGTGATGAAGCTGTTCCAGGAGGGCTGTCGTCTGCCCTCTGTCTAATTGGGGTGGCCTTTCCCTCTCTGTTTCATCCTCCGTAGCCTTGCACTCACGTCTCATTCCCTGTGGTAAACCTTCGTGAGGCTGTGAAACGGAGTGTGCCTGGTTTCCTCCTGTCACAGGCACAGCCACATCTTTCAACTGATCTCAGCTTTGAGGAGCAGTATACTGAAGAACCAACAGGTTGCTCTGTTTTACTTGCATGCGTTTTAATTTCCTGCTCATCCAGTTTTGATTTTTATAGCCAGGCATGCTGACAAGTGAAGTCCTTGGTTTTTAGTTGTACATACAGATAGCAACACTGACTCCTCCCAAAATCTTGGAAAGTATAAAAGCAGCAGAGTACTGTCTCTACTGTTTCATGTTTCTAAGAATTTCTTTGAGTGTGACAGTAGTGCTGAAATACTAGAGTTTGCATCATCCGAATGTACTGCAGGACGATAGATAATGTGCTATTTGTATTACCTTGGTTTTTAGCTAGAAAAAGGCCTTTTGTGTTTTATGTGTGACATGGACTACTGCTCTTGGCAAATCCTAGAACTAACTGAGAATGAAGATATTTCAGTTTGCAAAGATTTGTACGGAAATGGGATATTTGGAGGTATTATAGGGAGTAGTGCAGGTTTTAGTGCAACCAGAGCTGTTATCATATTCATAGTCTTGATTTAGTAGCTGAAGCATGCTGGGAACTTTGTGAATAAATGGATCTAACTGAAAAAAAAAGAAGAAAAAAAAAAAGGATTGTACATCTGGGCAAACTTTCTGTTTTCACTGTTTATAAAGGTAACAAATTTTCCCAAATTTCATATGCTGTGTTTCCTGTGAAATGAGCAAATTTATGAAATAATTTCATTTTACACAAAATAGATTTTTAAGTGATTCTGTTCAGGCTGTTATAATCATTTTATACTCTTTTTTCCCACCCAAGTTGATTGCTATGTAGTTCTTGCAAGTGCTAATGGTATTCATTACTGTAACTGCACAGTTTTCAGATTCTGTCCGCATCTGTTCTTGAATAGACCTCCTGTATCATCTGTACTTGTTCTTCCTTTGAGGAAAAAAATACTCAGTTCTCCAATTTCAGTATACCACTAGCTTGAAGTAGTGTATTTTCTGCTTACTGAAGTAAGGCTAAAAGCTGATAAGAGAAGTCTTTAAAATCCTATTTTAGACAGAGTACTAGATTATATGCTTGAAAGGAAGTGAATAGGTATCTTTTACTGATGACAACCAGGACAGATGGAATTCACTTTCTGGGCTAACCTAGTTTTTCAGGTTGCATTCAAAAAGCATTGCACTTGCAGTCATTCAGATATCCCTGACCGAATCCATGCAAGGAAAAATAATTTGTATAAAAAGTCACAATGAGAAGTTACTGTTGAAATAAATAAATAAATAAATAAAAATTATTGGGCATTTATTTTTCATTTTATTTTATTTTTTCTTTAATTTGATTTCATTTACTGCTTCAATTTCAGTCACTGGGACCTGAGAACATTCTATACTGATGTGGGTTTTTGATTATTCCATTTAAATTAAAACTGATAGTGGGGGGAGAGGAGTGAGGCTGTCTGCATAAACTGCAGAATGAGATAGAGGAATTTGGTAGTTCTGGTGTAAGATCTGCACTGAATATCTGTATGTTTTAACTTTCAAGCGCCTTAGAGTTCTGTTAGCTTACTGGATTGCTAGTACCAATGCTGTTGTGCATTCAGAGAGTACTTGCTGCATTTATCCAGTGCAGGTCACCATGACCACTGGGGGCCTTCTAACTGCTTCCTCTCCCACCCTGAGAGCAGACTGGTAGTGTCAGAGCTTTCGGTCTGCATTTTCATATTTCCAGTCATGAGAAGCTGTGAGATGAAAGCCAGTTGTAGTTGGATTCAACAGCAGCTGAGAGAGAGGAGTGAGAAATGTGAGAGAAAGCTCTGCAGACATAGAGTTCAGTGCAGAAGGAGGGCAGGCAGGAGGTGCTCCAGGTACTCCCTGCAGCTCAGGAGAGGCCCACAGAGGAGCGGGCTGTCTCTCTGCAGCCCATGGGGACTGCACGGAGATCTCCGCATGCAGCCATTAAGGAGCCCACGGCGCAGCAGTGGATGAGGACTGAAGAAGGTACAGCCCATGGATACCCTGCAGGAACAGTTTGGGCTGAAGCTGCAGCCCACAGAGAGGGCCTGCAGGGCTGGGGGAGCTGCTGCACATGGCAACTTGTGCTGGAACAGTGCCTGAAGGGTGGGCTGTGTACAGGGTACAGAGCTGTGTAGGAACAGGGCTTGGAGATCTGTGGCCTGTGGTAAGCCCTCATAGGATAATCTGGGGAAGGACAGAGTCCTGTCAGAGGGACCCCATGTGGAGCAAGGGGCTGGAGTGACCATGTAGCAGCAGCAGAGACAATGTGTTGTGGACTGACCGCAGTCTGCATTCCCCTGTGCTCCTTGGGAGGAGAAGGTGAGGTAGAGGAGGGTTGATGGAAGGAAGGTGCTTTTAGTTTGCTTTTGCTTCTCACTGCTTTAGTCTGTTATCAGTAGACAAAAACTTATTTGAATCTCCCTATGACGAGTCTGTTTTGCCCATGACAGTAATCAGTGAGTGATTTCTGACTGGACTTCAACCCACAAACTTTTGCTTTCAGATTTTTTCCCCACATCCTTCTAAGGAGGGGGAATGTGGGAGCAGTATAGTGGTACATAGCTGCCTATCACTTACCCACCACAGCACCTAATCAAGAATTCCATTTGTCTAAATTTTCTCACACTTCTGAATGTGGGAATTTGTTCTGAATGCACAAAATGCATTTCCTTTATTTATTTATTTATTTATTAAGAGACATTATCATTTCTTGTTCTGAAAAAGGCTGGAGACTGAACTTCAAGCAAGTTACACTGAGTTTCCATTTTCTCCTTCCTCGTTACTGGGAGCTGAAAGAAGGCTACTAGTATCTCTGTGTTATGAACACTTCTTTATGAACACTTTCTTTGTCCTCTTCCTATACTGGTAGTATTCTTCCCAAGATCTTGCAAAACAGGTCTTTTTCTTGAAAACTTGAAACGATAAAAGTCCTTTTTGAAGTGTCAGGCATAAGCAATACATATCAGCTCTTGTGTGTTTTCAGGAAGATCAGTCCTGGAAACATACATCTCTGTCCATCCTCTGATGTCTTTTGGTGGGTGGTTGGTCGGTCTACCCTATTTCTATTCTACCCTACCCTACTACATAGTCCTTATTTTCAAGGTGTTTACACAAATGTTGAGCAGTTGTCAGATCTCCATCAGATGACTTCTAATTTGCATTTACATAAAGGACTCAATGTTGAACAGCTTGCTTTTGTGGTTGAGAGAACTAGAAACCTGATTGTCTGGGCCTGGTGGTGAATTCACAAGGAATTTCTTTTGTTTCCTGTTAGTAGAAAGCTCGTTTATTACCAGTACTGGTGTTTGCCTTTGTACATGCATTACGACTGTTGACTAAGTCACGGACATGGTGTTCTAGTCCCTTACTCATGAGTTTTCTGAGTTGGTGCTTCATGTGAGGACTTAGTACCTTTGACCCAGTGTTTCTATGAGGAACGTGAAATAGTTCTGCTGACTTCAGGAACTGAAGTCTTTGCAACACTTATGGTTCTTAAGCTAGGAATATGTTTTCATGTAAAATTACTTCCTAGCACTAGAACACGTTTAAAGATGTTTCCGGTGCATATGGTTTACGTTCAGCTGGCTGCAAATTTCAGTTTGGGGTGCTGAAGAGCTTTGCGGTGTTTTTTAAGAATAAGAATATCCAGAATCCCTGCCTTGACATTTGCAAGCTCAGTGCTACTTGAAGGATCTTCCTCACCTTGAAATACAGATTGCATAAACATCCTGCCTTGCTCTGTGGGGTAGTAGTGTCTATGCAAGTGTGCCAAGCAGGAGTCTGAGAACCCAGTCTTTCCTAAACTTGGTTGCTTCTCTGACTGTGTTGGACAAATTTGAACATTCCTGTTCCAAGAAAGGATTCAATAAAATCAAGTTAGGTAATGATCTGTTTGAAAATATACTTGTTGAGGTGCTTGGAAGAGCCAAGAAAAAAAAAAACAGCATCACTCCCCTGCCCCCTAAATGGGAAAGAGTCATGTGGTCTTTAGTGCTGTCCATACTTCCACTGGCACAGTAAGTAACTTGGCTCTTGAACTTGTTTATGGATGCAGAAAGATGAAGGTCCAGGACTGACAGTAAAGTCATTTTCTTTATTTTGACACCTGGAAAGAAAGGAGTTGTGAACACTGTTTCATTTCAAAGAAAAGACCATCCTTTGGTGCTGTGTTGTCTTCTTAAAGAAGAGCTCTGACACCATCCTGTGTGGATAGGCCCTATGAGGTCAATTTAGCTAGAATAGCTGGATCTACTTCACTTCCCTTAGGCTGGAAAAAGAAAGGCAGTATTAAAGGCAGTATGAAAATTAGAAAAGCAAAAAAAAAAAAAACAAAACAAAAAAAACAAAAAAAAAAAACAAAAAAAACCAACACCTAAATCCACCTGTCTCTGCAGATTGCTCCATGTGTATATTGTATGAACACTTGTTAGCGTTGACATTTTGCCATGTGAATATTTTATGTGAACCTTGTGCAGTGGCCAGCAATTGACTTTCATGTCCTGTAGTTTGGTACATTTTACCTGTTTTCTTCAAATCTAAGAGGACAGGAGAAGGAACATTACTGTCCGTGGGTGTTCTGGCCATTGTTTTTCATGTGCAGCTAAGAAGGTTTGTAAGAGTTGAACATAATCCACGTAGCTTCTTTGTCATCCTCAGGCTCTGTATTTTTAGACCACAGCTGTTTGTAAATTCCATTCAGTAAGTATCATTGAGAGGTAGGGCATCAACGGAAACCTTCTTACCAAGTACTTTTTCTTCAGACTTCCATCTGTGAAAGGACCTTTTTTATTGCCAGCAACACACTGTGAATGTGCACTACCAATTGTTGAGTCACTTGTGTTTCAAGATCTTAAGCTGTAGAGTATTTTTGGAGTGAAGAGCTATAGGCTCTTGATTGTCTCTCATTCTGCGTATGGTTTCATTAGATTACAGATTCATTCACTGGATTACATATTTACCATAAGAAAAGGTAGGATGGTTGGATCACTGCTAATATGTTCCAATTTGGAAATAAAAATGACAACAAGGAAAAAGAAATCTGAAATTTCTGAGTTGCAACAATGCATGTAACAAAATTTAAGCTTAAGGAATGTAAGGGAACACATGTTTTCATGAGGACAATATAAACCTTAGAAGCAGCAGAAATAAATCTTTGAAGTGTAATTGCAAGGCAGTCTTATCCCATTTAATTGATATTTAAACATTGGGTAACGTGGATCTTTGCCATTTAACTGACATTAATGACCTCGGTTAACTTTTGGTTTTGAGCTTTTTATTTTATTGCACTGGTTTATTTGTTTTATGTTAATTTCACTTTAGTGCTTGGATCCTTGTAAAATAGGTTTTTTCTCTCTCCAAAAACAAACATCAAACATCCCGAATATCTGTTTTGTTTTAATATTTAAACATTTACACACATCTTGGGCATAATTTTACATGCATTTTATAGCATGAAAAAGCGAACCATAGTGATTGTAAATCTTAAACATCTGCACTGCAAACTAAAACCGTACTTTTTTTCTGCACCTTGCTTTTTCTGAGTTTTTCTTCTCATCGTACTTTAAATACTCAATTTTTGTTAAATAATTGCTGATGTTGCTTTTGGCTATCACACGCCTTTTTTATTATCTTATTCCTTTAAACCTTTTTCTCTCCATCTGTTCCTCAGCATTGATCCCTTGTTTGGAATAAACAAACCTTAAAACAGATTTTTTTGAACACAGTTCTATTGCTGGTGGAATTATGAAATTGCAGTGAGCAGATTGCAGCAGCTGAGGATGCTTCTGGTCGGGCTGAGCGACCTGTTCAGCATCTGGGCACTCCCTGTTCCCACATAGAGAGGCACACTGAGTTACCATGAGGCAACTGAAGGCAAGAAGTTGTGACTGAAACCCAATCTGTTGTCCCCACTGGTGTATCACACTGTTAGCAGTGCTACCTACGGTCCTCAGCAGAGAAGGGCGAGTGGCTCTTGTTGCACTGCAACTTACTCACGTGGCCACGCTTTCCCTTCTAGGGTGGGACACTGGAATTTCGTTAGGTGGCTTCTAATTGTGTTTCAGTGGGCAGAGAGGAGTGCTTTCTGCACGGAATACAGTGTACCACCTTCATTGCATTGATATCACTGAGTTGTAAATGTTAGTGACAGCTGTATTTCAGATGCATTAGAAGACCACTGACAAATGATTAACCCTCTAACATGAGTTTGTATTTTTTCTGTAAAGCAATCCAGATGTTTACTACTTCTGGTTTCAGCAAGCTTTGGGATTGCCACAGGATTTTAAGTAGCTGAGAAAGTGTTCATTACAAAGGAAATGGCTGCACATAAAGCTTGTTCACATCAGGTTAACTGCCTCAAAACAGCAGTAACATCCTGCTGCCTTGCGCTGTTCAAGGAAAATGTTGGTCCAAAATTAGCTGGGAACTAAACACAGCCTCATTTGTTCTGTATGTATCCAGTCATCATCTTCTCCATTGGTTGAGTTGATCCCTCAGTGATAGCAATTATGGTTGAATTTCTGATGATAGAATTGCATTTTCATATTACCTGTTTTTCACCTGTGGTTTTAGGGGCTTTGCTTCTGCTGATAATATGTATGGATTTTTGTATGTAGCTGTAACTGTCAGCCACAGTGACCTACAGCAGGAGAGAGGACATCAGAGCACTGCCACTGCTCATTTCACATCTGGGTCAGGTTATGATGGAGTATCTTGTGAAGTTGCCACACAACAGAACAGCTTTAGTACTGCCTAAAGAGATTTCATTATCTGTCATTTCTCCTTTCCTCGTGATATTCTGCAAACTTAGTCTATTACTTAAAATGACATAAAAGCCCGTTTTGAACCACTTAGACACCCAGACATGAGCACATCATGTTCAGACATGCTGCACTTGTTGTTGCAGTGGAAGAGTGAGAAAACAGGGACCACTGTAGGCAGCTAGTTCACATAGGCCTCTTCACAAACTGGTTGAGCTCCATCTTAAATCTGATTGCCTTCTTTGCACCTGCTCTGCTCTGTTTGGATAGCTGCTCCAATATTTGCCAAAACTGTCTTCTCTGTTTTTGCTTTTCTTTCCCTGCATTTGTCTTTGAAGTAGACTGGACTGAGCTATCTGCAGCTTTCACTGTGAGCTATTGTCTGTCAGCACTAATTAGGCCTCTGTAGCGAGAATTAGAAAGCATCTGGACTTCGAACATTATAAGTGATGCAACTGTGTGGGTCAATTCTGGATGTTTGATGTGTCAGTGGCACGGAACTGCTATCTTTTATATTGTTGCTTAGTTTTTCTTTCGTCATGAAAGCTGTGTGTCCCTCCTCTGCTGCATTTGTTGGCTGTATTTCTTAGTGTTGCTGTCAAACGTAACTAGGTCAGTGTACTACAAATAAACATTACGGGGCATGAAATGTGGATAGACAGCAGTCTCCAGCACTTACAGACAATCTCTTGCTCCCCAAAAGAAGAAGAGGGAAAAAAAAACCAAAAAACCATCGGAGAACCCACCCCAAACTCTTCCATTTGAAGTTATTTGCTTAGCAGTATTCATAAATTCCTCTGTGTTGCAAAATTAAAAAAAGAGAGAGAATGGCCAACAACTACAGATAATGTGTCTTGAAAGCACCCATGTCTTTGGATATTTTGTATCAGGAAATACATATGCAAAGCAATGAGGTGATGAGAAGTTTGGGGAGAACACCCCAGTTCAAATCTTAAGCTTTTGTTTTTAGGTGATGAACCCTTTATTCTGTTCAAACCAACTTTTCAAAGACTTTATAAGTGCCACATTTTCAAATGTTGTTTACATATGCTTTACATGTCTCCGAGTGTATTTGTGCCCACACTGGCTTTCATCGCTGTGAGAAATATTCAAACGTTGATTTGAACTTAGCAGTAGTTAAGCACAATAATGCACAATTTTAAGTAGATAATAAATACACATTTTTGTATGGGAACATAACAGATCTATTAAAATCTCCCTTCACGTGTTCCTTGTACCATAAAGAATTATGTAGTTTCTGGCCTGTGACGTCAAGTTGCTATAAATTCCTCTTTCTTCTTTAACCTGACTTTTTTTCATTGAGCAATGGGTTTTGTTTTTCAGGGGATACTTTGTAAGATTCTGTATAAATGTTTATGTAATTTGTTGAAGTAGTGTTGATCTGTCTTAAGAAGGAAGTTGTTGTTGGTTCTGTGTAAGGAGTTGGTCGCTCATTGCCTAAGTAAATCCATAGTCTTGTTTCCTATATATTGAAGACACTTAATTTAATTTCTGGAGAACGCATCATAAGAAAAATGCCCTCAACATGTAGTTACATTAGAATACAACAATCATTGTTTTTAAGTGTAAAAAAAAAAAAAAAGAGAGAGATTTGAGCAGAATTAATGATTTATAAGGGGTTGTACATATCTTGGCTCAGTGGAAGTTCCAACAGGCTCCACTGCGGTACTTCTTAGTAGTTCTGTTTTTTTTTAATGCACTGGTTTGACTTTTTTAATTCAATAAATGTTTTCAAGTTAAGTAGGTTAAAATTAGTCTGACTGTGCATTAACTGATCGGGAACTATATTTTAGAGATCTTTGTGGGCAGAAATGGAGTGCTGATGTAGAGAATCCTTGGTTGTTAGAAGGTCGATTTTGAGTTCTAACAGAAATTTATATATGGAAGTAAAAATTAAAGTTGATTCTTCCCACAGTGCGCAAGTGTAACTTGGGTAAACAGTATCTTAGATCCTTTGTTTGCTTAAAGGTAGACAGCTTTTTTGAGTTGCAAGACTTTTTCTTAAGTGAAGCAGCTTTGGTTAGGTTGGAACATGCCTTTCTGTGATGCTCATTCACAGAGTGAGAGACAGAAAAAACTTTTACATACCAGCCTGGCAAACTGCAGCATTTTTTTTCTAAATACTGTTCACCTTTCTGCTCGTGGGAAACAGAAGTGGAGTGTGTTGACTCACATGATGCAGTATGAGGGAAACAATATATATGGATGTGTAATGCCTGGTTGGTTACAGCATCCCTACAAATACATGCAAAGGCTGCTGTTGTCCCCACTGAGCTTTTACTTGGCTATCCAGCAATCTGCTGAGAGTTTTTTAAGTAATTGTGATGTGATTTCCCTGTTTTGTACCGCTGTGCATAAGTGTAGCATGTACTTCAATGTGGCATAGCCACCAGGAAGGTTATTTTTTCTGACAGTTAATAGGTATTTTCCCTTCAGTCTGTTTTCTATTTCTGAGATTTTAAAGGATTTTTAAGTTTCATGAATACAAATAGCAACAATAGAGTCAGAGTTTTTGGACACGCTGCAACACTTTGTCTCAGGTATACTACTAAATAACTAAATGCGTATTTAATGGTATCTGGTTCATACAGAAGTGCCAGTTTCTGCTGGGTAGAGCTGAGGTACTCAATTTTAAAACACCTGTAACTTTCATATGTATAGCTACCCCAGGAGAAAATAAATTTACATGAACTCATCTCCACAGTTGCTTTGTCTGCCGCAGCACAAGGCCCTTCGCACAGCAGACCAGCACGAGGCCTCTGCAATGGGTGCCCATTTGTTGGGACTGGCAGCAGCTGTTTTGGTGGGCTGCTAATCCATTTGTCCCAGCACTGAGCCCACAACAACCTTGGGGCTCCGGGACTATGGGGCTTGGCTGTGGGCCTGCAGCCTTTCTATTAGACCCACAAAGAAGCATCACATCAGGATGCATGCAGTCCAGTCAAGAGGCTGGTGCAACAGCCACACAGTGCTGTGCCGACGCAGAGCCAATGTCTCCCATTGTAACTGGCCTTTTGTGCCTTCTCTGACAACAGTGTTTTCACATTTGAAGTGATTGCTGCAGACAGGAAAAAATATTACTGTGTTGCTTGGAAAGGAATTATAAAGCCCAGAGAGATTTTGCTTACACAACATCACATAATTATCTGCTGGAGCATCGTGGTGGCACTGACAACCATGGGAGACCATGGCTCTAAGTGGTGTCTTCCCTACAGCTTTTTGGTGTAGGCGCACTATGGCTGTTTCAAAGAATTCATGAGTGCATTGGTTATTTAAAACCATGAAGTTGGTTGCATTTCCCTCTCCTCTCAAGGCAGCATGACTTGTTAACTAAAAAAAGTAGTGATACAACTCGTGCCCTAAAAATTTACTGTCTTCTGTGCTTAAAATCTGTAGTTGAACATGGAACATTGGAGAGGAGTATTGCTGAGAGCAGGCAGATGTGGCATAAGATAAAAAGCTCCAAAAAGGAAATGAATAGGAAGATGAGTGAGGAACATGCATGTGGCCAAGCAGCATTAGGAGCCCACTGAGGGCTGTTAGCTTTTTAGAAGAGATAGGCAAGGTATGAGGGGTGGGAGAGTTGCCCTCTATGTTGAAAAGTGGATAGGCTGTGAGGATCTTCCTCTGAGAAACAGTTTGGAACAAGTCAAGAGCCTGTGGGTTGAGATTAGGGATAGAACCAATAAAGGACAGCTGGTGATCAGGGTCTGCTACAGGCCACCCTGATCAAGGGGAGCCATTTGATGAGGCTTTCTTCCTTCAGCTGCAAGAGGTATAGTATTCACAGACTCTGATCCTATTGGGGGATTTCAATCAACTGGATATCTGTTGGGAAAACGACACGGTGAGCTGCAAGTGATCCAGGAGACTCCTGGAGACCATCAGTAATAACTTTCTAGTTCAGGTATCAGATAGATCAGCCAGAGGAAATCACCATGGCTCAAGAAGAAGGCCTGCTGGTCAAACAGGGAAAAGAAGGGCAGTTATTGGCAGTGGAAACAAGGATATGTCACCTGGAAAGAATACAGGGATGCTGTTTGGACACGCAGAGGTGGGATTAGGAAAGCCAAGACTTAGATAGAACTGAACCTGGTGAGGGATGTTAAAAAACAAGAAGGGGTTCTGTAGGTACACTGATCAGAAGAGACAGGCCAAAGAGAGCATACCTCCTCTGATAAATGAGAAAGGAGAACTGGGTACAGCTGATATGGAAAAGGCTGAGGTACTCAATGAGGTCTTTGCTTCAGTTTTCACTGACAGCTGGGGTTATATATCTCACATCCCTGGATGTCTTGGTAGGGTACTGGGGAAGTGCCTTTCAGTTTACCAGAGTCTCAGTCTGATGATTGGCCTAAGTTGCAACAAACACCTTTGGGGTAGTCCAGAAGCAAACTGGACACACTGCTACTGCTTGATTTGATTCCCCAGTTGATGCCTGACATGACATTCAGTGCTTATGACACGTTAGAAGATGCAGGACACAGCAATTTAAACTGACAAAGATGCAGCATAAACAAAAACAAAAACTGCTCAGAGCTGTGTCGTAAGCTTTATACACCAAAGTTTTGTGGCAGAAAGTTGTAGAGGCTACCAGAAAAGCAATATCATGTTCAAAACCATCTTCATTTGAACTGAGAGGTAGCTCATCTTCACAGATGAATTGCTTTAAAACTGTATTTAGATGAATATATATACAAAGACAGAGAATAAATGGATTTTGTTCTCTCTTTTTGTGTTGAGATCACTCTTGAGAAAGTATATTTTAAATTAATCATTGTATTGAAGTCATCAGGAAGGAAGATTCAACTGCACAAAAAACATAAATGGAACAAGCAATTCAAAATCTGAGAGCACAAGCTAGGTAAAGAAAATCATGTTCACTGAACTCCATTTTTTTAATAGCACTACAATGAGCCCAGCTCTGATTTGTTTGAAATGCGGAAATCTACCTGAAGTAGCTACACTGAAGCCAAGACTTATATGAACAGTTACACTTTCAGTACCTTAAGTACACTGTGGAAATACAGATAGATGAAAGTGAATGTTAGATAAAATTGGATTTGGCATAGTAAATTTATATAGACTTTTTAGGTCTGTGCTATTTCTGTGGGATGCTGTTCTGTTTTGAATCTAATTTTAGTGTGGAGAACTCATTTGATTTCCTTTTTCACATCCATATGTGCTCATATGGTGAATTTATAGTCTTTTTACTAGGTTTTCATTATGTTAACTCTAATTATTATAGCACTGTTGAAGCAATGCTATAGTTCATATTGAGATATAAGTTATTCTGTTTAGTCAGTGAAAGTATTTTTATTTTTTATTTAAACATTACATTATCAGCAATGGTGAGGTGAAAACGGTGTTGTTTTTTATTAATATAAATGGATGCCAGGGGAAGGCATGATAAAGTCTGGAAATAACATTTTTTTTTTTCTAAATGAATCAAATAATTAAGGACGTACTAAAATTTACTGAAATTTAAATCTGGCACTTAAATACAATCAACATGCTCTGCAGATGTTGAGAGACACTATTTAAGCGAGACGGAATTTAAAAACAACTGAAAATAGCTGAAAATGAAAATTTTCAAAGTATGTGGCCCTCTCTTCCCTTTTAGTGGCTTGATGGCTCATATTACAACTCTTCATAGAGGTGTATGAGACCTTCCTGCTTGGGTCTTTCTGCTGTGCACGTCTGCATTCTTTCTTGTCGTCCTCTTCTATCATTAGGGTGAGGCTGGAGTGAGAGCTGCAGCTCTGACAGTGGTTTTGACTTAGATCTCAAAGCTAAGGATTACATTTCAAGTGCTCTTTGAAATGTGGTGTTCTGTGGAGAGTCTGTTATGAAAAGTGCAAAATGTATACAAATGCACATACTTCTATGTTTCTCTGAAAAAACTAGCTACTTTCTCTCTACTTCTATGATCTTCCCAACATGGTGTTGCCCTTCCAAAGATGTCAGGTCTCACTGTGCAAAACGCCACATCCTAGCTACACAGATCTCTTTCCAAGAGACGACAAAATGGGAAGCAGCCCTTGCAGAAGCACACCGGAGGTGTAGCAGGAGGTGGGATCAGCATAGAGAAGGGGTGGGCACCTGTGTGTGGAGCGGACGAGGGAGGATGGCAAAGCTTGGGGCTTTGAGGGTGGAACTTTGGAGAAGAGGTTGAGTTGAGATCAAACGGCAGAAAAAAACTTGTATAGAACAAAAGGAGAGTGAAAATGGCGGTGAGGACATGGAAGTCATTGTGAAAGCATGCTTGCTGATGAATGAGAGTTGTGAAGTGAGGTGCTAGCTGATGAAGTTGCCTGGTAATTTTATTTGTTCTTCATGTTTCGGGAGAATATATCGCCTGTCTGTTGTGAGGACTCCTGTACAATTTCTTTCTAATATTGGATAATTCTTCTTTGTGGTCTCTGGCCTCACAGATATATCTGTGAAATCTCTCCCAGCTGTATTGCTGCTGGTGCTTGCATTCTGGCGTTTTTATTGAATCGTTTTGTGACTTGCCGTAAACAGGCCACGTGGTGTGATGGTAATAATGTCCAAGTGCTGCCTGTGCCAGAACTCCTGTCACACGGAGCATAATGAAGGCAGGTTTTAATAAGGAAATGGCAATGCGCTGGCAGACTGTGTCAAGATAGTGCGTGTCACATATTTTATAGTGGTGTTTTGATACCCCAGTGGTCTATGTGTTTGCACAGGTCATTTTTATAGCTAAACACTGGGATAAGCTATAGATGATCATTCCTATTTAGGGTACTTCTGGGCCACCATAGCAATCTTTTTTGGCCTTGTAGTTGCTTCTTCCTCAGCAATATATAAAAAAAAAAAGAAAAAGTCTTCATCATCAGCTTTTCCTTTGCAGTGAAGAAGTAGGTGCAGGAAAATAAAACATAATTGCATAATTTGCTGGACAGGCTTTGACCTGAGCTTAAAGGTTTAAATGACTAGAAAAAAACCTGCCTATTGGCTGTGTGTGTTTGTTTTTTAATTAAAAACATGTGAATGGAACATATATCCTCTACTGCTGCATAATCAACAAAATATGCTTAGCCTGAAGTGTAATAGAACATAACTGGATGAACAGAAAGAGAAACATCAGCTCTTGCAGAGAAGTCACTGAGGGCTTCTGTTGTTTCTTGTGTAAAAGGAAACTGGTTAGTGGAAATAGATTAATTTTTATTCTGAGGCTGATCTTTTTACCATTCAGAACTTCTTAAGAGGATCGTTTTGTGTTGGCAGCGTGCCTTTGAGGAAGGACAAATAGAATCAAGTAGGATGCATCATTTTTACATTAATTAAAAATAAAATTTATTTTGTCTGTAGAAGCATGGGCAACCATATTCTATTCTTGAATTAATACATGTAATTCAGGTTATATTATGTCAAGTTTGCTTGAGATATTTTCTTAGTCTATTTCCCCATGCTCTTTTCTCACCCACCTCTTTAACCTTCTACCTCTTTTCCCACCCCCTGCAAAAAGGGGGAAAAAAAGAGAGAATAGGAAAAAGAAACTGAAAATAAATTTCTGCAATGTCAGACATGCTCCGTATCCACGAGGGACAGATGGAGAACTTTAAGCTGGATTCAAGTAAGGCCAGAGAAGATCTTTTCACTTGAGTCTGCGCGTAACACACTGCGTTATCTCACGCAGAACATGGAGCTTCTTGAGTTCATTACTATGACTGGAAGATGGCTCCATTACTTAGGAGCTTTTTGCTCACTACTAGCTTAAATGCAGTTCTGACTGGGAGTTGATTCTCATTTCTGCTTGTGCCCTTCTCTTCCTTAACTATCTTCCCTGTTGTATTTATCTCCTGATGCATTTGCCAGGCATGATTTTAATTTAGGTAGTTCATTTCGCTGTAAGTTTTTTTAACGGGTATGCTTCATTTGTAACTAGCGAGGTACATAAAAAAAAGCAGCCTAATTTTTCTGTGGATTAGAAGTAGCTCTCTGTACAGTAATAGTTTTGGAAACCATTTGTAACACAACATCCATTATTTCAGAGCCGCTCAACTTCTGACATCCTTTTTGCTGTCCATGGTTATTATGTTGTTATTTATAGCATCTGAGTTCCAAACTGTTAAAATTTATTATACCTTGAGAAGTCGTGTGGATTAAATGTGAAGAAATATATTTTTATATATAATCTTTTCTCTTACCCTGCAGTGATACTGTGTAGTAAGTGCACACCAATTATATCAGCAGAGACCCAAGTTTCTGCCTCTTACATTTTCAGAGTATATGCAGTGTCAGATACATGGGTCTGGCACACCATTATCAAAAGTAACTGTATGTTTTGAACCCTCCAAACTCCTCCTCCTTTTCTTTTTAATTTTTCACCTCTTTTTGGTTATTTCATTTGAGTATCTTCACATAAATAGGAAATACTTTGCTGATGTTAAGTTGCTCTACAGATAATTTTCATACACCACAGTGTATATGAATTACCTGAAACAGATATTTCATTGACCTGAAGAGGAATAGCAGATCCAAATTCCTCCTGCGTTCAGAAAAACTAAGCACTGCAATTCAGAAGTTCAAGCTCAGGATAGTGACACTGGCTGCTCTGATTCTTGGCCTTTGAGGTAAAAGGCTGGTTTATGTCTTCTGATCTTGTGGTTTCTTGTTTTATACAGCTGTGAGAGCATCCCACAGATGCTTTTTTTTTGTCTTAAGGTGGGCAAGACCATTTCTAATTCCAAATTGTCTCTTTGTCTGCTACAGTGAGCTGTTTAACTAAGCTGTCCTCGTCTTGGGAATTCAGTCTTCCTCAATTTATGTGAGCACATGCTTGGTGAAAGACTCTTCCAGCCTTCCTATAATAGTGTTTTATATCTTAACAGTTGGAAGTATGAAGATGAGTGCAAACAACCAACAGCTTAACTTCTACCCAGGCTTTAAAGGTCATTGTATAGGCAGGATTCAGTGGCTCAAAGGTCTTTGTGTGACAGGATAGACTTTAGGCTATGTTTTGTTTGTCTTGGCTTCCTGACTTTCTTTCCTGCTGATACAGTTCTGCTAAGTCCTTCTGAGCCATGTAGCTTCATAAATGGATGTGAAACCTAAAATCCTGGATTTACGCTGTTTTATGCTTTGTGAGGAATGGTTCCCTTGGTATGTGGAGACAGCTCATGGACAACTGGTCCATCCCTCAGAAAAGAAGCCTTTTCCTTAGGATAGGACAGCCCTAACATTGGAAACAGTTCCTCTCTGCCTGGCTAAGTTCTGTTGTGACAGATACTGCATTTGTAACTAAGGAACAGATTTTGGCTCTGAGCATGTGAGGCTGAGGGAGTGGAATTTCTTACTCCTGTCCTTGATGGCAGGATCATGTGAAATGAACAGGCATTTCTAGCTCATTTTAAAAAGGATCTTGTTTGTGTGGCGATAGATAAAACCACCCCTCTGTGCTCTCTTTCAGTTCTTTTGGCCTACCTTGCAAGCCACAAGAATGTTTCTTCTCTCACGTAACTGTGAAGGTGACCTTTCTTATGCAGGTACCTTCTTCAGGGAGGTGGAAGAAATCCTAGTAGCTGCTGCAGATTGTTCCAGGCAATGTCCTTGCTGGGCAGCGTCGTTCTGTGCCCCCTTGAGAATTTCTACACGGGGTGTTTCTGAATTCTGCTTAACTCCCGCTGTGTAATGTGTAGCCAGGCTATTTGCTTCTGCTGCCAAGGCCCCTCCTCATATCCACCATGTCTGAAGGTACGTTTTTACTTAGTGGCAGAAGCATGTCAGTCCACAGGGATACTAGTAGCAAATAATGAGATCATGCCCATGTAGAAACAGCTGGATGTTTCTTACAAAAGTCTCTTACAAAATCGCCAGGGTGAATCCCCTGCTGTCGTGACAGTGAACTTGAGCTACTTCTGTGGCCCCACTGAACCATGCCACCATTCCTGATCACTTACAAGTCCCCCTTGGGGCACTCTGCCCAAAACTTCATGGAGCTCAGGCTGTCTCAGGCTTCACAGGCTCAGATGGTATGCTGGAAGGGAAGGCCACAGTAGTTCTCTACCTGAAAACCTCATTGACCACTGCTGACTGTGTGAACATGCATGGGGATTTCTCCTGGACCTCTCCACTTACATCCTATATATATGTAACGATGGGCATGAAAACGGATAAGCTTCTGTTAACTGGAGTTCTTTACAGCACATTGCCCACATGCGTGTTCATTTTTCGCATTCCTTTTCCCTTCCCTCTGCTACCTGACAGTTCTTTGGAAACTCCTGCGTTGCAGTGAGATCAGAAGCCACAGTGGCATGGAGCATGCCCTGTCCCACAGGGAATAATCATGGGAGATGACGCACTGATGTGCCAGACAGGAACAGTGACAGGGTGCATCTGGACCTGCTGTGGGAGAGTTCCTATGAGCTGTGTATATCAAAGGACTGAAATTGCTATATATAACCTTTCTTATGCTCCTGAAATCTCTCTTTGTTGTTCCCAATTATCTTCAGGGAAGTTTTGCTGTGCTCAAGTTTTAAGTTCAGACAAATCTGTCATCGATGGTTAAAAAGTTGGATTGATTTTAAAACAAGGTTCCCTCTTGTTCAGAAACACACCATCCCATTTACTCTTAACATGCCTAGCCATGTTCATAAGCTTTGCTCATGTTCTTCTAAATGAAAATGTCACACTTCCTTTTCTAGTGAACTTGTGAAACTGGTCAAACTAGCCTGACACAGCAGCATAATACTGCACTCACTTCTTCAGCTTTGTAGACAAAATGCAACCCTAACAATGCCTGTGTCTGGCTCGGGTAGATTAAAGCGTGTGCTTTTTTGTAGGATAAATGATGTGGAAATCTAACTCACCTTGATGTGTCCTTTCTGCTTTTTTCTTTCTCTGTTTTCTTCTCTCCCTCTCTTCGTTTTTCACTCCCCTATCTCTTTTGAAAATAGTGGAGAGAAGTTCAAAGAGATGAGACTCGCTGTTCCGCCTTGTGGAGTGAATACGGAGTGATAGCTGGGGAAATGGGGAGAGACGAACATGGCTGAAGTGCTGACATTGAGATGGCGGCTCTCTCTTCCCTAGGCTTTTGGAGACTGCAAAAGATGGAGGAAATAGCCTGTTTGAAGGGGGTAAAATCTAACATGGGTCACTTGAGAGCCAGTGTACTGTGAAGTAGTTTGGGATGTTCAGATTTGTTGCATTCTTGCTAATGCTATTTACACAGTTTTCCTTTTTGACTGCATTGCCCAGGAAGGTGAAGGTCAGAGGAGTGATTACCATCTGCAGCCCCCTCATTTCCCATTTATATGAAAGAACAGCTTCTGGGTTTTCAGAAGCTGACTCCAAACCACTTCCAACCATATCTAATGAATTTCTTTATAACTTGCCTGCTGTCTTCTACTCTTTCCAGCATACTTACTCAATGCGCCCTTATGTTCCCCTTTGTCCTCACCTGCCCAGCAATACGTACCTGATGTGCTCGTCCCTGTAATGCAGCAGTAAGCTGGAAACAAGTATTAATGATGCAGTGATAAAATGAGCTGAGATGTCACTTCTAATTACAAATATCCTATGTAAATTTAAGTGTTTAAGAATGTTAGAGATTGCTTACTTAGCTATAGTGCATAGGAGTATAGGCATCATTGTTAACCATGTTACAGAAATGGAGGCAGGGAGGAAGCAAAAATAAATATGCAGTTCTGAGGACAGAATCTAGAACAAGTTTCATAAAACAGCCGCATCTTCTTACATGTGGTCAAAATGGTGATTACAGTGACATTTTTAATTGCCCAATTTATAAACTGAAGAATGACTATGACAAACAGCTTCTAGGATTATGAAGCTTACTGTAGATACCTTCCTCTTGTAGATAAAAACAAAAAAGGCAGTTTTTTGCCTAGTTCTAGGCTATTAAAAAAAAAAAAAAAGTGGGTAGATACAAAGGGTATTGAATTGCAAATATGGTACATTCATGTATTTGAAGTTTATGCAAAAAATAATGCTATATTCTCCCCTTTATTTTTACTTCAGGGTAATAGTAAATAAGAAACCAGGCTTTCGGTCCTGTGTGGTAGTTTATTAAAATTTATAAAAGCTAAATACTGTTTCTTGCTGTTTGTTTCATGTTCCCAGAGCTGGTTTGTTTATCCCCAGGAAGAGGTGGGAGTGTCTCTGGGGATGCCGACCTCACAGCCTGAGTCTGGGAACAAATTCATCTAACACAGCACTCTGGAATTAAAAGAAGAGTTACTGGTTGGTGGTTATGGAAATCTGTTTTGGTAAAGTTACACCACGAGATCCAAATGTAATTTGGAAATAATATGAACAGGTGCAGTAGTGCTAATATTCAGGGTATCTGACATTTCCTATTGTAAGAGCTTGCTTTAAGGCGCTGCTTACAGAGATATGTTCTTTTAAGTATCAAAAATTTCACAAAAACAGCTATTCTTAAAAGTGACTATAAAGAAAAATGTATTTGGGCCTGGTACTTTTAAAAGGCCAAACATAACAACAAAACCCACAACCCCATCTCTTCAAACCAATTCTTCAAATGCCATTGTTTTTAGCAAACATGTAAAACAAAAACAGAAGGACCCACCCCTTTGCCTGTGGTCAGTGTGCGGGATGGAGCACTCACCATTGCCATGAATTTGTCTGGAAGTTGTGTTGGTTCATGCCAGCGCTACTGCTGAATTCCTCAGAGAGGCTCTGGGCACGGCCCTTCTGTGCCGGCAGCCACGGGCCTGCAGACAGGGAGAGCTCCCACAGTTGCTCTGAGGAGCAAGGCCTGAGCTGAGGATGAGGCACAGAGGGAGCTGCAGGGAGGGCAGGAAGAGCGGCAGCTGGCAGGAGGAAGGGACAGAGGTAGGAGGAAGAAAGCCAAGAGCTGACGAGCAGCTGAGGACACGAGCAAATAGGAGGCAGTGGGGAAATAAGACCGTATCTGAGTTGATATCAGCAACCTTGACTTCCATGTCTTAACTTCTGATCCTGTTCTGGTGATGACCTAATGCAGTGTTCTGACAGACAGGGCTCTGTGTATGTCTGGACATTAAAATACAGTATACTGTATGAGCATCTGTAAATACACAGCCTGATTTCATGAAGTACATCCATGGCCTCCGGTCATTGTATTCTGAACAGTTGTGATGCATCTTGAGATCTGTGATTTTGTTTTTTTAAGAAGGAAGAGTTCGGAGAAATAAGCTGACTTACATGTCTGAAATTTTCCTCACGAGAGCTGCACAGCATCTTTCTATTGCAGAGCTTCAGGTTTGAATGGCTGCGTCTATGATGTTGCTTGTGGAGTGATGTAGTGGCTTGAGTTGCAGTGAACGTGGCTATTGAGGTGCTTTTTGGAGATGGGAAAGGTGTGTTAAATGTGATGATTAGACTTACTGGTACTGCTTCCCAAGCTAGTTATGAATCCTACTTCATACCATGCTCCTCCAGCTTTCAGCAGGACTTTGGCACATAAAGAATCCTTTTCTAAAAAAGGTAGGATTTCATACTGGCTTTTTTCCTTTCTTCCAAATGTTAATATAGTTCCTTTCACCTCTTAATAAAACATTTAAATATCTTAACCATTCTGCTGATAGGCTGTTATTCACAATGGGAGCCAAAATAATCTGCACTCCTGAAAGCTCACTGAAGCAAATAAATACTTTTATCAGGAATGAGTTTGGACTTGAGAGTTAACTGCTGTCTCTGCTAACACCTGTTATATCGTGCAAAGGGAGAAAACCTGATCAATTTTGACTACTGCCTTTTATGCAGCAAAAAAATGTTCTGCTTTTTTACAGAGGTTTTTTTTCTCTTTTACCCTTAAAGTACCCGAGTTTAAAGGGGATATCTGAATGTCTCTCTGTGGAGGCTTAAAACAGCCTCTGTGCAGGTATGTTGAGCAGTGTTAATAACAATGGTTTCTGGCAATTGCGAAGTGGGATCTGACCAATTTTAGTAAAATAGTGGCACTGAAACCGCAGAGCTTGCTTTTGAAATAGTGTTTCAGTTGGAAGTGAATTGAAGTGATGTTTTATGAACAGTTTCACACCTTGCTGTAAATGACAGACAGCTGCTAGAGGAGGTAATAATCTGTCTTCATGTTTGATGCCTTCTTTTATCAGGCTGAGGCTTCTCACTGAGTCAGATCTATTGATTAGCATTAGTTTACTTCCCAGGCAGCCTGCTTTGCATGGAAATGTCATGGGCTGGGGATACTAAATGCATGCCAAGCAAGAGCTTGAACTCTGTCTAATGCTGCCTGGCAAATTACATGTTTGCAGAATGTTTAGTGAGGGTAATAGCTTTGCAACCCCAAAAATGTTAAATGGGGTCATTTTTATCTCCTGTGAACAAATATTGGGGGGGAGAAAATAACGGGGTCACATGGAAGTTATCCTATGCTTCTCTTTGCTTTATGGAGTATAAGTTATTTGGAATAGCAGTGTGACTGGAACTTAGAAAGTCTGGGCTGAAATCAGTTTCACAGGCAACAGTCTTGTGTATGGTCAAAAGAATGAAAATAGAAGAGTGGGAGGAGGAAGGTGATCTGCATCATTACTAGTAATGAAATGAAATGAAAGTTGCTTCTTCAGGAAAGAAAAAAAAAAGTTGTAAATGAAAGAACACAGAAACAACTTGGGGAGACAAGAATTTGGTTGAATGCAATTTTAATCTAAAATACGGGGGGGCTTGTTTTGATTTTCCTGTTGTGCTTGCAAGGTTCCAGCTGCAATACACATATAAACATATATGGTCAATTTGAAAGCAGAAGCTTAAATCTATTGCTGCTCAGTAATTATATTAACTGCACTGATAGAAGTTAGCAGAATGCTAATTGTAACCTTGGGGAGGAGGAAAATACTCTGGATATATTTAGCAAAACTTTTACCAATGCAGTATTTTACATTAACATTTTGAAATACGTGTATTAAAAATTAGATATAAAAAAAAAAAAACCCTCAAACTTTCTGGATATTTTACTGTCAGAAAGGCTGCAGTGTTAATGTTACTAGTCAGTGATTTAATCTGATGCTCTTTTACTTTAATTCTTGTGTATTTTTCAGGCAGCTCCCCCCACACACTGTGCTCCCTTTATGTGCTTTCATGTGTTTCTCTAGCTTCCGTTTCCATACAAGGTTAATACTTCTCCATATCATTCTGAACCTTCATAGATCGAATCAATGCCTAATGTATGCTTTTTCTGCTATTTGCAAATAAAACTAACATTTCTTCTAACATTCTAGTTTCTTTCATGCTGTAGAAAATATGCTTTGTTTAGCTGGTCATTACAAAAGACTTACTTAGGATGCATGGTAGGTGATAATCATTTCTTGAAGTTTCTGGTATTCTCATTCCACACACACCCCTTTAAATACCAGCATTACTATTAGAAACAATTCGGAATATAATTCAGGTTCCAGAGAAAAAGAAGAAAAAAAAAAGGGTGAAGGGGTGGTGGGGGGAGGAGGGGCAATTTAATGTAAAGATAATGTTTATTTTAAAGTCTCAGCATCCTGTGGGTGTGTGGTTTTTCTATGTTTATGCAATGTTTTTACCATTTCTGAGAACAATGCTGTATGTTGTACAAACATGCAGTGATTGCTTGTAAAAAAACTTGCTTTATTTCATACTTAATTTTAAGCAGTGAAGGACTATATAGTGTTATTTAACTCACAGATAATATCATCTGAGAAAGGTGACTATTAATTTCAAAGACAAAATGTGATCAAAATAGAGGAGGAAAAGGGGGAGGGGGGGGGGGGGGGCAGAGCATCTCGTGATGGTTCTTGAAAGAAGATGTAACCCGGTCTGTATATCTTCTGTATATCTTTGGAGAAAACAATCTGTAAATGCTGAAATTTGCTAACAGTTTTAAAGTAGAGCTAATGTGTGGCATGCTTTGGCAAGCTCTATCTTGCCAATTTTTCTTCATCCCCTCAAGCATATGCCTTGCTTGCATAACTGGTTTGTAGCCACATGGATTCAGCTTTCCATGCTGCACGGAGGCTGTGCAGATTTATCAGTAATACTAAAAGAACATTCATGTGAGGTTGTTTTGAACAGCAAATGAGATCTAAAAATTCTCAGATATTACTTGTTAAAGTAAAAAGATGACCCAATGAGAAGCATAGATGCTCTGCTGTGTATGTCACACAGCTCTGCACTCCCCAGTTCTGTGCTCCACTGGGGGAGGGGAGATCTCTCTGTTATGAGGAAAGTCCCCCTGCATAAACTATCGCTAGGCGGTCTTCAGCTTGGCCAGAATGTAGAAGGCCGTACAGCCCCATAACGTCCTCTTAATACTTTTCCAGATCTTAGTAAAAGCCTTTCTTCCTAGCAATGCTAGTATCTTGACTGAATAAAATTAAATTTTAGTTCTATGAAAGAAAATGTTATCAGCCTTCCTAGCAGCTGTGAGAATTGCACTATACTGATTAGATGTGACACACAGAAGAAAAACTGCTCGAGCAAGTACAGCTGCCTCTGGCCCCGTCCTTCAGAAGAGATATAAAACTGAAGTCGGGCCACCTGTACTCAGGATGGGTTCCATAGCAAACTAGCAGTGGAAGAGAGGAGGCTGTCCCAGCACGCAGGTGTGATTTCTGGAGGGATGCAGGCTGGCAGGTGTGGGCACAGCCCTGTGCCTGCCCCATGCTTGCTGTGCAGCCGCTTCCCAGGCTCGGCCTGCAGACCTGAGGTTCCCCTGCACCTGGCAGGATAAGAACTATTTAGAAAGTCCTTTTTCATTGTTTTACAAATGACAGTGGCTGCATAAACTGAAGAATTTTCAGATTGTTGTGTGAAGTGCCTTTAGACTCTGGTTTGTTTGTGCTTTGTTGGTTTTGATTTTGTTTTCTGGCTGGAAAATACGAAGTGTCAGCGAGCTGCTAGTTGTGAGACGCTCAGATGTGCACTGAAGTGCAGTTGGTAGCCATTGCAGAACAGCAAAGGAAGCTGAAGTATGTGTTTTATAGGAAGCTATTAATCTTCCTCCAGAATACACTACGTAGTCAGGAATTTTTCTGAAAATTGAGTAAAATGTGCTTACTGTATGGTCAAGAAGGAAAGGCTAGTACGAGTTCAAAAGGCATATATAATAGCAAGGGGATTCGGTATTCTTACAGAAGATTATACTGTCACATATTACAGCACTTGTGTATCTCGAAGATTAAAGCTTATTTTGTTACATTCAATACAGAGTATATGTGACTTACCATGGGTCTGTAAAAGTCTCTTTAGAAATGCAGTTTAGCAGTGCTGCAAAGAAAGCGTCAGGCTTGTACTTGAATCTTCAAGGATATTTTTCCTTCCTCTCCCCAAACTTGATGCCACTGAACTGCTCCTGGCAGTGGAGGATGGGTGGATTCTGTCCCATCATTGTTTTTTGAGTTAGGCTTAAATCTGGCAGGTGATGCAAAGAAGCACTTACTGTGCTGGGAATGACTTTTTTTTTTTTTTTTTAATTTATTATTGCAGAAACTTAGCTGCATTTTAACATTTAGCATTTTATTACTTACTATAGTGAGTAACGGTGAGTGATCTCCTCCTGAGCTCTGGTTCCACGGACATGGAGATTTTTCAGACAGATTTCGTACATAACTTCTGAAAAACGTTGCAATAAACTGTTCATTTTTTGCTAATCTGACTAAAATGAAGGCATGGAAAGAGGTAACAAGTGAAAGGAGCTGGAATGAAAGGAAAGAGATGAACGATGCTCTCTTGTGAACCAAAACATAGTTAAATAGATGTACTTCTGTGTAAATTAAGTTGTGTTTATTAAAATCAGGAACGGAAAATGGTGCATAGAGTCAAAGCGTCCTTTTTCTGCTCCCACTTGCACGCATGCTTGCATCCTGGTTTATTTCCATAGTCACGATGTTGTTTCCTAGCAGGAGACTGAATAGAGTCATGGTCGCTCTTCACAGATGAGTCTGAAGTCCTAAATTGCTGTCCAGTTCTGCACAACATGCATGCAGTACCCACCTTCCTGTCCATGTGAATAACCATGTATTTCAGATGCAGCCCAGCTTCCCATCAGTTTAGTTAAAGCAGCTTGTGCAAATTTATCTAAACTAAGCATGTGTATAAGCGTGTGCATGTGTGAAAATGAAAAATCTTGTCTCTGTGCAGCTAATCCTCAGTGGTGGGGGACTGAGCACGATTTCTGTTCTTTTTTCTATGAAAAATAATCAGTAGTGTTTCCCTATAGGCCATTTTCCAAATGCTGGGGAAGAAAGGAAACATCATATTCCTTTCCCCACTGTCTCTTCTTTTCTAGCATATTGTTATTGCTGCTGCTGCTGCTAACAAGTACAAATAACAGTGTTACATTATTTGGCTGCTTTGGCTTTTTAGGAAATCTACAAGTGATGAATAATCTCTGTTCTTCGGTATTAAAAAATAACCAACAAGAAAAATCCAAACCCCAAAGAAGCAAACAAAGCATTCAGCCTGGTTACCTGCTAATTGCTCTTTGTTTTTTCTACAGCCTGAAGAAGGCCCCAAGGCTAACATGCCACTTACTAGAGCTTGCTTTCAACTTGCGATATGTCTTACAAGCCTGTCTTCCTATTCCCTTTTCATTTCTTGCCTCTTTGCTGATGCAACACAACTGTTGAGCTGGCTTCTTTGGGGGCTGTGGTGTGGGAGATACCAATATGAAAATTTTATTTCTTTTTTAAGGCAGACTGTTTTTGTTTGTTTGTTTTGTTTTGTTTTGTTTTTTCTTAGTTACCAGAGTAAGGAGTGAAATCTGACAGAGAACAAGTAGGATTTTATCCCTGTTATTCCATTTTGGAATATGGAATCTCTGAAAGCCAAGGCATAGTAAGAGTCTGATTTACATCAGCTCCTTCGTATAGAGCAGGCTGAATGGGAAATCTGGAGAGGAGCACTGAACATTAGCCCTGCTGAGTGTACACTGCAGCACTGGGCCCCACAGTGCAGGGCTGCTGCAGGCAGAAGTAAATACCTGCACCGTTTGGCCCTCTTCAGTCATAGTGCAGAACAAAATGTGTAAGTGGGAGGGCAGGCATAGAGGTTGTGATTATATTGACCTATTCGGAAAGCATTTCTTTGGGACTTCGGGATGAGTATTAAAAAAAAATCCAGAACGGTTGCTGCCAGCAAATTTTCTTTTATTAATTACATACGCTTACAGCATAGATGACATGGCTATTTTCTTCATTCCAAAGACAAACAGCTATCCAATAGCTTGTCATTTTGCATGAAAACATAAATATGTAGTGCTCTTCTGAGTGGAATTAAGTATATAACTTCTAATATATTACTGCTTCTGGGAATATATTTTCTCTACCAAATGCTGTTGAAAAGTGAATATGAGTAAGTTGCAATCTTCCGTTAACCCTGTCTCTCTGTTTTCTTTATTCTACTCATGGACTGTTGAATGAGGTGCTGTGTGCTGGTCACTGAAGTGCACCAGCTGGGGAGTGTGTGTGAAATGAGAACTGAGATGTTGATGTCCAGAAGCAAAACTGTATCATTAGTAGAACCTTCCCTTCTTTTGCTCTTCTGGATGTTTGTGTAAAATGGAAATGGGAGTTAAAGGAATTTTCATGAGGCTTGATTCACTAAAACCTTGTAACTGTCCAAGTATCATCCATCAGGAGAAGGGACTCTGTGTGTGTATGCAGAAAACTGGAGGACATGGAAAACTGACTGCATCTTGCAAAACTATATTCTATTACTTTCATATATACCGAAGGGGACAAAAAAACAAAAAACAAAACAGTGCAGGTATGAAGAGATTTAGTTACATTCATGTTTTGCATCTCATTCTGAGTTGTTTTAAACATAACAGCTTTTGAGAATTGGACAATTTATTTTTCTTGTATTTACAACCAGAAGAGGACTGAATTAGATGGAGTCTTTCTTACTAGTTGGATACACATTTTTTTCCTGTGTTATGCAAACAAAAACTGTTTTTATACAAGTTTACTTGAGACAACAACACACAAACTCTATAAAAAAGTAGTGTTTACTTGCTGATATTTTGTTAAATGTGGGAGATTTAAGACAGCCGTCCCAGTGTTTGACCCTATGGAAGTGCAGTGTGGAGCACTGTGTGCTGAAACATGCACACATTGCAAGCTACAGCTCTTTATTAAATATGATGCTATCTACACTGTAGGACTCTGGATCTCTGCTTGCTTGCTTGTGGTTTTGAGATTTTGCTTTTGTGACACAGAAGCCTGGATAGTTTTTCAGGAAGGTAACGGGGACTTACACGATTACTATTAAGAGAGAACAAAAGTTATAGTTCCATTAAAGCAAAGGTTTGTACACCATGTTAACTGAGATCTGTGGAAGAAAACTACATCTGGGGGTATGTAGTATATATACATAAAGCTGTTTTACCAAGAGCATAACATTTTTTGTTCTTTTTGTTTGGACTGATGTCAGAATTTGCATTGAAGCATGGGTGCAACAAGGCTGGGGAGCAAAATCTAATCAGGCCAGCCAGCCTATTCCTATAACTAAGACTCAAAAAGGCTTTATTTGTAATGTTAGTGTCAGCTACCTCTTGTGAAGACAAGTAAATTATGTGCCCAATACAGCAGAAATGATTTTCTACTGAAAAGTAGTTTGTAAGATCCAAAGCCTAAATCTATGTAAATGTTTCACCTTTGCAGTCATCATCCTTCTCTGCCTAAAATAACTTCCAACTCATGTAGTGCTTTGAACAGTAGCTTCTGTTAAAGAATTGCATTAAGAAATTATTTTTATACACATATATATATAGATACATGGTTGCTAATGCTGTGGAGGTGAGAAGACATCTGCCTGATAGCTCTGAGCTGTCATAGCCGGCTTTGAATTAACACTGTTTCAGTAGTAGAAGTTGCCATGTATTTTACTCCTGTTTTGAAGAGTTTGTCTTCATTATTATTCCCAGAAGTCTGACCACATCATGCAGAAGTTACTTGACCAATTTAAAGTGGGATTAGACTCACTGTCTTCATATTCAGCAAGCCTCCTGGAAGACAAGCGACAACAGAAGAAGCCAGAGCAAGTTGTCCTTTCCTGCTACTTAACATGAGCTATCAACTTAAAAAGTTATTGTAGTTACTCTTGATAAAACTATAACATGGGGGAGGAGGGAGTCAAGATGAAAGCAAAAAATGATCCCTGTTAACTTTATAATAACTTGCTCGCTACTACAGTCTATCTCAATTGACAGAATGATAAACTTTTTTTTTTCTTTTTTCTTTTAAGGTGATCTTAATGGCTTTGATTTGTCTCTGAATTTATTTTTCTTCAAAACAAAAAAAAATGTATCTTGGAAAGGAGTGAAATATTGGCAGTCATTTCAAAATTTTTGCTGATACCTTAAGAGTTATTTATCTCACTTTACAAATAATGCTGACTACATGTTTTCAGAATTAGGTATATAAGTATATAAACACAGTAAATTGTATTCTGCATTTAGTCAGTTAGTGCATGTTTCACCAAGATACTCCAACATTCCTCCTCTAGTAAAGTAAGCACAAATTAGAGAATGTAACAACTTAAAATAATTATTCACTCCTTCTCTTAAGGCAGAGGGTAAGAAAATGTTGTTTTATCTCGGATGCCAAAGTGACTTTACCTTTCAAAGCGTACTTTCCAATTTGGATAGCCTGGTTTGTCAGGAAGAGGCTTCTTGTACACAGAGTCTGTCCAGCGGTGCCTTTTAGGACAACATAATGTTGACTCCCCACCCCCTCCACCCCCAACTACTTTTGGGCATGTGTTTTGGGCACTCCTAGCTTGTAATAGCAACGTCAAAGTGTCGTGGCATCAGTTTCGGTGTTTGCAGTTTGTTGCTCTGGCCCATCATAGTAACAAAAATAAGTGACAAGAGCAGGAACTGTGCGCACTGGGAAACCTCTGATTCCCACTTGAGATCTTCACAGGAACATGTACCCTGCTTTTATTTTTTTTATGTATATACACACGTATTTTGTGTTGCATCTGTATTTGGGTGACTGACTGGTAGGGGATTTTTCTGAGGGAAGTATGTCTACTGCTTTAGGATTCACATTTGCATTCTGAGACTAAATGTGCTTGTGAAAAATTGTATGCTGAGTTGCCATTTCAGAAACACTTGCAAATTCCAGATACCTTCTAAAGCAAGGTAGCATACTGAAAGTAAATGAGAGTTCCTTTTATATAATGTCCAGTTAAGCTGTAGATGTCTGCTGCATTGGATGTTGCAGATGATGAAAAAAAATATATATGGGTTCAAAATAAATTGGACAAATTGGTGGAAGAAAACTTTCATCAAATATTAGTGCAAAGGTGTGACCTTGTGACCTCTGGTTCAGAAAGTCTTGAGTTAAAAGTCACCAAAGATAGGAAATAGATCTTAAATGAATGAATATAGCCAAATAAACCACACTTCAAGCTTGGTGGGTGGCTGAAGTTGTGAGTGAACCCATATGCATGCAAAGAAAGCCAGAAAAATGTATTTCCTCAGCAGTATCTGCAGAGGAACAAAACAAACATGACCCCTGGTTTAGGTTGCTCTGCCCAGTATTGCGGATTACTTGCTTGAGCTGAAGAGGGGCTCTGTTAATTAAGTTTGCTCAGGCTGTGTGTGCTCTCCTGCTCTGCCTGGAACTCCCAAGTAGTGATTTCTTGGTGCTAACCCATCCCACCCTGTGGAGATCTCTGAAGGACCTGCACTCAGGCTGAGGAGTAGCTCCTTCAGTGAAATGTGAGTATCATCCTTACGTTCTGGATTACTTATCTGTTACAGCCAGTATCCACCTACCTTCTCTGCTATTTTTACAAAGAAGCCAATGATCTTCATCATGTCTATATCACTTTGGCCAAAAAGGAGAGTTCCTCACAAGGAACCATTACTTACTTTTTAGGACAAAGTAAATTTTAGGACATGAGCTAAGTTTTTTTTCCCTGAGGCAGTATCACAACTCCATTTGAATCCCAGGGGTTTCCGTGTTCATGTTTTCATCGTAGGGTCCAAGGCTCCCTTTTTTGTCTTACATGTTTTGTAATCAAGTAAAATATATATATGTATATTAAGAGGAGTCCTGCAGCTTTCTGGATCTGTGACTTGAATATCTTAGTGCCTGGGGTTCTGAACTCAGAGGCTGTCACTAGTTAGATGATGTGGTAAGGATAGAGTCAGTTACAAAAGGCACATGACGACCCAAGTGTGTTTCACCATACCTCAGGCAACGCCAGCAGATTTTCCCTCTCAAGTTGTACAGATTTCACCCAGAATTTTTTCATATATTTACCAAGCACTACATGCTGTTGGAGCCTCTGTGATTGATGCCAGTTTGGGGTGAGCTTCCATCTCCTGTGGACTTTGCAACCTTCCATTAGGTTAATGGTATTTAATGAGAACTGCAACTTGGAGCTTAGATGGAGAGGCATTTAAGAGGAGAAGAGTTGTTTACTCACAGCCATTCCATTACTGAGCCATGTTACTGTCACAAACCATCCTGTCACCTCTCTCCTAGAATCCCTTAGAAAAAAAAATACTGGACAAGGAATCAAAGAGGTGGAGCACCCACCACTGATGTCATAGCAGTGTGCAGGGCACATGGAAGGGGTCATGTTTGTCTTCCTCCTCCGCAGATACTGCTGAAATTATAAAATTCTTAGGCTTTCTGTGCTTGCACGTGGTTTCACTCACAATGAGAATGTACACATAGACAGTATGTATACAAGAACGGTTACCTGTAAATGTAAAATACGCAGTTAAGAAGAATTATTGAAGAATTTTATGCTTGAGCATTTTCAAACAAAAGCCATGTTTATGAAAGGTTGTGGGGAACCTAATGAAAGATATTTCATTCTAATGGGATAAATTAGCTTTGTTACAGGTTTCTTGTTTCAGGAATTGGTCCCACTGTGCTATGGAGCATGTAGAGCTCTGTTTGTAAATCTCTTGATGCGTGGTGAAAGATGAGAACTTCAGTAGGTTATTGAATTACCAAGCTGAAGCTTCTTTGGCTTTCTTCATGTCCACTTGGGTGCCTAGTTTTTGTACAGAACTAAGACAATCGCAGTTTTCCAGTTTCTAGACAACTTTCTCCAGTAATCATGAATTCTCACTGTTGTCCACATCTGCTATAACAGACTTCTTTTCAGAAAAACCCTTTTAGGGAATCTGTGTAGTCCATATGAAGGTTTTTCTTGCATAAAGCAGATTGCTGTGATCTGCAAGTAAATGGCTTATTTGTGTTTTGGAGATCTTTCCTCCCTCATGCGAACACCGGTGATGACATTAGTTCAAGGGGAGGGGGGGGGGGGGGAGAAGGGAGGGAGAGGGAGAAGATAACCAGAACCAGTGGCTGTTCATCTTAAAGTTAGTCTCTTAAAATTTAAGAGTGCAGTGTTGTAGTCTCCTAACCTATCTACTTCTTTTCAGCAGATAATTCATTACTGAAGAACTCTGAGATGCTTAAACTGAGTTATAAATAATGCATTTCAGTATTGTTCTCATGTTTCTTCTTTACCAGTGCTTTCATGGGATGTAGATTTTCAGTGTTCTGTGAAGCAAGTATCTTGGCTGGTTTTTTTCCTTCAAGAATTGTTGCCTGGTAGTTACCTAGGTTGCTCCTCCTCTAAAAGAAGCGCAATGGCTTTGAAACATTTTTCTTCTGATAAGGGTTGCATTTGGAGGACTGCATTAACTGGCTTAGTCTTCTGTTTCAATCTTGCTTTATCAAGTTGATGATATTGGGACTGACACTTTGCTAATGACAATTTCATTTAGTGGTAAAAGGAAGGGGATGGAAGGCAGCACTCATCTAATCATGCAGGCATTCATTTGCATTGGCTTCTTTCACATGTTCTGTATTTTCCTATGTTTTAAGAGGACTGGACCAGTATGTCAAATATTTATATGTATCTACCTTATTTTCTCTTTCAAGTATTCATTCCACAGCATGGAGAGAGATGTGAATAATTCCTAGGAGGCAGCAGAGTCTTTCTTAGAACTTCTGTTTAAAAGGAATTCTTTTTTTCAGAGCTTTGTGATTGTATGTTAAATGTTGCTATTGGATTTTGGAAGATATAGTTGCCAGCAAGGGAATTTTCTTGCTTTTCTAGAGTTCTGGAAAGCTGTTTGCAAGGAATGTGGGGTCACTTTCTGTTTAACAGGCACTGAAGATGGAATGGCATTTATTTCTTCATTGGCTGTTTTTTATTGTTGAGGTTTTTTGTGCTTTCTGTCTTGTAATGGTCTTGTTGACAGTTACAGATAGTCATACATAGAAAGAATTAGTGTTTTCATTTGAAAGGGTTGTAAGCCAATATAGTCGATGTAATAGGTGTCTGATTTTTCTAGTATAAACAGTCCATTTGCGTTCTGTGAGCTGTAGTGCATGATTTTTAGTTGTTGTTACTGACTTGTTTCAGTACAAGACTGAAAAAGAAGCATCTTCTGTCCTATTTAAAAGTCACATCTACAGATTACAAGTTACTGTGGCTGAGTTTGTTCTTGTCCATATTGAAGTACTGATGAAGTGTAGGTGTGTTTTTTTCAAAAGATGGTGGATGGTCTTTTGTGATCTTTCTCCTACATCAGAGTATGAGATTTTTTTTTTTTAATTTTCATGTTTTTCTGTACCTGAAGCTTTACTGTTTTTCTGTTTTGTTTTTCCCTAACCCTCAACACTGGTTGAAACATCTGAACACAGTTCAGATGGTCTAAGAGAGCCTGCGGAAACATATACAGTAATAGATGATCATTCTTGCAGGGCTTCCCACAGCTGCTGGGGGTAAAGCAAGTAGGGTGGATGGGATTGGCCAGTGTGCCTGTAAGGGCTGGCCATCAAAGAGCAGCATTCTAAGCAAGACAAGTATGAGATATTTAATTAGGGTTTTTCAAGCAATTTGGAAGGTCAAGGTAACCCTTAGGTTTCTCGAAAGATTTTCATCTTCGTTAAATGATTTTAAAACTGCGTGGTGGTGGCTAGGCCTACATTGTGTTGGCCATCCCGAATGGAAGCACACAGCTGGCCCTTGCTAGCCACCGTCCCTGGCTGCAGTGGCGCTGGGTCAGCATTGCCAGAGGGAAAACCTGTAAACTGTCTCCTGCAGTCTGTGCGCCCAAAGGCCTTCTAACAAGGAGCTCTAGTACTCTTTAGCCACTGCAGCATATTCCTCCCCGCACAGATGACCTAGAGGAAGCCAGATAATACCTACCGATCCCATCAGGGGACAGGTTCCCATTTTCTGGTGAGTGTGACAGCAGGCATGGCCGCCAGCAGTGTCCCAGATGGGCCCAGGCAGAAGCCTGCCTCCTCTGGGAGACCTCGGCTGCCTGCTCCCTGTGCCTCTTGGCTTGGGAAGCTGCTTAAGGGTTTTCATTTCAGGGCAGAGGGGAACAGATGAGGATAGAACAGGGACTGGATTTTTCTTTCTTTGACAATTTGAAAACAAAAACAACAGCAAAAAGAAAAAACAAAACAAAACAAAAAAACCTTCAAGCCTCAGCATTCCAGTGCTTGTAGGGGGGCATTTTTTGAGCTCTTGTAAAATGAGGGGGGAGGGATGTGAAAATAATCGTGTAAGTACCTATTTACAGGTTCAGGAGCTGTATAAAAGAGAATTTGAAGTCATTTCCAAAAAAGCTCCAGGTTTTGTAAAGCTTTTCATTTTCCTTGTTTAGAGCTTGAACTGAGGATTTTTGAGTGCTTCCACTTGGTGGTAAAATTGACTCCGGTTTTGGCAGAAGGCAAGAAACATGATTATTTTGGGCATTTCTCAAGAATCTTTTTTTCCGCTATTTCTAATACAAGTCTTTAGAGCCACCCCTGTGCCTTGCCCGACTTCACAGAAAAGTTCATTTCAAATGGTGGGAAAACAGCCCTAGTACAGCTACAAGTAACAACTGCATTCGATTACTGCAGCAAGATATACACACAGTCCTTAACCAGTTTGCCTTTCCTCCTCTTTAAAGCAGAGGAGGTATTCTTTTCTTGAATTCCTTTGTGGGAAAATGTGCATTAAGTGTGATTAATATGGCCAAAGGTTTTGGGTCAGTCCCGACAATTTGTAAATGGGGGCTTTGTTTTCTGTGGGGTGGGGGTTGTTTATATTAACCTTTTCCACAGCAATAACTGGAACGAGTCTAAGTAACAAATTCAAGTGGAGCTCTGAATATATTTTCTTCATGCAATTGTCATATTGTTTCCGTGGCGTTGGATACCGTCACCCAATAAATACACCCCTTCCTTTTCTAATCACCCCGTATTGAACGTTAAGTAATTATGGCAGTATTTGGATATGTGGTAGTTTGAAGATTTTTTTTTCTGCTTCAGAGGTCGAGACAGAATCTTCGAAACCCAGGTCAAATGTGGGTAGCCTGATTTTCAGAGAAGTGCAATTAATAGAAAATGTGAGCGCTGATCATTTCTGAAAATTAGGCCAATTATTTCAGTGACTACATATGAGTGTAGGTATCTGCTAGCAGGCAATCCAGTTTGGGCATCAGTAACGTTAGCTGTTGTATGAGGGAATCAACGCTGTGCTTGTCTACGCAATCTCAAGTGCCAAACATTGGTGAAATTAATTTGTTACGGTGCGCACACAGGAAAACGTTTGGACACTTTAATCTCCCGTAGCTGTTTAGTTTTAAAGTTTTATCTGACACTTTTAGTATCAGAACAAAGAGCAGCAAGCATTACTTTCATCTCCCACCTTCGCCTATTAGAGTCAATTAATACTTTATTTACTGAACTTAGCAGAAGCCTTCCTGCGCGCGCGTTATCCGGCCTTCGTTCTCCCGCTCTCGGCGGAACGGCGCGGCTTCCCCCTCTTTAGTGGGTGTTTATGAGGGGGGACCGGAGGGCGGCTCAGGTTCCCGACGCCAAGCACCTGACCCGGGCACGGCGCGGTGGCTGCGCCGCGGGCCCGAGCGGGACGCAGCCGGCGGAGCCTCCCCGCTCGGGCCCCCGGCCTCCCCGCCGCGCTCGCTCCCCCTTCTCCTCTTTCCGCGTCGGCCCGCGCGTCAGCCCGGAGTTTATCGCTCGGCAGCGCGAGGATTTATCTGTTTTTACGGGTTGCCAGGGCCGGGCTCCGCGCGAGGGCTCGGGAACTGGGAGGGAGAGCGGCCGGCCCCCGCCCGCCGCACTCATCCCGTCCCGGCGCTATCGCGCTGGACATCTGCCGGCTGCGCGCGGCCGGAACGCCCGGCGTTAACCGTTTGCCTCTCGGCGCGCCGAGCGGCGGGGACGTTTTGCGAGGGGAAAACCGAAGAGCGAGGCGGCTCGCTGATGCGGGGTGCTTCCCCTGCGCTGGCAGGACTAAAAGGGACTTTCGGGCGAGGCGGGAGCGCGGTACAAAGGCCGCGTTTAAACGACGCCCGCCGCAGCGCGGACGGCGATTGCGACACGGCGAGCAGCGCCGGGCCGGGCCCTTCCCGGCAGCCCCCGCGCCGCCCCTCCCCTCCCCTCCCCTCCCCCGCGCCCCCCGAGGCTCCGCTGCGGCGCGGCCTCTCCTCCCCCCGCCGCTGCGCTGCGCTCCCGTCCCCTCCCCCGCACGTAGGCGCTTGGGAAGGGGAAAAAAAAAAAAAAGAAAAAAAAAAGAAGAAAAAATCCGTCCCCCTGCTCTGCTCTGCTCTCCCGGCCCGACTAGAAAATCGGCCTTGTTTCCTCAGAAACCGCAGCTGCTGCGAGCGCCGAACACGTCAGGCGGCCCTCCGGCACGCACAGATGTGCCTTTGTGCGGCCGGCCCAAGGCCGCCCGCCCGCCCCTCGCGGCGCTGCGCCGCGCCGAGGCAGTGCCTGGCCGCTCCCCGCCCTGCGCCGCTCTCCCGGGGGCCGCGGGCCGGCCGCTCGGAAACTCGAACGGGGGCGGCCCGCTGCTCGGGCCCGGCGTGCGCTGCGAGGGGCCGGGGCCGGGGGCACCGCCGCCCTCGAGGGGCTCCTGCCGACCCCGGGCAAGCGTCAAATAAAGCGCTGCGTTGACACCGAGGCCGACGCCGGCTTCGCCCCCACCCTCCCCGCTTTCCTCTGCCCCTTCCCCGCGCTCCCGCTCGCTCCTTTAGCGAGACTTCGGGGCTGGATGCGTCGCGACTCGCTCTGCGTAATTAAAACGAGCGGCCGACGGCTGCACGGGGATGGAAACCAGGCCGGGAGGGGGGAGGGGGGGCGGGAGGAAGCGGCACGGCCGCGCTGCTGAGGCAGACAAAAACAGGTCTGATCGCGCCGCGCGGGGGAGGGGCGCGCGGGCCGCCATTGGCGCGAGGCGAGAGCGGGCGCAGCTGCGGGAGCGGGGCGCGGGGCGGCCGTTGTGCGCGGCGCGGCCATTGCTCTCTCGGGCGGCCGCGCGGGAAGGCGCGCTCGAGGCCTTCGTGCCCCCCCCCCTTCCAGTAACGCACAAACGAGGCTCGCAAAGCAACTCCCCCCTTTCACCCTTCCCCCCCCCCAAGCCCGTGTTGTTTACTTCCCTCTCTTAACAATGGCTTTACAGAACTGTTGTACGTTATTTTGGTACTTCCTGCAAATCTGCCCGTGATGGCTCACTCGGAAAAATATTTCTTCCTTTTAATGAAATCTGGCACATCCCGGAGAGCGCGAATCGTGCGCGGAAAGCCCAAGCCTGGTTGCGTGCGTTGTTTTTGACAGTTTAGTTGTGAGGTGGCACGAGTGACCTTTTTTTTCTTCAAGAAAAAATTAAGTCCGGTTCTTCCTTTTCCAGAGTCTGTCAGGAACAAGCTCTGCCATCCCTACAGCCACAGCCATGGCTCCTCACGCAGCTAACGTGGCTGGCTTCCCTTCGTGGCGCTGGTGAGAGGGCTTGGCGCTGTCACCTGGCGTGCTGTCACCTCCCTGCCCTCGGCGCGGCAGGGCACCCCGCTCCCAACTCGAGGTGCCTGCCCGTGCATCTCATTAGGCCCTGCACTGCCGCTGGGTGTTTGTTTTCATTGCGGGTGGAAATAAAGGATCTCTGCGTTTTGGACACTGGCACAGCTCTTGCTTCAAGGAAGCCATTGCTTGCTGGTACGGAAATAAGTTTTCAAATCGAGTTCTGCCGCGTAGACATCTTATTTTTCCCTCTGCTAAATCTGAACACAAGGTAGAAAACACCAGGGTCTCTCCTTTTCTTACCCCCCCATGTGCTTCCCTGCCCCCACCCATGCAGTGTGTAGGAGGGACACAAGCAGCGACAGGGCAGGTACTGATTAGCTGCTGTCAGTCTGCACAGATTAACGCCTATTTTTAGGTTTTTGAACCTCTTGAGTAATAGTAGTTAAATTGGCACAGGTTAATAAGTTGGGGTCCGCAGAGCCTCTTAACCGTTCGCTGTGAAATGTGAATTAAAGAGACAGTCCCACTTTCTTGGAGCAAGGAGAGAGGTTTACGTGCCTGACATGTACTGCCTGTCTGCATTTGTGTGCATGTGTTCGTACACAGCACGCATAGGTCTGGAAAACAAAAACTGAAATCGGACACTTTGGGCTTGCAGACACAAACAAGCACGGAGTTAGAGGCTCCCCACAGAATACGCCACTGGTGGAGCATTTTCTCTGTTCTTCTTTACGTATATGTGGCATTTAAAAATAAAGCTTAATCTACATTTCTTCTTGCTTTTTCTCTCCTTCCTCCCCCCGTTATATCATTATACTGTAACACTGACACCCACTGGTAAAAGTTGATCTGAGATCATGAGTGTAAACTGAGCTTCTTGATGAAAGGACAACTATTATTCCTGAACAAAAAATAAGGACAGAAGAATTGCTCCTTTCCTTCTCCCATTGAAAAAAGCTGGGGAATCAAGGCCATTGATTTTTATTTGATTTTATTTTGTGAGGAGTAGGTGTGTGGGTACCGCAGATGTAAGAGAGGAGGCCTCAGTGTTTTTTCCCTAAAAATGCAAGAGACAGAAATAAGTGTACTAACTAGAAGCAGTTTTCCTGTATACTTTGGGACAGACAACAGGGTGGCATAGAAGAGAGAAGGAAAAAATTAGTAATATTTTAGTAGCTGTGTTTAACACCATTTCCCAGGTAGAACAACTTGAAGAAAAACAGAAATAATGGCCACACAAGCAATGTATTTGTGCAGGCACTGACCTGATTGTATCAAAGCAGAGATGAATGCCAGTGCTGTGCAAGTCTTATTTCGTCTGTTAACTACTTAATTCAGAGTTGTCAGTGGTCTTGAAAGCCACTTGTGTGGAGAAACAAGGCTCATTTTATTGGAATCCACCACTGCACCAAAATCTGTTCTGCAGTTTCATAGCCCTGCCTAGCGCAAGAAAATACCGTGCAATTACACTGTTCCGGGCTCTGAAATAGGCTTTCTTCAAAAACGCCCTCCCCTTATATTATGAGATGTGTTCCTGTTAATGCAGTGATTGATTGACAATCTTCCCGTGTTTACGTCGTTTGAGCAACAGTAGCTTGGATTTCCCCTCTGGTCTAAAATTGTATCCAGTGGAGATGGGGGACAGCTGTTTGTAAACTCTGAGTGGGACATCAGAAATGAGCTAGGACAGAAGCTGTCAATGACTGGCTTTCTTGTAAATGCGGTGGTATCTTCTTTGTTCAAGGGGGAAGGGGAACCTCAGCAGAAACACATACAGAAAGAAACAAAATGGACTCCACAGAGCTTGAATGTTAGAAAAGACCTGCCAGGGCTGTGCAGTTCAGAAATTAGAACTCCAGCCTTTCATCTTTGAGATTACAGTTCAAGCTTTTCTTTACGTCCTGAGCAAAATGAGCTTAAATAAATATAAAAACCAGCCACCGGGGTTGCAAACTCACTGTTAACAATCGGTGCAGATGCTGTAATTGGAAAACAGTTCTCTGGGAGAAATTACGGGAAGAACTGTTGGTCAGATTCTTGCTGTATCTTAGCTCGATTTTAACCTGTGCAAGAAGAAACCTTCACAAGAACGACTGTCCAAGTTTAAGATTTATACAAGGTTCTTGTGCCTGAACACGTACCAGTGCATGGGATATTGCCTTATATGCACACTGTCATCCAGAAATGCTAAGTTTAGAAAGCTGCACGAGGCTGTTAGCAATTGATTTGTTTTGCTGTTTTACCTTGAATAATAATACAAGCATGAATAGAGGGGTTACTTAGAAATTGAGGCAGGCTGGAAAAAAAATGCCTGTATCCTGTAATTATCCAGAAACACTCCTGTAGACCCAGAACAAAATTCACCAACAGGCACGGAGCACAATGAAGAATCATAGTTTGTGTGGAGGTGGAGTGTCAGTGGCCTGCCACATCCCCTCTCATCTCCTCTGTCCCTCAGCGTCATGCTTGTTCTGCCTGCATGAAGGAACGGCAGCAAACAAATGAGAAAGAAGGGAGGCGGGAGCTGGAAAAACAGCATTTTTAGTTCCTATTACGGTATTCAAATAAAGCATTGAAAATGCTATAAACAGTTTTATAGTCATTGTTTATGGACTCGAGAATTTTTAATATTTGTATGTAACTGAATTCTGAAGCCAAGGTTCTGTGATTAATCAGGCTTTTATAAGTGAGCTGCTGTTTGCTAGAGGTAACTTTGAGAAGAATTTAATTATTATTTTTTTGTTTTGTGGGCATATCAAAAATATGAAATGCTGAAGTGTTCTGCAGAACTGTACATTGTGCGCTCACTCGCTTGGCTGAGTAAAAGTCCCAATTTGTGCAAGTAGTTCAGGCATTTGGGAAACCTAATTGTTTGATTCATGTATGCAAATTCAGGCTTTGTGTATGTGAATTGTGGAACGTGTGTTTTTGGAGGACGTGTTTTCAGCGCCGTGTTCAGTTTCCCCTACTACAATGGATAGAGAACTTGAGTAAAATGGAGTAAGAACACAAACAATTTGTCCGTTTATCTAGGCTCTTATTATGCTGGGCTCTGCTTAGGGCTGAAGTGACTCCCAGGAATGTTTTTATTTTTGACTGCCCCATTGAAATGTTCAGCACAGGGTTGGGCTGGAGCTGGGAGCTTTTTTTCCCTTCGTTTCTGAGGCAGTGTTTTGCTGTTCTGAGCACAGAGGAGTTATGGCAGTGACTGGAGTACTTGCTTTCCTTCCCAGTAAACTCCTAAATCCTGATACCAGAAGGGTCAAAAACTGGCCAGCTGTGACATCTGAATAATTTTTAAAGCAGTTAATCCAGACAGAGTATTTATCAATCATTGTACCTTGTGGGGAGGCGACAAGGGTGCAGCTTAAAAAAACTGAAGAAAAAAGTTCAGATCACTGGCAGAAATAATTCAGTTCCTTTGAGTCCCGTTGCACAGATTTACCCTTTCAAGTTAGAGTGTGAAATACGGAATGCCTCCTGTGTGACTTTCTGGCAGGTGTGTTGATACTTTGTTGTGGAAACCAACCCTTCCAAACCTGCGCCCTCGGTCTGACGATGCCCAGATGATGCCCGAGTGAATTTCCCAGATGCTGTCAGCATTAGCCACCCTCTATATATGGTCAGATATTGATATGGCAGGAGCGGGCGTCAGGAAGAACTTGCTGACGGTTGGTGAGGTTGGGATCGTATTTTCAGGGCTGGCGACATCGCTGCTGACAGTTGCATGGGCCACATTCCCTGCAGTTTACAGTGACGCGGCCGCCGTGGTTCTCGGTCACATCACTCCTGTCTTAGGCATCTTTTTTAGGGTGTTTAAATGATTTTCAAAGGAATGTTTCAGCTTCTTATGTACGAAGGTGGAGGTTTCTCTTGATTTTAATTGTTGTTCATCTCCCTTCTTATCTGTTCCGATTTTCTTTTCAAACGAAATGAAAAAGGTCACTTTTGTGTTAACCAATTTTCTCAAAATCGTACTTTGGAAAGTTCCGATTTATCGGTCCTACGAGAGAAAGTGGAGAGATGGGGCATAGAGGCATAATAAAGAATCAGTTTTTTTTCCTGACTCAGAATTAGGTTGTGAGCGAGTAGAACCACATATGATCTAGAAAGAAAATTAATAAGAACGTAAGCTTTATTTAGGGTAGGTCCTCTGGTGACAAGTTTTGCCTCAGTGTGATTTTTTTGCATATTCATTTTATTCTCAAAAAGTACCTTTTTTTTTTTTATTCTTTTTTTTTTTTTTTCCAGATAAAGCGAAGGAAAAAACGAGGCAGTCCTTGTAGGGCAGGAGTTGAAAGTGCTGCGGAGATTGTGCTAAATTACAAAAAGATGCTTAAGAAGGTGTTCTTTTCCTGTTATTTTTGAGATTCGGCTGGGTTGTGTAAGTCACCCATTCCATTAGAAGCAGGAATAAAGAATTTAATTTACAGTTGGAATCGGTTGTGAGACACAGCAAAGGTTTTGAAGTTAAAGCCATGTTTCTGAAGCAGAGCGCTCTCTACATTGTGTTACCTCCTCGGCTAAAAAAATCTTTTTAACCCGCATACCCAAAATAATGTTGTCTAAGGTGCAGGAAAGCTTTTTCTCCTGAGCACAATAGGAACGTGTTGAATCTTTTGAAAACAGTTTCTGTTTTTCAAACACCTTTTCTTTTTCAGCATAGATAATTAACGCCTTCTTCACAGTGCTCGGTGCCCTTGATACATCTGTTACCTTTGACAGATCCTTTCTGTTTGCCACCTCTTCCTAACATGCTTCCAATATTTTCAGCACAAAATAGCTTAGTATCTTTGATGTTGGGTGTATACTGGCTCAATTAAATAAGAAAGCTACTGACAGAATGGTGTAGAGTAGAAACTTAAAGCTTTGTTTCTGTGAAGATTTTGTCCTTGGTCACTTATCTCCAGTTTTGCTGTTAACAGTTAGGCTTCGCTCAGGCGAGGTGGTTGTTTCAGACTTGCGGTTTTACCTAGGACTTGTATTTGCCCTCATGTTTCTAGATGGCACGTACGGATGTCCAGAGAGGCAGGCAGGGGAGCAAGGGGTGCAGCTCTTGCAGCCTTACAAAGCAGAGGCCCTCCCTGCTGGCAAGGGTGGCACTGAAATTCCCCCCAATGCCTTGGGGGAACTTTCTGGAATTTCTAAAAACACGTCGGCGCTGCAGCTGTTCATCACCACCGCCTAGGTGCTGGTGGAGGGCATCTCCTGTTTGCAGCAAGCAACCTGACTGTGTCTGAAAAGGATTATTGGGGCGTGTTTGGGTGGGGAGTGGAACCTCCAGCCCTGCAAAGAGAGGCAGTCATGCTTTAACCATTTCTGGTGCTTTCTGTAGCTTGTTGCTCTGCAGGCTGACGGTGTCATCGTGCACGTACTGTGCTCATACCTACTGTGCAGTGGGCTTTGGGAGGCGAGGTTTTGTGGTTCACAATTTTGGAACTGCTGAATTAAAAGGAAGTAATGGGATTCTACAAAGAGTAAGAAATATAAATGATTTAGAAAAGATGTAGATGTAGTACCTAAATAAAGGCTTAACGCTTGCAGTAATTGATACTCCTCATGTCATATGGCACAATGACAGCTTTTCAGGATTTTCCACATACTAGAATGCTTTCAGGTGAAAGGTTGGATTTTATGTTTAATAATATCTACCACCCTTTTCTTAAGATCATTTAAATAGTGACTGCTCCTAGATTTCAGTCTCGGTACAAAAATCATTTTGATCTCTACACTGTCAAACAAATAAATATCAAAAGGTAATGTTCAGTGCAGTTGCACAGTTTCATGCAGCATTCTGCTCTGTGAGAACTAATTGCGTGTTATTTATCTTTGCATATATATGAAAAACAGCGTCTGGCCAAAAAAATAGAAAAGATTTGAACTGTAACTATGCTAATAACAGATTCCATGTGCGTGGGTATGGCTGCGAATGTACCTTGCCTGTTTCATCTTCTAACAGCAAGCGCAAGGTGGATGTGTTACTGCTGTGAATTTGCTGCTCGTCAGCTGTCTGTGGTAAGTGTGGAGGAACAAGTGACCTCAGGACTGGGAGGGAGAAGAGCACTCACAGATAGTCCTCATAGGTCCCCTGCAGCCACTCGGGAGCGTACGCAGATTGTACATGTACTCAGTCTCTGATGTCAATCCAGCATTCATAATGGCTGTTACCCGGTGCTGATCTCTGTCTCTTTCTGGCTTTTTGAGGTTAGAGGAGTTGTCCCATTCCCTTGTGACCCACATTTTTTTCTTCTCTCCAGTTGTTTCTAATATATACAGTGCTGTGGTAAATATTGCATCCCACAAGGCTGATGGCTATTGCTTTTAGTTAGCTAATACCTAGAGTCTGTTTTTTTGCTTCTTAGGGGTTGGCCTTGTTCCCAGGATTTTGCAAAATATTTGCACTGGGAGACTAAAACAGCAGGTTAGTTAATATCATGGCCAAGAAAGTGGATTAGACACAATGTTGAAGATGTGAATGATCTTGATTTTAGTTTTGGTTGTTTTGTGTTGTGTTTTGTTTTTTTTAATTGTACACCAGCTTCCACAAAAACCTTGACATTAAAAAAAAAAAAAAAAAAAAGTTTAAAAATATGAGGAGGGCAGATCTGTTCCACTATACAGCTTTGAAGAACATGAGGCATCATTGTGCTTTATCTCTAACGCTGGCTGACCAAGCGCAGAGCTGCTTCAGCGAGCTGTGTCCTTGAGCCACTGTGTTGTCTGTACATGCTAATAAGGAGAATGAGGAGAATTAATAAGCAAGTTTAAAATGCAGCATACTTTCTGAAAAACCTTGCAAACCTTTTTAGCACAAAATAGCGCACCGTTACTCTGTCGTTTATAAAGAGATCATTTTGTTATTTAATGTGCATTTCTGGAGCTAGAATTTGCGGGTGCAGAAATTTGAACACAGATCTTTATTTTTTTAGTCTTGGTGAACCAAGAGATAAATGATTGGTACCACAAAGAACAGGCAAAAGGGAAATCTTAGGAAAAAGTAGGTGCTGTATTTAAAGATAATTTTCCTGAACTGGGTCACATAACATCCAATTTTTGCACAGGTCAGACTGTAAGGACATGGCATTTACTTAACCAAAGGGCCTCGACTAAGTAGTTCCAATGGATTTTGTATGAAAAGTGAGGAAATGTCATCTCTCCTTAATTCATGGGGTTGATACTATACAACTGGCCTGCTTTGTTTCAGACACAGATTCAGAATTATAGCAAAGGTGTGTCTTTGTATGCTTTTTTTCAGGGATTGCTCAGGGAACCCACCCATCCTCCTTACTACAGGAACCTGTCTTAAAGTACATGCATGATAACCATTAAAAATAAACTTGTGGCAATTAGCAGAGGAAAGGGGAAGGAAAGGTTGTATCAGTTACCAGCATTTATTCCTGCGTAGTCCTGCATACGTTTGAAGCAGTGTACGCCTTAGCGAGTCCTTGAGGAATTGCCAAAAACTAGTGTGGGTCATGCAGGCTTGTCCCTGCTCCCATGAGAAGTGTGGCAACCATATTCTACAACTGTTGAATCCTAAATTGCTTTAAAAATGCAGATGTTACAGCTATGCAGACTGGATTGCTCAAAGATACAAACAACTATAGCAATACTCATCTTTGAGAGAAACTTTCTAATGACTTTCAGAAATGAAAGCAGGATTTTTTGTGTGTCTCTTGTTTAAAAAAAGGTGAGATCAGGAGGGGATTCCACAGTAATTCAGGAGACAACCCTACATCTCCTCCTTCTGTTATGATTTTGTTGTCTTGGGAAGAGTCCTTGCTGATCTGCTTGATCTTTACAGTACACTGAATACAAAAGTATTACAAAATGATAGCATTTACATGCACATGTATTTTGTTTTGAACATATTTTAGAAGTGCCAGAGGCATGCCTTTATAGTAAGCAGGCACTTGGCAAAACCCCTCTAGGTATCAGAAAGGCCACGAGCTATAATTTTCCTAGAGTAATAGTGTCAGAAAAATGACAGTAGAAAGCAGTGAAATTTGCAGCCAGCTGGGCAAATTCTCATATGTGTCCAGCAGAAACTGCAGGTGCGTTCTGCGTATTTTGGCGGGCTCAGGGTTGCACCAGCCTGCGTGTTCATTGCTGTAGCGAGTAGTGACATGGTTGGGCTTGGGCTCTTCAGAGAGGCTGAAAACAACTCTAAGTGTGCCTTGGACTGGCAGGTTTTGCCTGGCGGATAAATGCAGGTTGAAGATCCTTTGCAGCAGTAATGTTAACAAGATACTACATGGGACATATGCCTGAAATATTTGTTAGTGCTCATTTTCAGGTTTCAGAAGAAGAAAAAAAAATACAGAGAAATACATTCTATGACCCGCATTTTCTGTGAGTTAGTTATTTTGTCCATGAGTACTTGCCACTTCACATTCTCTTGTTTGGATAACAGTGAGTACTAAGCATAGCCGTCATTCATTCTTTTTTTTTTATTAATGCCATTCCACTTCCTGTGGCTCTTGCTCAGTTTCTGCTAATCCTAACTCAAACATAGCCTTGATGGGCCAGAAGGGAGTTGGAGAGAATCGAGGTGCAAGTCACTGCTGAGTTTGGCTTTGGAGATGGCCACATTATTGTAAATCCTTGTGTCACCTAATTGCAAGGCTGTACAACTGTTTCAGAGAGTATTGTTTAGCACTGCTCCTCAAGGTTTTGCTCTGTTACAAATCCTTTTCTCGGTGCATGATTTATTTTAAATCTTACGGTTGTGATGCGGTGTGGTTTCTCAGACTAGGGGCTCTGTGAGTCCTGTAAGAGTAAGACAAAAACACTTAATGTCATTTATTTGAATAAAAAGAGACTCAAGGCTTCTCCCAACTTGCTTTAGGGTACTCCAGACATTCTAGAGGATCTCTCGCAGCTTATCAAGTTCTTCTATCTTGTAATTAATTAGCAAGTATTAAATGCTACTGTTTTCTGCTCTGAACACCAGAGTGTTACATAAGTATTAGTGGTGATGGCTACAGCTGCCCAGGTCACCCATTGCAGAGACTGAGTGAGCTGTGAAGGTGGGATGCTGGTCATGTACGAGGGTTGGGCTAGTCTGAAAGTGATGTCTCCTGTTTTATGATGTTGGCCCACAACATCAGAGGTGAATGTTGATGGGTGTGACAGTGAAGGATGAACTTTTACACCAGTAATTCTGCTACATTTTGTTGCCGTGTGACAGATGGCAGCAGGGGGGCAGTCCGACAAAATGACATTTGTCATGGAAGTACGTATGAAGTAAAGATGTGCTACTGAATTCCTCCATGGAGGAAAGATGGCACCCATTGGCATTCATTGGCACTTGCTGAACACATATGGAGACCGAACAGTGAATGTGAGCACGGTGAGGCAGTGGGTGGTACGTTTCAGCAGTGGAGTCAGTGACAGCGTGTCACCTCCGCTCATACAGATTTTTACAAGCACAGTGTGCAAGCTCTTGGTCAGCACTGGTGAAAATGCATAGCTCATGGCGGTGACTGTTGAAAAATAGTGTTATGTAGCTAAGAATTTGCTCTATCAAATAGCATTATTGTGCTCTTTGCATCTGTTGTAGTTCCATAACAGTAGGTATTACTTTTGGAGCAGTCTGGTGAAATACATGTATGTCTACATATATTTTTACAAAATGTCTACAAAATATACATTTTTAATATATAGAATTGGATATATTATAGAAATACACACACACGCATACACACATAAAACTGATGGGAAGCTGCTCTTGTTAGGTGCTGGAAGGGCTGTGGTGCTGCCTGGCCCCATCCTGCTCAGCCCATGGCTGCCCAGAGCAGCTCCCTGCTCCATGGAGTTGGGTGTGGAAGGAGTGGGATACCCAGGGACAGGGATGGTCCAGCAGTGAGATACTCCTGCTTCAATGTGGAGCAGGCTAGCAGATGTGTGACTGTAACACTGAGAGAAGCAGACCATGTGGATCTGATGGAGGGTGTTCAGCAAAGGAGCAGAGCAGCACCAGGTGAAGTGTTTCGGTATGTTGTGGTGCAGGCACATGGAATGAGCAGAGTGTCATTTGAGAACCAAGCCCACTTTTTTTAACATTGCAATGAAATGTTTCACCGTACAAGGAAAACAAACCCTCTCCCAGGATTCTGTATTTACATATTTACAGTCAGGCAACTTAAATGGTAAATGTTTAGCTGCCACAAAGAAGTATATAATCAGAAGTTCTTAATTAATGTCTAATTATCTTGAAACAGTAATGAAACTGTAGTTTGTTGGTTTGATATATTTGTTTTTAATTTTTTTTTAATTTTTTTGAATGGAAGTGATGTATTTTGGAGAAGATTAAGAGAAAGATGGTACTTGCCTAGTTCTTAAGGGCACATTTTCTGTTCCTTCTGGGTAATATGGGTGTTACTTGAAATACACTCCGATTCCCACTAGAGGGGGGTCCTCTCAGGCTAGCTTGTAATGCATTTTGTGGGTTGTTTATTTTTCTTTTCTTTTCTTTCTGAAATTCAGCATGAGAAAAACATTGCAGTGTTCCACAGCTTGTTTCAGTACTTCATGTCGTGTATCTTACAGTGTCAGCAGTTACTTGTCTCTCACTGCATGTTATACAGAGGTGAAGACCAAAATGAATGGATCAATATGGTAATACAGGAGTAAACACAGTAGTAACTAAGCATACAGAGGGTGTTTTATTGCACCATCCTCAACAAGAGATTTTATCGCAGAAATGGTGTGATTTCTCTTGGAAAAACAGGAGTGGTATTATCAGACTGTTCAATAACATTTTTTGTTAGAATTACCATCTATACCAGTAGCTGCACTCCGAACCATTTTATTGTCTCTGTGAGCTTTACATTTCTAAGCATTAAACAAAAAAATCCTGTCTATAAAAGAGAGCACAGAAACACAAACTTCTGTTTTGCTGTCTGATGTCACAGTTTGTTCCTCTACACAACATCCCCATGCAGTGAGGTGGCCTCCCCACAGGTTGGACAAAGCATGGATGCCCAACAAAGACCACTTTGGGTTGATCTCTGCAGGAGCTTTGTGCCATCTGAGCTGTGTGCCAACACTGGTAGCGCCAAATGTGAAGCAGCGCAGAGAGGAGCAACTCTGGAGAGGTTCTGTGAGCCATTAGCCCAGCTGGGGCCACAGGGAGAACAGAGGAAGAGGAAGGGACTGCAGGGCAAAGCAGACAGAGTGAGCTGGGGTCATCAGCATAGCTGGATCCAAGGAGGGACCCAAGAAGGAGCCAGTGGCACAGAGAAGGTTCTACTTTCATTAGTGAGTCTCCATGATAACCAGTGACCAGCTCCATTTGGAACCAATGCAGTAGGATGGCATCTAAGATAGATGAACAGCACGGTATGGGGTAGATAAATAACTGAGTAGATTTTGAAGAAGGCTGTTAGAGTTTTGCTGTGTATGTAGTTACGGCAGCAAGATGTTATACCAAGGCAGCCTGGTGACACTGAATGCTCAGTTTAGATAGGTATCATGTTAACCCTAGGTGGACTGCTTCTGACACTGCAATTAGCTTCTTTCAGAAGCAACTTGAGGGACTGAATTGGGCATAGTATACTAGCAGGTCATTCTTCTACTTCCAATCCTGTGTCTGATTATTCTTTTTGGCCCTGGGCAAGTCACTTAACCCTCTGTCTGTTTCTTCATCTGTAAAATATATTATGGATATTTATCAGTCTCACCAGGACTGATTGTTTAATATTTATAAAGTGCCTAAAGGATTAGAAGCTTAATATAAGTAGCTATTACATATCATCCCAGATTGGTTTTATTTACTTGGATTTTTTTTTTTCTGCCTCCTATTCAGTGAGATGTTTTGTAGCCTCTTACTGCCTTTCCTAATCAGTTGGACAGGTCACAATTAGGTAACTTCAGGTTCGTTTTCTTCTTTTTATTCTTAGTTCCTATAAATGCTGCTTCTCTTCTCCCCCCTCTCCACCCTTTTCTTCCCTTTTTTAATTTAGAGATGAAGAGATACCATATGTTACTAGATCATGACATAAATATATTTAAGTGCTGCCATCATTGTTAGTTTATCAGCCTTTCCATTATAAACCCTCTTGTTCAGGGGTTTATAACTCTGGCATTATAATGTGCTTCGGGCTGAAACTTGACATTCATTTTTTCTGTCTTGATTTGCTTTAAATCCTTCACTCTTCTTAAGTTAAACTGGAGATTAGATACATTAGTTATAGTTATACTAGTTATATAAATTATAATGCAGCAGTAGGCATTTTAAATAGGATGTAAATCAGAGAAATAGAGAATTTCCTAGTTGTTAAACTATGAGCCTGGGAGTAGAAATCTGGGATTCTTTTCCTGAGTCACGTCCCTTGTTTGGCACATGACTGCTAAGAAATTATTTAACCTCTTTCTGCCTCACTCTGCTTTCTGTATATTGGGATGATGACATTTTTCCTACCTCACTGGTGTATTGGGAAGCTTAATTAATTAGAATCCGTAAAAGCACTGAGGTTCTCAGGTGAAAGGTGCTGAAGTGTGAAGTGTTTTTAAGGAGTCTAATGAAAAATCGGTGTGCCTGTTTTTCTGCGTCTGTTGTCCCAGATTAATGCATATCAGCTCTTGGAACAGTGGCTACATGGCAACCAGCAAGGTGTGCTGGATTTGGGGCATCGCTAGGTCACTTCACAGCTTGCAGTCCTCAAGCTTTCAGACGCTTGCTGTATTGTGCTCCTGGGTAGTCTTGGCCTTTGGGCAGTTCATCTTCCCTGAACTCTACAGTTTTTAAAGAATTTGCTTTGCTGAAGGCAGGAAAGGGGCCTGTGAGCGAAACTTGGGCCAAGGAGCTTCCAACTGGTGCTGATGCAGGTGCAGTAGGCCTGTGGTAATGCAAAGGGAAGAGCTCAGCTGTTGCCAGTCTTTAATTGTACAGGAAGTTGTCACAGCAGGTGATGCAGGTTGTGCTCAGGCAGTTTTTTGGTGTAACAAGAAGCCATTTGGAGAGCAGTGTTCCAGTTGCACTCCGTTATATGTTGGGGTAGTGACAGATAGATGCTTTTTACACCATTTAGGTTGAGCCTCTGTTTCCTTTCTTGTAAGATTTTGTTGGCAGCTGCTAGTTTAGCATGTCCCATTCTATGTAGGTTTTCTTGGGCTGTTCCAAGCTGATGTCCTATGTGGAAAACTCTGCTTTGCCTGGACCGTGGTGCTGTGCTCAGGAGAGGTTGCTGGTAGTGGCTACATTTGAAATGATCTTTCTCCTTATAATTGCAGGTTGAAGTCTTGGCCTCCGAGGATGCTACATTTGGACACAAGGTCTGTAGTTTAATGCAGTTTTGCTCTATAGGTCCCATCTGTTTAAATTGCTGGATGTAGTATCACAAAAGATGGCAATTGTCAGCCTAAGAGTTGAGAATCTGTGACTTACATCCATCAGTTTGAAAACCTTCCCCTAGGTGTGGTGTTCTGAGGCGGGTATGTGGGCTCTATTACTCTGTATAGAGCATTTGAGCAGGTATTACTTGGGGAAGGCCATGTGGAAACAGGGACCTTCTGCTTCGTAGTAATTTTTAAGTTGACTTTTTTCTGGGTTTGTTCGTGTTTCATAGATTTGCACTCAAAAATCCCGCTTGTTACCTGCTTTGAAGTCTGTTGAGTAAGCTACTTTGTTCACAGTCCTTTTTCACATCGCAAATAGAAAGTAGTATGTCGAACAGCTGCATCACCCTGTGTGCAGTTGTAGATCAGTGTATGGCATACAGCATGCGTGTTGGAGAGAACGCTTGAAACCTCTGCAAAGTGGGTAGGCAGTACCCTAGTTATTGCCTGAATTTCTTTGGCCAGCAAGCCTTGTGGCAACAAGTGTGGTTTTAATTGAATGTTATTAGCAGATGATTTTAGGGAAAGGCAGATTGTGTGTAGGCTACATCTATTTAGCTAGGAAGAGAGTGGGTATGGAAGGAGAAGGAGGAGATTAGAAGAACAGTAAGCTAAAGCATGACAACGAAGAGTTTCCTGATGCTGAATGTCCCCGTGCTGTGGTACTACAACAAGTGAGAAAATAATGGTGCTATTACTTAATGCCAAGGTGAAAAAAAATCAAGAAAAGATGAAATGAGTTTTTCAAGTTTATGCAAGAATACTGTAAGCAAAATTAACCCACAGGGAAAAAAAAAAAAAAAAAAAAAAAAAAGCTTTAAAAGCATGTAAATATTCATGATGCCAGAATTTACAGTTGTGTCTGTATTGTACATTTTTATGTTGATATGTGATAAAGTGATTTAAAAGAATTATTATGAACTGTGCTACTCTGGTATTATTTGAAGTATTTAATGAATAATATTCTCCAGCATTTTCTGTTTTTTGGTTTTTTTTTAATTATTATTTAATACCCAGCATGCGTACAGAATATTTGTTGAATATTTAATAAACCTCGAGAGTCAGCTTTTGTGCAGTTATCTCCATAATCCTGCAGACTAGGTGGGTAAACAGCAATATTACTGAAGCTGATTGTATCTAGTGACTCTTAAAACTTACAACTTGGAAGAGGCTTCTTGCTGTTTTTTATGGTTAAACTTACAGGGTGTTTTTCAGTCTTCCAGTTGTCTTCGCCATTTGAAGCTCCTTCCTATTACCAAAGGCTTTAAGAGTGTTCTGTTGCTAAGCTTTAGTTTTACAAAACTAAATCAGTACTACTGCTAACTCTTAACATCATCTTCTGGAGTCCCAAGGAAATTATCTGTGAGATTCAGTTTCAGAATCATCTGGGTTATTTTACTCTCATAAAGAAGTATTCTTACACTGTGTAATAAACTAGATATATGTAGGAACTTCATGTGTGGTTTTTTTCCTCAATCAAGAAAAAGCTAAGTGTATCATTCCAAATTCATTAATCTCAGAATTTATCTTAGTTGTCTACTTAGGCATTCTGTGAAAGTCTCCTCTCCCTTAAGAAACACTTCCTCTGCTGTCTGTCGCAATGAGACATAAGCATTAGTAACTCTGTTATATTGGTATGCCCATGGAGAATGCATACAAACATAATTTTTAAAAAGAAAAATTTTTTTAAGTTGGAAAACAAGTTTGTATGGAAAATGTCATACAGCATAGTTGAGGAATATGTAAGGTCATAGTTTTCATGAAACAGCACTTTCTTCGATAGAAGCTTTTAGCCTGAATTTCTTTTCCAGGTCTAATGTAGGCAGTTGGGGGGCTTATCTTGACAGTTTTGGGTGGAGCATCTGGCTTAGCAGCTAACATTTCAAGTCCAGTCTGTATGCACATGCAGAAACATAATTTGTGGCAGAGGGTTTCTGATCTCTTGACTTTCCACGCATTCCACCAATCTGTGAACACTTATAACTTAGTTTTAGGCTGTGTTTCCTGTAGATGATGGAATACTGTGTTTAAAAAGGAGTATTTCTAAAATGCAGAAAGAGCTTACAATGTTATCTCTTAGTCTTAAATTCTACTTCACTGCTTGCTGTCAGTGAATGGGGCCATTTCCCAGGAACACGTGCTGAATGAGACAGCACAACATTGTTCAGCTTCACCATAGTTGTTGGCTGCAAAGGGAAGATCTGGGTGATGCAGTCTTTTGAGTCAGTGATGATCAGGAGGATAAGCACGCGTAGAAATCAGCTACAGGGTGTATTCGATCTAGGATATGCATTTTGATTGGATAAAATAGGCTTTTATTTTAGCAAAGAAAATTGAAACAAAAGCTATTGTTTCACATTGTAAATAAGCCCAGGGAAGAGGTACCTTGAAGTGCCAAGTCTTGTTTTCACTCTGTAAACACGGAACAGGTGCAAACTGCGGGCCGTTAGTAATTGTCCTTCACAATGTTCCCTCCATCTCACTATTTTAATAAGAAAGCAATCTTCCCAAAACAAAGGTAGAATATAAGGCATAATGGAGTAAAAAAGTATTTTTTAATACAATTAAATTACAATACGATTAAAAAAGCATTTTTAATACAACCCCTTTTGTGTGTGCGTGTGCGTGCGCATATGCGAGATCAGGATCATTTATGGATCACAGAAGTTTAAGCCATGGAAATAAGAAGTGATGTTTGATAAGTGTGAATATGTGCAAATTTGATATTGTTTCTGTCCTTTGGTTGAACGATCGAGAAGCAAAGGCTCTCTGTTGTTTTTTCTTGTTTGTTTTTTGCAACTAGTCTTGCTAATTTTGGTAAACTGTCAGCTTGCCATAGTAGCATTTTTGAAGGTGGTACATGGGGCATTCAGTTTTACTTACATATGCATTTTTGTGTGCATTTGTATGCATGTATATATTGTAAAGAAAAAACAAATCCAGCTTTTGGCTAATCTTTCAGTACTTAAAATGGTTGTGATGTGCATGGTTGTTGATGGAGATATGTGGGTGAAATGACCACCCAGCAAATCATGAGCAGCTGATGGGTGATATTGGACAGACCTGCCAGTTGTGCACACTGCATTCAGTTCTGCTGAGTATAAGCTTATACATGCAGCGTGTTTCTTTGGAACTGTACTTGTGGAGAACCTCACATAGCGTGACTGGGTAGAGCAGTGTCTGCCTGAGTCTGCAGTCAGCACACAAGAATGTATTTAAAAGTTGGAAGTTCTTTCAGCCCTGTTAATCTTATTAAAGCCTAATGATGACGTGTAAAATACTAACAGTGCCGATTTATTTTGTGTTGATTTTAGCTGGAATAGGAAGATAGATTTTGGCAGATGGAACCAGCACTCCCAGGTGGTAGAGAAAATTAGGAGGGATATGAAGATGTGAAAAAGGAGGAGGAGTAAGGTGTGCAGAGCAGTAATAGGAGGTGAAAGGTTTAACCATTTTGAGTGATGCCAATTTAAACACCAAGGCAGTGAACAAATAAAAATAATGGTCTCTGTCTGAGGTTTTTAAATCCTAGGAGATACACGTGCTCAGTTATAGTTAGGATTGAACTTATTAGTCTGAAGGGTTGGCTATCGTGTAAAGACTTAACCAGTGTTGCTGTGGGAGTCTGACGTTGGTGTTGGTTGGCATTACAGTGTGGAAAGCAGTGGTAAATAGTTGAGATGGGTTGAAAACTGTGTTTGGCCCTATGGAGAGAGTAAGACACTCGGTTTCTTTGCTCTTTGTGCTCAGTTTTCTATCCCTTCTTCCCCTCCCTTCCCCAGGCAGGGCCCATGCTGCCAGCACCAACCTGACCCACATACCGTGGCGGAGGTGGCTTTACCCAGCAGAACAGGCTGGGATCTGCTTGCCCACGCAGCCGTCTGGTTGCAGCCATGTCGGTGCTGTGCACTCGGGGCCGGCCTCACGGTGCTCACACAGACCCGTGCTCGTGGCAACCGGCGGCTGCGTGTCGGCGGGAGAAGAGATGCCGGTGTCCCCACAGTGGGAGAGCTCGCAGAGAACAGGGCCCTCCTGCTCGGGAGCCGGCTTTAATCCTCCCATTGTGTGTACTTTTAAGCTGTGTTGTGATGTAATTGGCTTAATCATTACTATTATGTCGCTTTGCACAAGTAAAGATTGTAATTTGACATATGGAAATAAACGGCAACTGGATTAGTGATGTGCAGGTGTCACTTGGAAACGGGGCAGGCGAGAGCCCCGCGGTGTCTGGCAGGGGTGCTGGTAGCGCACCGAGGCACGGTCCCGCAGTGCTGCGCTCGGGCATAGGACCAGCTGCACCTGGGGGCCTTGCTCAGCTGCTGAGCCCCGAGGGGTGTGCTCGCTGCTGGGTGACCTTACGTTTCCTTGGGGAGAAGTACAGGAAGAAGGTTACTCTTCGGTGCGGGAATCAGAGCAGTGCGGCTCTGGTAAAGAAGTGCCTCGGGGGTGGCGTTTCTGGTGCGGCTCCGTCAGCCCAGTGGAGCTTCCGGTGTTGTTGGTGGAAGTGGCCGCGGTGTTGTTCTGTGGCACAGCGTGAAGTGATGAGCTCATCACCGTCACTTAATAATTCTGCAGGTTATCGGCGGAGTCTATTCCTAAGACTTTTTAAATGTCTGCTGCTGGGTTGCGTTTTTTTAATGCTCTTTCTCTGACACAGGATATACGGTTTTAAGAATCAATTGTGCTCAGGACTAAAATCTCTTTTCCCCTCCTGCCCCATACTGCTTTTACACAAGCTTACTAAGATTTTGTTTTGCTTTTGTCTGCCTTGCAACTGCTGCTTTATTCCAGTACTCAGAGCATTACACTGCATTTCTGCAGCCTGCTTGCTTCCACACTCCAGGTACCAGAAGTTCAGATCCCGAGGGAAAACACAGCTGCACGGTGTAAGTGCATGTCTGCTCCCTGATTTGAAGTGGAGGACACCAAAGAGAATACGTTTGGTGACTGATTGTGAGTTATAACTGTGCAAATCCAGAAGGAAACTGTTGTTCTGACGGTATCCATAATACGGAAGCCCTGAGCTGCGAGATGGAGTAGAGATGCCATTTGAGAAAACTGAGAAAACATCTCAGGAGACTGTTGTGTTTGTTAATTGTATTTTTTTGGGGGGGTGTTTATTAGATTGATTGGCACAAAATAGTACTTCTTGGAAAGCAGGAGGAAAGAAGCCATGCAAGAAGAAAAGTAAGCATAAAAATTGTTTTCTTCTAATGTATACCTTTTTAAAACAGCGTTCTTTTGTTGGAGACTCTCATAGCCTCTGCTTCTGCCATCTGGTGGTTGCTTGCAACAGCTGCATCTTCAAAGGCAAATAAAATTGTTAGAAGTTAATCCTTTTCAGAAGAGGGTGTTTTGAAGTGTCTGAATTAGCTCTGTCTTGGTATGTTGACACTTGGAATGTCTATTTGTGCCTTTAGTATATAGGAATGTATAGAGAAATGGGCCCTAATTTAGATCTGCGCACTGTTGACTTAGGAATCTTGAGGGTTATAAATAAGTTCTTGGATTTGTTGCAGCTTAAAAAGAATAGATATTCATATTAGCCTCCAGTAGCTTCTGTTTCACTGCTCAGAGCAGAATTAGGATTACATGTTTCACCAGCTCTGTTGTTGCTGTTTTCTTTGTGGAGTTGTTTTATCTGAGGTGTTCAGAAACGACTAAAAGGATTTTCCAGCCTTCTTTCTTTGAGTCGTTTTGAAAGCTATGTTTTAGGATTGCTGAAGTTTTCTGAGTGCCTTCCGTGCTGGGTGTTTGTTAAGAGCAGGGAAGAGGGTATTCTTTTGATGTGCTCTTTTAAGGGTTTTCAGCAGGGCTTAGGGACACCGCACAGATGCGTCGGAGCACTTTGCACTAGTGAGTAGCAGTGACTTTAGCGTGTTTTGTCTGGGCCTGTTCAGATCACTGCTTGGTATTCAGGACAAGCAAACACAGAACTGAACAGCTATGATAATGTTTTAGGAAAATTTCACCTACGTAACCAATAGTTCTTTACATTGAGTAATTTCAGTCTCAGTAAATCTGATTTTCTGATTAGTTTTATAGAAATGAAGAGGTAATACCAACCAATTAGATGGGTGGAGAGGAACGTGGAGCTCTCATTGTACTCTAGCTCTATCCCAAGGGCTGCAGAGCAGTGTATCTGACCACCTGGAGTCTGGAGGATGATGTCAGACTAGGAGCCTGGTGCCCCATCAGAACCCACTCCCTAAGCACCTGCTTGTCGCAGACCTGCTCCTCCCAGCTTCTTCCTACTTCTAATACTAGACTTCCTCCAGTGACCCAGGGTGCTGGTAAATCCATGTTTAATGCACCTTTTCAGTGTGAAGCAGCTTGTGGTGTTTGACAAATAAATGCTGCAGGCCTCAGGATTAAGTTTGGGGACCAGGACTTGGGAAGCAGTTGTTTCCAAAGTTGCAGAGCATTGTGGAGGGCTGGTGTGAGCAGAGTGGGGAATGTCACACCTGCCTCCCAGCACTTGGAACTTGCAGGCTGGTGGTTTGCAATCAGATGGGATCAGCAAAGTGCAGCCCTTACTAGTGGTTTTGTGACGCCAACATCCATCAGCTCAAGGATCTGATGGAACTCTCCATTTCACATCAGTTGCTACAATGCAGTGTGAATTACCACAACAACAACAACAAAAATGTATATATTATTTTCTCTGTCTTTATTTTGTTACTCTATGCTTGTAGTTGATGGTGGTTCTGAGGCCTTGCAGCCCTGCATTTCTGCCTGGGTTTGCCAGTATTGGGCTCAGCCTTCTGTTAATGGTTGTCTCCAGCTGAACTTCAGGCTGTTAAAATGTAACCAGTATGCTGTTCTGCAGTGCTGCGGGTCCTTCACGGATCTGTGTGGGCCGCTTGATTTATGCAGTTGTTTTGAACTTGGAGGGAATATCAGATTTGCTGAGAACTCATCTGACGACTGGAAGGCAGCGCCTGCTTGTAAATACCTGCACATTTTAAGTGTTTAGGCAGGTGGTCTCTTTGTCTGGGGGGTGGGAAGAGGGCAGGACCGAGGGTTTGCAAATACTTTGCTGTTCTTTCTTGATTGGGAGAGCAGGTTAGACCTGTTCTCCTTTTCTTCTGCAAGTTGTACCTGGCTGCGCAACTGGTGCGACCAGAACCGCCGCCTGGGGCCAGAGCCCCACCTAGTGCGGGAAGCAGGCGCCCATTCACACTGCGCCTCAAAGCAACAAGGAACAAAACAACAAAGGAACCGCAGCTTTTAAAATTTCCCTCCTGTTTATTCCTTTGCTTTTTGGGATATTATTTCTTTCTAACAACACAAACCGGGAACGCACACATAGAGCGAGATTGAGCTTTTTGCAGTGTGGCTGCTTAAACCAGCTGCATGGTCAGCTTGTTGGAACTAATGCTGGTTTGAAGAATAGAAATTGCAGGGGAACGTGAGGAAGTTGTTGGGTGTGAGCAAGGACCTCAGTTCCCTTGTTTCTGAGACAGGGTCAGGTGTGTATCATGCATGCTTCAGAGTGTACTTTGCAAGGAAAAGTGGATTTCAAGGGGAGAAAACAATGCCAGTAGCCTAGAAGCTTGGGATTTACTGAATGCACATGTCTTTTGCAAAAGGGTCATCTTGAAACTTGAAATCTTATTCAGTTGTTTGGGCTTTTTTTAAGGAAATTCTTCATATGAGATGGGTTTTCTGTCGCATATATAAATTGGAGATTTTGATGAGCAATTGTGTTGGGTTAGAATGACACTGGAAAATTTTGTTTTTCAAGGTCATTTCTTTGATTTTTCTCATTGAGCAGTTAATTATTCTGTATCTTAGTAATGTATTTTAGTAGGAAGATCAAAATTGCACATGGTTTTGGTGTAATTCCTGTACTATCCCAATGCTTTCGGTTGCTGAACATGATGTGCACGCAAACAATTGTGATACATTTTTAGTGCAGTGATCTTGAGATTCTATTACATTGGTATTAGCTGGAATAGAAAGCAGACAGATTTATAATCTCTGTAGTAAAACTTGCCTTAACGTTTTAATCTGGAGCAGAATAAGCATCAGCGCCACTGCTCAGCATCAGTGTAACATGAGTGTCTGTTTTCATTCCACCAGCTGATTCCCTCTCCCCCTCCCCCCTACTTTTTCAAGATCTATTTGAATCTTCCTGAGCCTTCTGTGATGCGTTCTCACAGTGCTATTCCTTGTGTCAGAACAGATGTACTGATTACCTCGTAAATGTAACCTATATCTGGGGCGGTTTTACAGCTCTAATCCTTGTGCAAGGGCTGTGCTCTGGTGGAGGGAGACACGCCCTCAAAGTGCTTGTGAGAACAACACGGAATACATACTAATTTAAAAATTAATAAAGATACTGTGAGCTGCTGTTTATGAAGGAAAGCAATGAAGTGAATCGTGTGGAACTGGCTTTTGTAGCATCTAAGTAACTTAATATCATTATAACACATATGATTGCATGCAGAAGCTTTACAGTAGTGTAACTGTGGGTGTTTATATGGTTATTAACTCCTAGTTTTTAGCTCTGGTGTGTGCAGAATGCTGCCAAGGTCAGAGTTGTTAAGCTGCCCCACATAGTGCTGAGGAAAGAGTTATGTTGGCTGAAGCTTCATTTGTTTTGTTTTAAGCAATTCTATTTTATGTGTATATTTATATACATATATACATATATATATTTTACCAGAGCATTATGGAAGATAATCTTGAAGGAGAAATTTGGGAATGCTGGGCTTGGAAATGGCATGAAATTAAGGAAATTAAATAGCATTAGAATTGGTTTCTGTGGTGGAACAAATGTTGCAGACATTGATGATATTCTTTGGATCCTGGGTGCTACCAGCTTCAGTTATATACAAAGGTTTGAAAGTGAGAAGTAGTAGTTTAAACTTGATACAGTGAGCGAGGGAAAGCTAATGGAGCACATTAAAAATGCAAGCTGACCTAGATATACAGCTGAATGGTGCCATGTGGTGTGCAGCTCTGTCTGGAAGGCTGCAGAATCTTGTTGACCAGAGAAAAGGTAAAATAAATAAATAAAAGCTGAAACATACGACAAGGGTTACAAATACAAAGGCAAGATTTAAGAATTGGGCCATTCCATTCTGGTTTATATGTGATGTTAGGGGGGGAAAAAACCCAAACATTATTAGGACTTTTTACTATGAAAGCTGCTATTGTTTATTATTATTGTTTAAAAAAATAATCTACAAAAATTATTTCCAGGGAATGATTAATGTGCATGCCCCACTGCCACAAGTGTGTGTACTTTCTGCTCTCTTCTATCTAGACTACTGTACGTACACAGAGCCCTAAAAGATGCAAGAAAAAACAAGTATTATGTTAGGGGTTGGTTGATGAGAACTAAGTGCTGAAATTCTTTTTTTATGGAATACAGTAATGTTCAGTATGTTAAAGGGTAGCAGAATCTGGCCATTACTTTTGCAGTACTTTTAATTTCGTATTAACTTTGGAGAACTATTTAAGAGATGTCAAAGTATCAGAAAATGTTAATATGATTTTTCTTTTTTTAGATAATGAATATTGAAATAGCTTTTAGCTGCTGTTTGAAATTTGATGGGAAGTCATTCTTTTGGTATTTAGACAGCTTCAACTGCAAATGATTATCTTAGCTTATTGATAAATAGCAAGAAAGGTTGCAGAGAAAAGGTTGACCTTCCCTCCCCAGTCCCCTTTGTATCTGTCTTCCTCAGCCTCCGCTGGAACTGCATGAATGCCAGCGTATGTGGTTGGGATAGTACGTATTTTTGTAAGACTAGGAGGTATAAAGCAGGTATATTTTTTCCAGGTATGTAAGTTATAACATGTTTTCAGTTGGAACAATAATAATAGAAAAGCCTTGCGTGTACCTGTGATGCATTTGATTCCTCCCTGCAGTGACTCATTGTGGATCTCTCTTAAAGCTAAGTGCTTGTTCCTTGTGATCAGAGGAAAATGCTACACACCTTCAGCTTCGTGCCTATTAAATTCAAGTTTCTATTGTAGGCAGCATTACACAGCTATCCTGGAGAATTAAAGGGGGAAAAAAAAATCAAGAGCAGTAGCTGAATTGGAAATTTCAAAAGCTACTTTGCTCCCCCTCAGCCCTAATGTTGATTTCTACTGCATTTCTGTTTACGTGCTTTCTTCTTCCAAATTTACAAAATTTTTTTCCTTCTTGTCCAGAAAAACCTTTTTGGGTAGCCTGTTGAAATTAGTGAATGTAATGGTGATTGTTTTTCTTCTCTCCAGTGGAACTTGAATGATGGATACCAGCCATTTTAATCTCGTTATATTAAACAGAGCATATAGTTTCTTTATGCAGACCAGTATTTCGAGCTGGAGAGAGGACTGTTTTCTCCTTTTTGTTACCTTTTTCCCCCTCGAATATTTCATTCCCTTGGGGAATGGTCTGGGGAACAAAGTGTCCGTGTTCCTTGAAACAGAAATAGAACAATCCATTCATTATTTAGTGATCTATTTCTGTTTGGCAAAGTTAAGCACATGCTTAACTTAAGGTCTGTGATTAAATCTCACTGACTTCAGTACGACTTAAATGCTTTGCAAAACTGTGGCTTTTATTCCCATCTCCCCATCACACCACTGCTCTTTTTTTTTTTTTTCCTTCTCTGCCACACTGCAAGTTGACTATGCTTAGTGTCAGCAGTTTATGTTCTGCATGTTTAATGAAGGCCACGGCTCAGCTCAGCATAGCCCTTCCCCTTACGCTAACAGAATTTTGATAAATGAGATTTCCTTGCGTGGAGAGCAGAGAATGGGCTTTGACAGGAAAAGGCAGGGCATGAAATCAGCAGGTGTCAGGGTGTGCAAATTACGGCTGTTTTAAAACAAAAACAAAATAAAGAGCATGCTATGGCCAACCATCTTCAAAACATATATCGTGCTACGAAGCTCAGAAAAAAGAAAAAAAAATTAAGTAATATACTAGCAGAGCAAAAGCAAATTTGTTAAGTGGTAATCTGAATCAACACATTTCTGCCTTCCTTCTTGCTCCATATTCCCCGTGCTTGCTACCTTAATAGTCAGAATATGCTATACAAGCAAGTGGATGGCAGTAACCATTGCTGAATTTAGCACGTGGAAATCCATTTTGTGTTTTATATCCTGCGTTGATCTAAATTGCTGGACATTTTCTGTTTTGTACCTACTCAAATTGTTGATGGTGGTAGATTAACCAGTAATACCGGTAAAAAGAAACTGCCAGCAGATATTGCTAGAAACCTTTTCAACAAAGCTGAATTCCTGTAGTCCTTCTTCCTTTCTCGATTCTGCTTTCGTTTTCCTGATACTGTGTACTGCATTTCTTTCCCCCCCCTCTCCCCCCCAGCTCATTTGGTCTTTCTCCTTCATGCAGATTTAGCTTGTTCCGTGACTGATCTCTGATAGTCAGTGTCTATTGCTGTGTAATTTGAAAAAAAATTAAAAGATCTGGTGCTGTGCTTGCGTGTGCCAGTGAGGTACTGGATTGTTTGCATAATGCAGACCTCTTTCCTGGAGATTACAGTCTGACACGAATGATTGAGGGCCAGAACTGGATACCACAGACCTAAAGCTGGAGCTATTTTATTACCTTATGTAACATTTCATAAAAGTTTCTGCAGCTGGAGTGGATTAGGAATGAATTGTTTTTATTGGAGAGATGAAGGGAAGGGACAGTTGGTTTGCTTATAATAATTAATAAATAGCACAGTTAATTACTGTGCAGGCTCGCCAGTATGCTCAGAGGTTAATTTAAATCAATTTATGCTCATTTCTATTAAAACCCTCGAAATTGTATTTTTACACAAACACATGAACGTATATATGCAGAACTGTGTATTTCTGTACACATATCTGTGTATAATTTTAATTCCTATGCATTTATATTTAACTTTATAGTTTCATTTTTTGGCAGGATTTTAGAATGGACTGAAAGCAGGGATAATTCCCGATTTCACCGTGTTATCCTAGGCTGGTTCATTCCATACTGGACCCTCCCATAAGGTACACAGGGAGTTTCTCAAGGTTTTCTGCTTGCTACCCTGTTCTGATGGGGACCTACACAGATGTGGGCTCCCCAGCATGGCACAGGCACCGTGGGTCTCCTGCTCACAGCAAAGCCCTGCAGCTTTGAACCACTGCAGCACCTTGGTGCACTTTGCTTTGTGTCACAGTTATGAAGGTGAAATAGAGGGGCGCAGAGCAGTATGAGTGGCGTTATCATTAAGGCCTGTGCATACAGACCTGCTTGGTGTGCCAGGCCTGTCCAGGTGTGCTGAGCTGTGTAAGCTCTACGAACAGCTTACTCCGCTGGCTTCACTAGGGAGTCGGCATCATTTGAAGAAACTGGTGGACTCCTGTTGGAGTTGTACTTTTCCCTGGCAGTGTGTGGGGCTGGTGGGACCACTGGAAGAAGGAAGCCACCACTCACTTGACACGTGGGGCAAGGAGCCCACCAGCCCTCTGTCTGCAGGGCCTGTGCTTATCGGAGCTAGCACTAGAAACAGCTTTCATACGTCATATTTCTTTTGTCATGCAGCATTGGGAGAAGAGAGGTTTTCCCTCCTGCCTAACCCCCAGTAGCTGAGGCCAGGGCAGGCTTCTTTCCCCTGAGTGCCACATTTCCTGCAAGCTGCCAGGCAGATCCGCATCTTCAGTCCGGGAGAGAAATGTTTCACAAGTCTACAGTGCATTCTTTTTGCAGGGATTCCTGGAATATCAGATTACCTTGTGATATAATTGCAAGTAATTAAGAACAATATTATGTGCTGTCATCTGTTGCCTTTTCTCATTTTTTCAGCTGCAGCTATTGCTCACTGTTAGTTTACTGAGCACGGGGCCAGACACTCCCCAGGCACTGCCCAGCTCCAAAGTGCTCAGAGCACTGTGTGGGCAGCATTCAGTCGCTGTGAGGAGGCAGGGATTTTTCTCACATTGTGCTGTAGTTGGGCCAGTCAGATGCTTTTGTTACTACTTTGCAGAGCTTGCTGTTCTGGCTTCTTTTTTTTTTTAAGAGGATTTCTGTCTTGTTGGTTTTTTACATCCTTTGCTGCCCTTTTATTCTTCTTTGTAGGCTTCCATGGTTTTTATCTGATGAGTAGCTAGCATATCAAGCTCATGTCAGTGTTTTGGGTCTGCATTTTCCCCTTCAAACAGCCTCAAAGCAGTGTGCTCCTACTTAGCCAAAAAGCAGCAGCTCTCAGTTGGAGGTATTTTTCAAACACTAAAAGTTATGGGGATCCTGAAGTCTTTCTAAACTTGGGGGCCACAGTGTGCCGAACTTGAAACAGACCTTTGGTGAGGCCCATTGCTGTGCTTACAGGAAGAGAAAAATTAGTGTTCTGTTTTTTCCTACTGGCTCATATTTAAGGTAACAAAAAAAGCCTCTGTGATCTGCACAGACTTCCAGATCTTTCTTCTGGTTAAAATTGTCTCTTCTTATTTTAGTCTTGCATTTCCAGTTTTACTCTGCAAAGTTATTTGAGTTCAGTGTGTTCTAATTTAGAAGTGAAAGATGGTTTTTGCTACACTGAAATACATGTGATCAAATGAGTGCAGTCTCCTTGCATACCTCAGCAGGCTTGGTCAGTCTCACTCAGGGTTTGCTTCCCTTGAGGCTCATCTCTTCTCCAGGTTTTGGTAAGGAGATGAGAGGTACAGAGAAGGGCTGATGTTTGATGCAAGTTTGTTGTCTTGATCTTTGATTTATGCCCCTATCTAGGTGTAGTATTTGTTATGCAGAAATATTTTACTGATTTAAAGGAAAGAGCTGTGAAATAATGTTTTCCTAGATTTAATTTTTCAAATGCCAACAAGCTTTGTATATTCTTGGACATGCAACCTCAGTCACAGAGTTTGAGTGAGCGACTTGCCTGTGTAAATTGATCAAACACCAGTCTGTGGATTGAAGTGTACGTATTTGCATACGTACACTTGTATATATGACACTTGGAATAAAAGAGAGAGTGGATTTGCTTTTCTGGAAAGACATTCAGTGAAAGTGAATGTGACTGTTTTGACATCTGGACTAATCAATTTAAGAGCGGGTTGCCTTGTTCCTATAATTGTTCTTGCCCCCTTATAGTTTATTGTCCAAAACTGTATAAACAAAAAGGAAGAAGCACCTCCAAATAATGAGAAACAGTTTCAAATCAGTTTTGTCTATTAGAGTTTCAGAGTTAGAGCTCTCCACTGAACATGGAAAAGTTGAGTTGGTTTTTGTCAATTTTCTAACTTCATCATACATATATCCTAAATTTTCATTGAGAAGGTCTTAGAAAAGGCTTAGGTGTATCAAGTTCTTCTGAGTATCTGTAGAGCTGTATATGCGCAACCTGAAGTAACGTGATCAAAGATTTTTGTATACTTTGGGTCCATTTTGTACCTACTGGTAATGTGGATGGTAGTAGTAGTAAATTCTAAAGTGAAAATGAAGAAGCTCCTGAGATTGTCACTGTGGATAGCCTACAGCATTGCTTGTTGCTGATGTGTGATTGCTGAGCTCAAACAAAGAGCATTATCAATTTAGGAGGAGTATTTTGGATGCCAGCTGAGAGTTTCAGAAGGGCTGCTCAGTGTTTTGGTGCTTGTCTTGATCTCAGAGCTGGCACTTGCCATAAAGGGGTAGAGAAGGAAAGCTCTCTGTTTTAAGGCATTGTGCAACAGCAGAATCATAGCTTCTTTTAAATGCAAACTTTGAATGCAAGTTTGATATTTGAAGTATATTCAAAATCACATCGTATTTTTCAGTTCCAAAATGCTTTACTTTATAATTATTAATATAAATATCTCTAGTATGTTCCCATCAAGGAAGTACTATTAGAGGGGTTATAAATGGTTTATGTTCTGAAATGAATATGATCTTGTAAATCAGAAAGCAATATTTTAAGAAGAGGTTTTAAAGGGGGCCTATGTTACTATTTTTATTCTATAGCTTGTGTATCATCTTCACTAACTCAAAAATATTTGAATACACCTGGAACCAGCCTGCGAGGAAATTATAAGGTAGCTCGTGTGAGAAGCAGGCATCTAATTCCAAAATATTATTCTGACATCATCGGAGCCTTGGGATATTTTTCAAAGAAGAGTTCATGAGCAGTTTTTAGCAGTTCCACCCGGAGAAAGCATGTGTTATGACTATTCCCTGAATTCAGTTATCTTATTGATTTTCCTATTTCTTTAATATTGTTATAGAAGAAAACAAAAGTAATTTTGCTAACCTTTCTTTAAGATTATACAAGTTATTTAATAGTATGAATTTTGAAAGCTCCAGATAGCCGAAGATTATGTCATTTCCTTGATAATGAAATAACCACGTGTCTGCTTTCCCATTACATTCATGCACCTGTAGAAAGGGGATGAAACGAGCTATGTGTGGAATTGATTGCTTGGCATGTATTTAGAGTAATTCTTGTGATAAGGGGAACTCTAATCCTGTTTTGGAGGCCATCAGAGTTTTTCTTAAAATCTTCCAAGCTGTAACTAAAACATGGAGTATTTCATTCTTCAGTAAGACCTCAAAACAACTTTGTTTTGTCTTGGATGGAAAATGCTGTTACTTTTGAGGCATTGGTATCCCCGTGTCATAGGTGTGGTTGTGCTGAAAGAGCTATGGAAAAAATGAGGCGTCTTTCCTGGTAATGGTAGAATACAGCTAGCATAAAAGTCCTTCTAAATAGCAGATCCTGTTGTTTCCAACCTTCTCATATTTGAGGACTCAGGGGCCAGAACAGAAATGCATATTTTGCCTGCTCTGCCCCTCTCTCCTCCCAGAGAAAGAAGGAGCAGGAACGTTTGTTTAATTCACAGTAGGAAAACAAAATTCTAGCAAAGGAATTTATACTCCCAGCTTTGCCTCACTGGTTCTGTTTCACTCCAGGAAAGTAGTAGCTGAGTGTTGCAGCGACATTACATCTATGCAATTTATCAAAGCTTATGGGAATTTTACTTGGGTTACAGAAGGCTCATTAGTTGTCAAGTCAATTGAACATAGGTCATAATTATTACACTATTAGAGCATTCTTGAAAAAGATAAATAAGCGTTAGGGTTGTAAAATCTGTTAGAATAAAAGGAAGAAAAGTATTTTAATAAAAATGTCAGTATTTTAACATTTCTCAAGTCTATGAAACAAATGCAAACCTGACTTTCAAATAAATTATAGCTCTACAACGATCATAAAAGTTCAGTGATAAAGAGATACTGCTGCCTCACTTGTTATACATAAGCCAGTGCAGTTGTGAAGCAAGGAGTGTGTTTCTTTGTTTCCCCAGGACCATCCATAGTGAGGATGTGAAGAGTGCACCTGGAAGAGTATTGCTCTTGTTATTAAACACCTTTGCAAATCCATACACTTTACTAGTCTTTAAGTTCGAGTGTGAATCATAGGTTGTGGTTCTTTACTAAACACTTCAAAGAATACATCTTCCCATCAGCTCTTGGATTCATCTTGCTTGCCTTCTCTGCAGACCAGTCTTTGGCACTCAAACACCATAGTGATGCTTATTACCAGAACAGTGTTTTGAGAAGCAAAGACTCATATACAGAATCCCCTGGCGTTGCTGCAGAGCTGAGATGGTTGATAGGCTCTTTTTTTTTTTCTCCTCCCGAGCTTGCTTCTCTGACTACGGTGCTACATAGCTTATGTCTCTGTTTTTATAGTCTGGCAGACAGGCATTGTCCAAAAGGACAAGAATGTATCTCATAATGTGCAAGGCAGCTGCAACATGTCACATTTGCACTTTCTAAACCTCAACACAGAAATTCCCTTGCTGCGTAGAAATTTGCATGCATCTTGAAGGCATTAAAATGCTGCGTCTCTAGGAAATGGGGGTGGAACTTGATCTATTTGTTGCTTACAGAATCACGGTCTTGGATGAAAGGAAATGCTGCTTCCAAAGTTTAGTTGTTGGTTGTCCAAATAATGGAGATTTGGAAACTTATTTTTAAAGCAGTTTTTCATTCCAGGTGTCGTTGGAAGGATTTCTATAGCATGTTCACTGTCCATCTGAAGTTATGGGATCTTGTCTTAGAAGCTACCATTTCCACAGCCTTTATTATTGCAGCGCCTTTATTCGCCCATGGTTTTGGAAGTTGTTATGAGATGAATTATCCCTTTATCAGAAATAAGACATAGGATCATGCCGTTAAGGAGGTGACACACGGAGCTTAGCCTAACATTGTGATGACACTGTGCAATGAGCCTCCTTTTGTGTGCTTCTTACAGTGAGCCAGCATCAGTCAGTGTAACACAGTGCTGGTGAGTGTGAGTTCTGTGGTTTTGAGGATCTTTGCATGTTTTAGATCAGGTACCTACCGGAAGGTGTTTTGACAAATGTTATGGCACAAGTGCAGGGTGTTACCACACCCAGCTACTGACTGCAGAGGCTGCCAAACTTATGACAGATGGAGATATGCTGCAGTACTCCAGAGAATCACAAATCATAGCTTGAAACATGGATTCAGTTTGGGTTCAAGCACATCAGGGGCACGTTTTCATTCTCTTCTAATGATTTTTCTGTAAAAGCATTGAAGTGGTGAGGTAGATAGCTGGCACTGCCCAGAACTGTCCCAGCTAGATCTGTTGTAGTTTTTGTGAGGTGCAGGAATAGGGCTGCTTGCACCTCAAAATACCTCATCTGCTCATGGAAGAACTTCCTGTCATGAGCTACCAAATCCCACGCTTTTTGTTCTTTTCCACACACATCTGTTTAGAAATTCCTCTGACGCACCTCTGCAAAATTGTATGTGGTCACTTAGTGGGTTTCTTCACAGAGAAGTTGTTAATTTCATAAAACTACATGGTTATCTTCAGGGTAACAGAAAGATGAAAGGAAAAATAGGAACAGAGAAGGTGCCTTTCTTTGCACAGAGAGATGTGAAGGGCAGTGTTGGTAAAGCTTGTTGAGTGATGCTATGCTTTTCTTACATGGGAGAAATGAAGGGGCCTCTTCTCAGTAGCAATTGAACACATTTTATGAGCAGTAAATGCACCGTAGAAATAAAAAGCAACGTCTGTGGGCCTTTATGAAGGATTCTGTAACAGTATCTAACTTAGGTGGGTCATTTTTTTTGACTTAACTTGTAATGAACTAGTTCACTGGGTTTTGTACAGAAGAGGAGTGAAGTCAGCAATCACAGGAGAGGGGAAAAAAATTTAAGTTTTCTATCAGTTCAAAGCCAAGATTCAAAGCCAGTTTTTAATGGCTTTTTTTTTTTTTTTGATTGATTGCCTTCTCCCCAGGTCTCATCATTTTCAGTGAATCTGTTGAGAGTAGCATAGTGCCTGACATAAGGGTAGTAAGTTGGAGTCTGGAAGAATCATCTCCCTGTTTGCATGGAGTGAGCAGGCTTGGAGATGTAACAGAGTAACACTGGGACTTCAAAAAAACAGTGAAAATTGTATTTGTATAGCTACTCTATCCTTATTTTTAAGCAAAAATGAGAATGAGAAAAACTTGAGATGATAGGAGTTGGAATGGTACAGCTTGTATGCCTTTTGCTCTTCAGCACTTAGCAGAAGAGACAGGCTTTGGCCCTGGGAGGCTCCTCAGTAGCACAAAAGAAAGAAGCAGTTCTGAAAGCTGAGTAATTGCCTCATCTTCATGGACACTCATCTCCATCGAGGGGGAGGAATCCGAGAATCCTCCCCTAGCATTTCCATAATGTCAGACAGCTGCAAGCCTCTTCCCCCCTCTTGCTGTGCGTTGTAGCTGCAGCAGGCTGTGCATGGCAAGGTGTTGCCCTGTAGGTTGGGCTTTATGGAAGGTGTGTGTGTGTGTTCAGGAGGGTCTTTGTCCTATGAATACAGAAGCTTTTGTTCCTCACTCTCTAGTGTTGCTGCAGTAGTTCAGTACCAAACTGTTTGCCTGGCTTCACTGTATGGCAGTGCTGGCACACAAAACTCTATGATGAGACATTGCACAAGATGAGATGTTTTGTTTTGTTTAAAAAAAAAAAAAAAGCCCTTGTCTGTTTCGGCTCTATTTTGGGAAGCAGCAACAGGACTGTCACCACTGATCAAATGTATTTGCTACAGTTCTGTTGGTTACAAAGAAGTTGCAGCAAGGTAAGGGGAAGTTCTGAATGTTATTTTTAACCTCTTCTCCCCCCATAACGAGGGGAAGAAAATGAAGCAGTGAAAGCTGTGTTCATGTTACAGTGTTGTGCTCTAGCTGAACCATGTAGTGTAAGCAGGTGGAAGCAGCCCCCTCCACGTAGACTGAAACAACCCTGGGCAACCTGATGTAGTGGGTGGCAGCCCTGCCCACAGCAACGGGTTGGAACTGTATGATTTTTAAGGTCTCTTCCATCTCGATCCATTCTGTGATTCTATGAAATGCATACATGACTTGCTTAAACCTTGCTTCCGGAAAGTCTTCTCCTTGTTAGCGCGACTTAACCTTAAAGTGAGTAGAACTGGTGGTTACACGTAATCTTTGAACAGGCAGCAGGAGGTTGCTGCACTGATGGCTGTAAGTCTCACTGACCTTTTTTTTTTTTTTTTTTTTCCAGTAGCATTCCATTTTATCTTTGGTAAAGGACAGATAAATCATCTAAATATGCACAATCAAAATGTGCTACCACTGATGCCAACAGCGTGCATTTAATAAATCTCACAATTTCAAGGAAGTGAATTAGGCCATTGGATTCCAGACAGCTTTCCCTACCTTTGCAACACATTTGAAAATTTCAGCTATCCTGAGGAAGTATTATCAAAGACTTTCTGAATGCATGCCCTGAGTTCTGTATGTGCTTTAAGCTTCCTTCCACCCAGGAGACCCTGGACTGTATGGGGCTGGCAGTGAGCAGTGCCAGGGAACATGCATGGGGCTTGGGCAGTGCCACCCCACTGCTATGGCTATGAGTGCTGATGCACCCATTGGCTCACACTGAGCACAAGAGACAGCAATTTGATGTTAATTTGCTCACGATTATTTGTTTAACAAATGAAGCATTTGTCTTACGTTCAAATGTATGTATGCTGGATTTTAAGCTAGATGTTAAGGCAACAAATAAAAATGATGCTTTGTGGGCATCTTGCTAGCATAGGAAAACAGGAGGCTACTGTCTGCAGTAAGCATTGCCATCTAAAGCAGCGTCTAACTGTGTTAGATCTACTAAAACCTTTATACTTAAAGGAAAAGAAATGCTGCTTGCTCTAACATGAAATGTAAAAGTTTCCACCTCAAGCTACAAACCCATCTGTCAAAGCTAGTATGTAAAGCAGAGCCCGCCTGGATGATCTGAAGGGCAGAAAATAGACGCTCTGCGTTACGAGCTTGCATTTGTTAGCAAACAGCATTTTGGTAATTTTTATCAACCTGCGTGGCCCTCCTTTAAGGGAAACCAAATGAGTTGTGCATGTATGCGCTGTGAAGTTTAGCCCTGAAAAATAAGTTTTAAAAGGCAGAAAGAAATGGAGACCTGCCAAGCTTGTTGGCTGGAGTCATGGACAAGAGCAAGGCCTGTCTGAACTGCCACTCAGTTTTTATTCTGCGAGTTTGCAGGGTTGGTGATTAGAGTGGCTTTCGCCCAATTATGCTGTGATTATTCCGCTGCACTGTAATTGACTGGGGAGATATGCTAATACCTGTCATTTGGGATGATAAAAGATGAGCGGAGGACGCAATGCATTATTTAGCTGGCTGTGTGATAGATGAGGGATGCGCAGAGTGCTTTAATTGCTGAGAAGAGAGGTTAAGCTGAACGAACGGATGAATTAGAAATGAGGTTTTTTATGGCTTGTGGAAAAGTGAAATAAAGGAAAATGTGCTTTAAAACTGTAGCAGCAGATAGAAGGAAACGCAACAAGACAAGATCTTCCACCCAGCTTACTCCCTTCATTTAAATATATAAGACAAAGCACAGTTACTGTTCAGTAAATAATATTAGTAATAATGATTAGAAATGCTCTGTGAGTTCATATCCTTGCCAAAAAAAAAAAAAAAAAAAATGTTATTAAAAGAGCTGTTTTTATCTGAGGTGATTTTTGGTAATTTAGAGCCATTTCAATTTCTCTTGCAGCTCCTTATTTCTGAGGACTACCGTACCACTGCTGGATACTGTGTTTTGTGTTCACAGGCCTGATGCAGATTTACATAAATAAATAACATCACGCACAGATATATGTATGTGCACATGTAAAATCTCTTGAGTATATGTGTTATGCGGTTAATAAGTGCACACACAGAGGAGTGAGATAAAATGAATATTCATAATGATTGGAGGAGTGCAGCAATACAATTAGCAAGAGTATACAAATAACTCACGAGTGATAAAGCTCTTACCCTTTGGGTGGGAAGGTCATTAGGAACTGAATCTTCCTCTTAAAAAAAAAATTACCTTGTGAAATACAATGAAGGAAACTGTAGCAATTTTTTATTTGTGACATTCTTTCATGTATAAGGCTGGGACACAGGCTCATGACTTAGGAAAACATTTGTAGTCCATCCTGTGAATGCATGTGGTGCGGCACGGGGTTTTGTGAAGGGCTTCAAGTTTGCAGCCTTGTGTGTGCATCCTGTTAGCAGATACTTTGTCACCATCCTCCAAAACGCAGTCAAAAGAGCAACCTCCTAAGTTCCGTGAAGATGGATGCATAAATGAAGGTTCTGTAGAAGCAGTGAGGCTTCCAATACTATTATTGGAAAAAGAAAAAACAAACAAAAAACCTAAAAAAGCATGTTCATGGAGAATGCAAGCCTATGGTTAACCCATTGTATTTCAGTAGTGATTTTCTAGGAAAAATAAAGCATGTGGAACTTCATAAAATGGAGGGAATGATCTCTGAGCCAGTGGAACGGTGTGAAGCTGCTGCTTGCCCACTGTAGAACATTTTTTTCAGAAAATAAGCTCTCTTAAACCTTTGTTACTGAATGATAATGGATTTGAGTGGAGTATCGTGCCAGTGTTAGATGGACTTATTGCTCTGCTGCTGAGGTAGAGACTGCAGAGTCTGGTCACCCCTCCCTTCCTCCAGATACAATCATCACCTTGTCTTCTACTTTCTACAATTCACCAAAATTCCTTTATGGCTGCTTTTCATCATCTTAGGGATTGGCAACTTATTTTACAGCTGTACAGCCTATTGTTAACTTAATTTTTTTTTTTTTTTTTTTTGTTAAGTTGGTTTTAAAAGAGCAGTTTATAAGGCAGTGTGCCGTTTTTATGGAGCGATTTATATTGCTATGTGCTGCTTAATATAATTTTTGTAAAATGACCACTCGGATTTCTAAATGCAAGTGCTTCTGGTTGCGCCTTGGCTCCTTTCCATTAGTTGAATGGATGCAGCTCTCAGGAAAGCTGTGCATCTTTGAAGAAAGAAGTAGTAAAACGTTCTAATGTTATTGTTTTATGGAGTGTTATATAGAAAAATCTAACTTTTTAAAATCCCTTATTAGCCATTTTTAAAGATGTTATAAGAGAAAGTTTATTCTACATGACTTGGTTTGTAATAGCATGTGTAATGTAAGCAGGGCCTTTTTCATCCAGAAAGCGTTGCCTGAGGCGCAGTGCCCGGCTGTTGGGAGTGCGGCAGCAGAGCTGTCTGAATGCGGGGCCTGCTCGGGATCTGGCAGCTTCTAACACAGCAAATCACGCTTTGGGGGTGGGGGAGGCTGAATCCTTTTGCCTTTTTTGTGGGTTTGTGATCTTTCACGTTGGCTATATAAGCCTGGGTAACTCTGCCCCCCTGCAGTAAGAGGGAGTGGGGCCCCATCCTGCTCCCCTGTCAGTTGTGCCTCCAGCCCCTGAATTGACCTTGTCCGTGTGTGGGCAGTGAGAGGTTTGTGTGCTTCCTCGTCAGCGTGTGGAGATACAGCCGGGCAGGACTTTCTTTGTCCATCTAGTCTGAATTCAGTGGGAAGCATTATTTTCACTTGCTGCATTATACTGTGTTCAGAGCATCAGAGGACTTGCAGCATAACTATGAAGTCAGCATGCACTATAAAGGATTTTCATACCGATCCAATAATAACTTTTAACTTACCAAATAAAACAAATATATGGTACAGTAGCAAAGCTGCAAATGACACATTTTTCAGTAACCACCTCTGCCAATTGAAAGATTTGTCACTGTTACATATGCGGGCTGCTCTGAAAGTAATGCTTCTTACGTTATTATGTTGGCCCATGATGTCAGAGACAGGTGTTGGTGATACGGCAGTAGAGGTTGAGTCTTCCCACCAATATCTCATTACAGTTTGTTGCCGTGTGACAGATGGCAGCAGAAGGGTAGTCTGGCAAATGGCATCTGACATGGAAATGCGTATGAAGTAAAGGTGTGGAACGGAAATTCTCCTTGCAGAAAAAATGGCATTCGTTGGCACTTGCTGAGCACTGATGGAGACCAAACAGTGGATGTGAGCACAGTGAGGCGGTGGGTGATACATTTCAGTGGTGGCTGCAGGCTACATGAAAGACAAGCCATGTTCCAGATGGCCGTGAAGATTTTGAGTGTAGCATGCAGGCTCTTGTTCATCAGTGGCAAAAATGCACAGCTAATGGTGATGACTGTTAGAAAGATAGCATTTTGTAGCTGAAATTTGCTATATCGAGTAGTGCTATTGTGAGGTACCTACCACAAGTACAGATGGGAAGATTAACTTCAAACAAAGAACAAAATACTTTAACTAAACGCCTTGCTGGTGATCAGCTGAAATTAATTTTAGGAAAGAATACTATGTTAGTTCATAATAGTCTCTGTTGTTTTGTTTTTACAGTACATTATTAGGTCAATTGGAAAACGTTATTCCTCAGTTGTTGTTTGGCATAGTGTTATTTCTCTACATTTCAGTATCCATAATTTAGATTCCATGGCAAAAATAACTTGGTTTCTGATAGAAGATGAAACATGTTTGACTGACATTGGATGTAAGCAATAAGAAACTTTTAACAGTTCTATCAATCAAAACAGTGGTTTTATTTCTTGTGTTATTAGCTCCCAGGGCTTTGCTGCAGTGCATGGGAGATAATTTCTTACTGTACGCTTTTCTTACTGTGCACTAGATATACTTCTGGGGTGGGCGGTGAAAGCTGTACATTTTATTTTGTTTTCAGTGTTTCAGTCATAAGGTTTTGATGATCTCAGCTTGTTCCTTTAGTAGTTATGTCTGGGTATGATCTAAGGAATCTTCAAAACCCACTAAGGCAATAAGAAACAGAGGTCATGAGAGAACTGAGTAATTTTTTAGGCTTAAAAACATTGGGGGAATGGGGAGGGAGCAGGACTGATCTTATAATACTTTATAAAAGCAAACCAACAACAAGTCTTGAGAATTTCAAAGCATCCTTTCCTTTTCATCGTTTTCTGTCAGGGCTCTATATACATTTTATGGCACGGCTGTAGGCTCCATTTGTGAAGTTCATTCCGAATTATGTGAGTTATACTTCTGTTGGTTTTTGATCCTTAGATCAATCCCCGTTGTGGGAGTTTATTGAAGCCTCTAGTGGGTGAAATGCAGGATGAGGAAGCTGAAGCTGCTTTGATTATGCCTAGGTAGCTAATTAGAAGAGGTAGCAGTTCATCCAGAAGAAGTTATGTGGGAACCACTGGGTACGGGACTGGGGAAAGCACTTTCCTTGAGTCATCTAACAAGCATGGACCTTGTGTAGGTTTTTCTTTCAAGAGAGAGAGGGAATTCCTTACCCACTTTTTTTTTTTTTTTTTTTAAATAATTCTGAAAATCTTTGGCTCAGATCCCTTCTACTTTGAATTTGAAATTATTTAGCTATATTAAAATGGACAGTGCTGTGTCTAAATCAAGTCATGATTTCAAATCCTTGGTTTGCAGAAAAACAGGAGCACTGCATTCTGGAGCCCTTCTCCTGTATGGTTCTGTTGATACTTTCAGATAGTTCCAGCTACGTTTACCATTAACGTAGATTACAAGCTGTAAGGACAGTAATTTCAGTGGGTAAAGGTTTTTCTATGAATTTTAAAGCATATAATGTGAAAGTTTAGATTTTAAGCACAATATTACTTTCTCATGTCAGCGTCCTGCTGTTTTTTCATTCTTAATTTCTTCTTAAAGTGAACTTGAATTCTACTGGACTTTGGAAGCCAGTGTTTGCCTCTTCTCATTACTAACCAAAGCTAATCAAATGATAGTATGACTTCATACTACAATTTATGGTTTTGTTAATGTGGTGGAAGGAATGCAAGTGAGAGCTGAAGAACGTCCACATCTGCAATGGAAAAAGGCTTTTGTGTTTACAGAAAGAGAAATCTAGTATACAGTGTAGGACACTAAATCCAAGGTTTGGGACAGATATGTTATTCTGAATTGGTAAGAACAACTATGAATTAGGAATTGATGTACAGGGAGAGTGAAAAAGTGCTGTTTGTCTCTGGCAAACTGTACTTATTTAAAATTCTGAGCAGAGAACAGTGTAAAATCTCCTGTCCAATGAGAGTGCCGTATTGGCTGGCTTTATTTCATACTAAAAAAAAAAAAAGGATGTGTTAAACATACTTCAGAGGTTACTCAGTGATTTGGTATGTACTGAATAATGTTCCTCAGAAGTAGTTGCTGAGTCATGGTACAAAGTTGGTACTTTGGTGGGAGAGTGAAGGGGAGTATGAACACACTGTATTTGTGGCTTGGAAAAAAATGTTCCTGCAGTTCTCACCAGACAGCCTCTGGAGCTGGTGAGCAGAAAATGCTATTGTTTGGAGGTCTGAAATTCTGAGTTCTCATTTATTTTCCATGTTTCATTGGTAATAAAACACTTTCTAGGAGTCTAAATGAGATGTAATGAATTTGATTTTAGGGGGAAGGGAATTTATTTCTGTGGTTGTTGCTTAATCAACATCTATTCTGCCACTTCACATCAGCTTCTGTTCTTTCCAAGTGAATTAGTTCTTTGGGCAGCACGTTAAAAGGAAGTGTATTGTTCTTGGCAGGGCGCTTGAATTTCTAATTACCAGATTCCTGCCTTAATTGCAATTACCTGGACACCCAGGCAGGGTGAACTTTTGGAAAAGAATGTAATTAGAGCAGAAGAAACCTTGCTGCCAACTGTTTGTCCGGATGTCTACACTAAGGAGAGCCATGATAAGTTCACATCTCCACAGACAAGCTGTCAATCCACAGGGAAGATGCCCAAATGCTGTACAAGCCTGCTGTAACACGTATGATTGCTGCATGGCCTCAGACCTGGTATGGAGAAAAGAGAAACAATTTGCTATTCTCTTCCCATCTTAACTGAAGGATCAAGGGGAACTTGTACGAGGGCAAGGTCTTTGGTTTCTCTGTTGTGTGTGCTCAACAATACGGTTCATCAGGTGCACAATTTATTTAAATAAATGGCTATAGTAAATTGTCGTCTGCGTGAGATAAACAAGGTGCACACAGAGTAATTTAATTCCAGTAAAAACAAACAAATTAGGTCATTTCTTTCCGATAATGCTTGTAGCGTGCCATTCTTTGCATGCAACTACAAAAGCAAAATGTTACCAGCCCCCAAGAAATAACGCAAAACCTCACTAGAGAGCAGAAATGATAGTAAGGGTGTTTCTGAATACAGGTTGTATCCTGATTGTAAGCTGCAATCGTTTGGCTTAATGGCCTACAGAAAAGCATTGTATCAGGCTGCTATTCTCAGATACCTTGTGTTAGCTCACAGGGAAAATAAATAATGGAAAAAAATATGAAGTGTTACTATTTCAAAATATATGAATTACTGAAAACTTGTCTTTCTCTAATTATGTCCTTCTACTAATTCAGCTTTCAAATAATGTCACTGATAATGACATCTAAAAATTTTTTTAAAAATTGCACTAGGGCTTGAGTGGCTTAGGGAGGTGATTATTGATCTTTGTTATTTTAAAAATAAAGGGGAAAAAAAAAAACCAACATAAAAATGTTAATGTGTTTGATTCCTGTGAGTTCAGGGTTGGACTGACTGGAGGTTGTAGCATGCTAGTGTCACTTACTGTTGGACTGAAAATAAGAGAAGGCATCAGATGAGTACCTTGTGTTTTTATAGAGAAGAGTTGTAAAGCTGCTTTGTTCTTTCAGAGAAGTAGTTAAGAGCACTTCAAATGAGTTGCTCAAATGTTAGGCTCCCCAGGCTCATGTAATGTGAAAGGGTTGTGATGGGAAGAGTGGTGGTGTAAAACTACTTCAATAGCTTTTAAGCAGTGCAGGGGTGGAGGAGATGGAGGAGGTGGGTTGATAGAGCAAAATATGTAGTTACCTGGTTTAAATTCAATCACTGTGTTCAAATCGTTAACAAGCACATCAGTATGGCTTTTATTAACAGAAGGTTTCCTGTCACATATGGAATGGTTGGCAGCAAGGCCTTATTCTCAGCCAGCCCAGTCACATATACAAAACCCATTCAATTAGATTCCAGGGTTTGTTGCCCATTCCTCAGTTTTGCCAAAACAAGAGTGAAAATGCTAAATGATTAAGGAAGATAATTCATGAGATTCAAGGTCAGCAAACCTGATGGGCAGGCTCAGAACCAGGGGCTTTATGTAACTTTTACGTTTTTTATATGTAAACAGAAGGTTCTGTTGTTCCCAACGGAAAGTTGGGATGTTGCATTGTATCTCTCTGCTGCCAGTCTGAATTTAACATTTACTCTTACTGATCTTTTTTTTTCTTTTTTTTTTTCTCCCAGATGTAGTGTTGGGGAGAGGCACATTAAAAAGGTGTTTTCTTTTTTTTTTTCTTTTTTTTCTCTCTCTCTGTTTTAGTCACAAATTTATGTGCTTCTTGTGCTAGAAGATAATAGGCAGATAGTGGCATTGGGTAAAATAGCAGAGAGAGTAATACTTGTGCCCAAGAAAGGTGTTCAAAAACAAATTTTGCTTTTCAGCTGCTGATGCTGAAACTCTATGGATAAGTCCTTTCTTTTCAGGCTTCTTGGAACTCTTGGAAAGTCAAAGGTTTCGTACAGGATCTCAATCACCATTCCATTTGAGAAGTCTTAGCAAGAAGCATGGTTAACAAGTACTTAATCTTCAACACTGAGTAAACTGTTTTTCCAGTTTTTGAAAGAGCAAGAAAGGAAAATGTAAATGTGTTAAAAGACTGGTATATAAAAAAAAAGACATCGTGTCACTATGGAGTTTCTTCCATGTCTGTATTTTATTTCTTCTAACTGTAAACCTGAAAGAGTTGCATGTGTGGCTATGGCTACTCTTTCTTACATGTGATCTACATTTACTAGGTCAAAGCTCAGTGCACTCTAGCTATGGCCATAGCTTCTAAATATTGGTATCAACTAAGCTGTTACTGTGGCCTTGCCTGATTGCTTCATGCAGGCTTTTGGATAGTGAGGATCTTACTAAGAGTCATTTTTATCATTCTTATATTTATTTTAGCTCGCAGACTTGGTGGTAGGAAGGGGCACAATTCTCTGCTTCTCTATCTTCCATTAGGAACAAACACACATTATCTTTGATATTCTTCAGTGTTCATATTTCTGTGCTTTTATCTCCTCTTGCACTGATAGATCTACTTCCTTGTGCATTTCTTATATTAAAAAAAAAAAAAAAAAGCACATGTTGGATTTCACTGTTGAGGACCACTGTAAAAAAATGTAATATGCATCTGTTCTAATGTCTGCCAGAAAATGGATGGATAAAGCAGCAGTACTTATAAGTGATAATTTTGTTCTTTCCTATAAAGGTAAATTAGGGCACAGATTCAAAACAGTAAAAGTGGAATGACATCTGGATGATCTTTTACTTCTTAGTATAACAAGCCTTAATATTTCCATCCAGAGTCACCAGGTGTGTAATATTGAAGTTCTGAGATACAGCAAAAGCTTGTTAGAAATCAAGTAGTGAATCCTTTCCACTTCCCGGTTGCTGAAAGTGATAGAAAGGCCATCTCATCTGAGAATGAGCTGGGATTGTTTGTTCTGGGATGATTGCTGGTTCTGCACCTAGGCTAAAATAAATCTCTAATGTTTGTATCTGTGTGCTGCTGAAGTGAGCAGGGTAGACATTATGATTTGCACTTTGCTTCCTTTTGTTTTGAATTCAAAGGCCACCCCTAATTGATGGAGGTTTCCTTTACGATGCACTTATTCTCAAATCCATCATGCAGTGCTTGTGCTGCCCCTTGTCTTCATGGATGCGCTGGTCTTTGACCCAGAACTGGTAAATGAACCCTGCAGGAAAATCATTAGAGAATTGGAATGGTTGTAGTGGAGGGACCAAGGGTCAAACCATTACCTCCCTGCAGGACCGTCGACTTAAATTGGACTTCTTGCTTTTCTGAAGCAGGTCAAGTGTCAGGGACAGCTGAAGTGGTCAGGTACAAACCAATACAGATCATGGATATAGCTCAGGCTTTTTCTTTTTTTTTTTTCTTTAAGCTTAAAAAATTAAGGTAGGTGAGACAGACCTCAGCTTCTCTCCTCTTTCTGCCCTTTAAAAAGTAAAATTAAATTCCTGAGAAGTCAACAGGAGCCCACGCTGTGATGCTAATGTGCTGTTTGTGATCTTTTGGCACATTCATAATTTCTTAAAACGTTTAGTTCACCTTTTTTAGTCTGTCCTTGTAGTTTTCTTTGATGGAAAAATAACAAACGATATTTGGTAACAAGAAAATACCTCCATAATTTTTATGAGAAATATACCTCTGCTCTTTTTTCATTTTCTCAATTGTTCTTTGCATAATTTTTTCACTCTTAAACTCAACTGGAATGTAAAATGACCTTTCTCAGAGTGTATGTAATAAATATTTCCTGCTCCTAGAGAAAAAACTCCCCAGTAGAACATATATGGCAATGAAATATAACATTTAACATGATAAAGTATTTAATGTTTTCATTTATAAATCTGTAGCCCTTAAAATGTTGTGTTTTTCTAGCAGGAAAATTCAAAGCATGATGAACTTAAAAGTAAAATAAAAATAAGCATAAAATACCTGTGAGTGTCATACTACTGAAATATGACCACAAACACTGAAGGTTAAAACAGTTTGTACTGGGGATTAAAAAATAAAAATAAAAATAAAATAATAATTATAATATTAATAATAATTTTAAAAAAAGATTAATGTGTAAGACCTGAAGTTCTTTTCACTGACTTCAAAGCGTTCTCTCTGCAGCCACAAGCTGCTGTGTGCAGGATGATTCAGAGCCCGTGCTGGGTTCCTGCCTTCAATAGCTCCTGCAGAGGGGAAATTTCCCTCTGCTGATTAGAAACTGGTCCCTGTGTGCCTGCAATTACCGGGTGGAGAGATCCTGTGCTTATGCTCCAGACTTGGAAGGCTGAAGCCACTCCCATATTTCTTGTGTATGGGGTTGTTCCCTTCTGGAATTATGTATGAGGCAGGAAAGAATTAGCACTACCGTGCATTTGAGTTAGTGGGCCAAAACTTAGCTCTTGTGTTGAAATCAGTGGCAGACTGATTTCTAGAGAAGTAAACATGTCTTGATCAGAGGAGATGAATTACTTGCAGCGTGACTGACAGGTAAATGCTTTAAAATATTAATGAGGAAAAAATCAAGGGGAAATCATATAGGTGCTGTTTGATTAGGGTATCCCGCACTGCCCTGAGATGCACATGTTTGAGACCCACAAGCAGAGATGCAGAGCTCAGCTGTGGCGGTGCCACTCCTGGCCATGCGTTCATGCCGTGTGCCTTCACAGCAGGGCTGCCCTCTCAGCGAGGGCTCCTTGTTAAGGCTAGTGCCTTTGAATATTATGGGCTTTTTTTTCCCCTTAGATTACACATTAATCTTTTGTTACGTGAAGGGTTCTTGCAGTTATGGCTAATCATTAAGAAAGAGAAAAATCTGAGTGACTGTGGGAGACTGTAGGCTCCCAGCCCCAGCTAGTCCAGGCCTGCAGCCAGCGGTGCCGCGGGCACAGCCATGCAAGAGCTGCCTCAGGGAGCTGTGCCCTGGGAGCAGGGCGGTGCCGCAGTGCCTGGGGCAGGGCGCTGGGAAGTCAGGGAACCTGGGAGCAGCTTTGAAAAGAAGGGACTGGGAATAAAAAAGTGTCTCTGTTTCTGTGCTTGCAGAAAGGATTACAGCGCATCTTGTGCTCTGGCTGCACCTTGTCTGGTGATAGAGGGAGGCTGAGAAATAACCAGCTGGAATCAATTATCTTTTATTCCAGCTTCTTTCACTTCCAGCAGCTCTCTCCTCTCCAGCAGACTAGAGCTGAGAGTACACAATTGCCGGTGTGCAGAAAGAAATCTGCTGTTGTAACACCTCCGGTATTGTGTCTGGTAGAAGCCAGCTTTAAAGGGTAAGCAATCTGGAAAATAGCTCCTCGCACCGCAGCATGCGGGAGGGCGAGGCCTGCCCCGCTCGGGTGGGCTGGAGCGGCTGCTGGGGGAGCGCTGAGCTGCTTGGAGCACCAGTGGGAGGAGGACGGCCTGCTGACAGGCTGTGAAAGTAAATATGGAGAATTTCCACTCGCAGGAGCTGCTCTGGCTTTTGATGTTTATGATGATGAATGATGTGTAATGAACAGCCACACAGCTGAGAGGAGCAGCTCTTTGAACACGGCTTTTCCGTTGTAACGCATCAGTACTAACGGCCCGGCTTCCTTTGATAGGAGATGGTGGGGCAGGAAGCAAGCTGGAAGGAAAATTATTTTCCTCAGCTCCTCTACGGAGCGTCAGGCCTTTATCTTGTCAGTCGTGCGATTTATTTTGAAAGGTGAGGATTTGAGGTATCACAGGTGGTAGTATCAGTCACGTTGGTCAAATTTTAGCCCGCTGGTGTGATAGTTGTGGCTTTTCCATTATGTCCAGGGAAGCTGAAGCATACATTAGTGTTTGGTACTGTGCACAGAGGAAGCAGTGCTTTGGTTTCCCCAGCAGGTGGGTAATTATGTCCTCTACCACTTCCTATGCTGGAAGGGACTGTGACCCAGCGGAGCTCTGCCTGTAGTCAGGCGTCCTGAGCTACCTGCTCCATAGCCCTTGAGAGACACGCTGTACGTGCGGCCTGTTGTTTTACATAGCATAGTGGTGCTATTTTCAAAGTTGTGAACCTTTGGGTTTTTTCAAGTCTTTATCTCAGCATAATAAATAGAAAATAAATATTCTAAAGACAGCATTGTCGACATCCACATTTAACATCTTATTCTGAAAAGCCCTAAGTATGCATCTTGAATCAGTATGCATTATGTTACAGTGTTAATTTATTTAAATTATATCTAATTTTTACACGCATCTCACTATTTAGCCTTGTAAGTGTGTATGTATACAGAAAGGTATATATATATGGAAGAAGTAAGATGCTTTCAGTTGCCTTTTGACAGGAGATAAAGGACTAAGCATTTGAAACGTTAAGAACTTTTAGCTTCCCTCTTTGCATGTTCATAAACTCTAGAATTACAGATGCTGTCCTCTCTCTGCTTTAAAATTGAGCAACAAAAGAAAGTTAACACTAAATGTCATTTTATAATTGCAGTAATGATCACACAGCTGTGCTTCCTTCATTTTATAATGCACGTCAGGATCAGTTTAGGAGCTCAGCCTCATTTCCTCTCCAGACATAATTCTAGTGACCATTATTACAGTAAGTAAGTTCTTCTTGTTCATTATGGCTGAAGTCAGACGGATGCCTGGGCGGTGTAAGGAAGGCCAGTCTGAAAGGATGCTGCACTTCTGGGCTGAATGTGTTAGCTTTCAGTCAGTTCAGGAAGGACGCATAGGAGTGTATGGACAGAGTGGCTATAGGAAGCTCAGGCATTTGTACCTCTATGCATCGGAAAAACAGTAAAAGAAAAAAAAAAAAGCTTGGTTGTGTTATTCTTTCATGAGTTAAGAAATGTTTTCATTATTTATGAGTATGTGAAATTCTGAGGAGGAGCTATTACACTTAAATGAACCTGTGAGCAGCCCATAGAAAAGCAAGTGCCTGCAGCGCTAATAATGAGAACTGACAAGGCAATCCTGCTGTGTTTATTTATGACCTTCTGCCTTTGTTAGCTCTTGTGAGAAATTCCTTTCTAACCATAACAATATTGCTGGAGTTTGGCACTGTGCTGAGAAATCCTACGGAGCCCTGAGGCCCACTAACTGGCAGTGGTACAGCTCCTAACAGATTGGCATGATGGTTGAAATGTTTATACGTGTGTTTTTTTTCCTTTATTTATTTCTTTACTTAATTCATAAAATTGTTTTTTCCTTTAGAACATTTGTTTATTCTGACAAGCCCATTCAGAATTATTTCGGGACTTTGTGAAGATCTCATATTACTGATGTGGGTTTTTCCCTCATTTTTGGTAGTCTGTCTGCTGAATAGCTCAGAAGATGAAAAATTTCTCTGGGCAGTTCTTCAGTTAGATCTCGGAAGTCATGAGGTAGATGTTGTTCTGTTCTTACAGAAAGACAACAATGTAGAAATGATGCCTCTATCTATAATATTTACTACGTGGAAGAACGTGAATGCAGACTGGAGTGGGTGCTGCAATTAAACAGCATTGACCTCACAAGCTACATGGAAAACTAAGAACCATACTCTTCTCAGACCATGACGTGATGCACTTGGCTCTTTCCCCATCTTCCTGTCACACACATGCCCCTGTAGACCACTCAGCCCTGCTCCTTAAGCTGTATTACAGTGCTCAAACAGATTTGAAAGTTAGAGCTTCAGCAAGAGATAGGGTGGCAGTACCTGAAGTTCTTGTAGGGCTGAATGAAGTCTGTCCTTCCTTCATATTGCAACAACTCAGATGTGGCTGTAGACAAGAACAGAGATTCAGCAGTTTGCTATATGCAACATGCAGGTGTCCAGGTGGAAACACCAACTGAGGAAGGGAAATGACCGCTGCCTGACAAGGCCCTGGTAGGCCATCTTTCAGAAGAGTTTTTAATGCAGCCTGTTATTTCCACTTTGACACATTAACTGGCATATTGTTTTCTGTGCATGAACACCTTCAAAATTCAGGATGGCTGGAATAGAGATTGGATGGGAAAACATCTTCTGTTACTCTGTTTGAAAATATTTCATATTAGTAACTTCCAGATGTGAGCTTCGTGGTACTACAGGTGCTTGCTGGAGGAAACCACAGCAGGTCCACAGCCTGGACCTGGACAACCCCAGATGTGTTGGGGAAGGAGAACTGGCACATCAGGTCAAGGGCTCGGTAATGTGCGGTGCTCACTCATGGCAGTCTGTGAAGCAGCAGCCACATTTTGGCTGATGCGATACAATGCACGTCCTACTCTTGCTTTCTTGGAGTGTTTTCATAGCATGTTTATTAGAACTACAGTGCTCCTCCTTCATGCCAACAAAAACTCTGGAGGAACAATCTAATTTAAAGTTTTATCTAGAAGATCTGGGCCCCCCTGTATTTCCTATGAGAACAAGCTGCAACTTTCAAGCATGCTGAGGCAATCAAAAACGCACAAAAACCTGTCTTCCACAATTCAATGTGGAAGTCTTTTCTTTTTGTAATCTACTAATTAAGAAACAGTAGTAATTGGTATATGGTTTCTTCTGTAGACTGTAGTCTATATGGTTTAAGGCATCCGTGTAGGGACTTTTCATTTTTCTCCTCAATTGTTGGAATTTACAAACCTGCTGGATAAGGGTTACCTTAATGCACTTAAAGATCAGGACAGTGATTGTGTTAGCCTCAAGAAAAACCTTTCCACTCCAGAAACAAAATTTGTATACCATGGCTTGAACAGCATGCTTAACAGGAGTCAGAGGGGGCACTGGCATTTGAGATTTTTTTCTTAAAGCTTAATTGAAGGAAGCATGACAAGCTATCCTTCCTACTAGTGTAATCAGGATACTATTTCAAAAGAAATCTGAGGCTGAGACACCTTTCTTAGATTTCAAAAGCCTTTTGAAATTTATACAGAGGTTTCTGAAACAGAAGTTTTACCCAAGTCTGTTAAAACCATATCATCTCAAAATATCATGTTCTCTTGCAGCTCAATTATTTTGCACAATAGTATGCCCAGCCAGTACTGAATTACTGTGAGGAGATGTGAACTCTAGAATTTGGGGTGATTAGGGAATCTGGTTCTAGCTAGTGTGTGTGAGAAAAGACCTGCAAGTTTATTTTCTGCTTTATTACTGCCTTGGATTTCATTTCCCATCCTTTTCCCAGGTTACTTGGAAATGAAAAGGTAGGAGGGGTGAGTGAACAGCTCTTGAAGCATAATCATTTGATTTTGCTGCTATGGCCCATAAACCTCAGAAAGGAGAAAGCAGTTTGTGTACATATGGATGTGGGCGAAGCAAAGCAGTCAGAATAATCACAGCCTTGTTTGTTTGCGCTTTACTGGATGTTGAACTATGCACTGCTGGAGTCGTGCTAGGTTCAAAAAAAATGAAAGAAAACCCGTGAGGGAGGAGGATGAGAGAGTCCTGCGTGATTCTGGAGTAGCAAATGTAGCTGAATTTATTGCAGAAAATGTTGTGGCACTCATTACTGCCTGGTCCCCAAGTATAACAGCATATCTGGGTTTCTTAAATAAAACTTTGTTAATACTGTTCTCTGGGGTAAGTCTCCTTATTCCATCTCTCACGAAACAGGTATTTCTAACATATGCCACTATTGTGGACATATATATGCTTTTTTTCTTACTTTCAGCATGTGATTAAAAAGGAAGAGATGGAAAGTTATTGGGGCACCTGTGTTTTTGAAGTTTAAGATGTGTCCGTGGCTTGTTTACCATCTCATGTAATTGTGGTATTTGGTTTCACGGATTTGTGAGGGGAGAGAGAAGCAGCACAATGTGATGCATGCACAATCCCTGAGCTAATGAAAAACTGTGTTTTGTAGGTCTTTATTCTCACGCTAACCTGCTGGGACGCCTCCTTTATCAAACCATGCCTGTTACAGAGGGTATTAATATGCCAAATAAAAGACAAGCACTGTAGAACAGGAGCTTTGAAAGCTTAGGTATACAGATTCATTGGTTGGTTTTGCCCTTTATTGTGGTCCGTGTATATCTTTGGGCTATCAGAACAACTAGTTATCAACTTGCCTAATTTACTAATCTACTGTGGGAAGAAAAGAGCTGATTTCAGTGATGAGAAGGTGATTGGTTGTTGGACCAACACTTTTTCTGTTTTCTCGACTTCAGTCTCCAAATCAAATAGTGTTTTAAACTTTTTTTAGCAGCCCGGTTGATGCCTTCTGAATGCAGTATGGGGTAATCTGAGAAGCACATATGGAAAGCCATTAGCTTTTAATTGCGAGATGGGTGTGTTGAGACTCAGTAGGAAACAGTAGTAGTAAACAGTAAGGTATGCAGAACTGTGTGAGATTGTGTGGCTATAATTAAAGAGCTTCTCCTACATGAACTACTCTTCATAGACCAGTTGAGAACCTCTGCATTGCAATGAGGTGTAGACGTACTGCATCATAGGCATATTGTGAATTTTATCACATTTTATTTTATGGTATCCTGAAGAGATGTTTGCTTCTTGCTTGAGCTGCACCTGTGAAATCTCAGGTTTTTCAATGTGTACCTCAGGATAGATGACTTGTTTCTGACTGCATGTGCACTGCATTTCCACAAGTATGGAAGCCAAAGTAAATGCAGTAAAGGGAGTAAGCAGTAATTTCTAGTTCATACTGCTGCTGCTCCTGCTGAAGTTTTAGATGTTTTCAAATCTACTGACCCGTACTTTCTTTTTGGAATGTCTTATTCTTCTCTTTCCCTTACTCCAAATTTGTGTTTGTCCGTCTTGTGATTCAGTATTCCTCATCTTGTGTACTTGTTCAGAATTCTTTCAAAACCAGTTACAAAAACAGAAAAAGTAAGCAATGTGAGAGGAAGAAGGGGGTGTGTTGTGTTTTCCTTGCGGCTTTGTGGTGCTCAATTCAGTGTAGACTGACTGTTGCCGTCAGAAATACACCTAGAGAAGCAGATTGGACTGACCGGCAGTGAGTTGTCTGGCTGTGCAAATTCTGAGCCTGCTGAAGAAAGGAAGAAGGATGGTGGTCTCCAAAATAGAAAGCTCCCGAGAGCCTGAAAGATTCTAGACTACTGCATATTTACCTTCAGTCTTCTTCCTTTCTACTTTATGCTGTTGATTTAGTCTATCTTCTCCCCAGGGATGTAGTACGTTTTCTGGAAAATGATTGTATTCCAAAGAGGTCCAATAAAAGGAGGTTCTTTTGTCTTATTTAATTGCTCTCTAAATGAGAAAACTTAGCTTTAGTGGAAGGAATTTCACATTTGTGTTATTATTGACACCAAGGAAACTGAATGAGTAGTAGTATGAGTATGACCAGCTTTTCTTTGGTTGCTGTTAGGCAAATATAACTTTTCTTTCCTGGACTTGGGGGCAGTTTGTTGTATTTTCCATTGATTTGATTGTTTTAAATGTTGATAATTTATTTGCTGTAGCTGCAAGAGTTGTTGGCAGAGAATTTTTCTTTGCTACGGTACTGAGGAAACAAATGGCTCCTAAGGGTTCCTGGCTTTCTATTTTTTAAATTTTATTCCCAGAAATTCTACGTGCTAAGCATTCTGCTTCAGAGGTAAACAGTGAAGTTTGTATCCTGAGAGATGCAGTGTTACTGTTTTCCTGTTCCAGAGATTTACTATTTACTTCTGACATAAAAAAGTATTGCTGCCAGACGAGCTCGGTGTCTTACCTGTTTACGGTCTTTGCTAGACTTTGTCAGTTTGCTCTGATAGCACATGGGTCATTAGTATTTATTGCTTTATGCACGGGAATTGATGTTTGTGAAGTATCAACTTTTTTATGCCATTAGGAGATTTCTTGATGCAGCTGGAGACCCGGGACTCCCCTTCCCATTACCTGTCAGGGAATTACAGACCGCATAATGACTGGCACTCAACTCTGTCAGCGAGGAGCGGAGCTGTTGGTGTTTTCACGTGTTTTTTGAGGCTACTGTGTCAGTTTTGAATTTCTAATTCTCTTAAGTTGTTTCTGCTGTAGTGCTCTTGTCTGGATGAACAAGGAAGATCCCGTGGAGGAGTTAGTGCAAGCACAGAAGAAGTATAGCTGTATCTGTCTTAGCAACTTCTAATCTCGTGTCTAACAGATATGGATTTATCTGATTAGATTGCTGTTGTATGGTACTTGATCGATTTGTATGGGTCTGGATATGCTGGAACCACAAGGATATAAATCAGTCTTATGTCATCTGAAAAAAATTGAGAGAAATTATCAACATAGTTTAAAATAGCTTAAAATACATAAACATAATCTTTGACTTAAATATACACAGTGTTATGCTAGGATTAATTCCTAGAAAAATAATGGACTTTTTGAAATCTTTATGTTTTTCCTAAAAACAATGTTTTCTGTACAGGTTTAATCAGGGTTTTTTTCAAGGCTGGGAAATAATTTCATATCCAAATGAAAAGTAAGAACTGTCCAAGGCAGTCACTTGCTCAGTGATTAACAAAGTGATTAGTGAGCTGTGACTTGAATCTGGTTTTTCAGGTTGTCTTTTTGTGGATAATTTCTTGAATACTGATGTGATTCCAGAACCATGCTGGTTGAGAAGACAGAAGGCAGAGCATTGGCACTGCATTATTTGCTTATACTTTCACTCAGTTGCTTAAGTGAATATTGGGCTTTTGGAAAAGATTTTGCATCCTAGGAGACTTCCCAGTGTCACTTCTCAGAGGAGTTACTGGGTACTGATAGGAGCCCTTTCCACAAACGTCAGTTCCTGGGATGTTTTGAAGAAGCACACGAAATTATTTCCTTACTCCTGTCTCAGTAAACATGAATGTTTGAGGATGTGCATGAAGCAGGACTGCCGTGCCTGGCTGAGGTCTGCAGCGTCTCAGTGTAGGGGGCTGCTGGGCATGAAGGGGTTTCCCTCACACTACCCACAGCCCCGGTGCCTGCGCCTTCTCCCAGTGGTGCGGGAAATGGAGGCTGTTAGCTCAGTGCCTTCAGACAATGTGACCAGCAGGGCCTTTGGAAGGTTTCTTGAAATGTGCTATTATAGGCCGCTTTGTGTTGAAAAGAGGGCTTACAAATATCTTCAAATTTAAGCAGCGCCATTGTGGGATTTTTCTTTGTGTGCGGGTGTGTGTTTGTCAGCCAAATCATTTGTTCAAAGTTAATCTCAATTACAGAGTGTATTGTTCTTAATCCCCCACGGTCCCAAAACAATAGCAGAGTGGATGTCTACTTGAATGTATATTTACATACTTAAATGTAAAATATGTTGGTGTGTATATATAATTTCACTTTCAAAGTGGTGATTCGTTTTGAAGAGATGGATATTTCCTGCGGGATTCTGTCTTGTAAGCAGCACCGTCCTCCATCCCAACAATCCTGGAGGCCTGAGCCAGGTGGCAACAGCTCTGACCCCGCAGGCAGCCCTCCTGTACAGCCCTGTGCTGGGATCTGTGCTGCTACAAAGATGAGGGCCAGGGTCTGTGGTCCACAGCTTATTTGAGACCAGGGGTGCTGTGCGTCTTTACTTGTAGTATCTGCAGAACACCTTGGCTTTCCTTCTGCTCTTTGAGCAAAAAGAGACTGATAGGCAATAGCCAGGAAGTTGAAATAATTCCCAGGCTGTACACACTATGTAGAAGCCCCCGGACCGTAGCAACCTGTCAGTGAATTTAGCTATCATTTAGCAACATAGGATCTTACTTAGTGAGGTGCTGGAGGGTGTCTGCTGGATCTGTTGTACCCTTCTCTGTTTTGCTGACCTCACAGAAGGTTCTCATCATTTTTCAGCTGTAGGTATCAAGCAGGGGATTCCTTTAGTAAAGTCTCATTTATGTTTTATGGCTGCTGGGATACTCTTGAGCAAAACCAGCAGCTGCACAAGGTGTTCACAGTGTACGTTTTTGCTTCACAGTGAGTGCTCTTTTCCTGTTGTGCTCTTTAAAATCATGGTGTTGTTAGCAAGTTACTGTAGTTTCCTTTTTGCCATTTATTCAATCTAGAACTACTTCTTGGGTAGGTTACTCTGTTGTATTATTACGTGAAGTTTCTGTGTTTTCCTTGTGCTGTGCTTGTCAGCAACTTTGGGTTTCGTGACTCTGTGCAGTTAACTTCCTTCTCCTCCTTACTGGCTGCATTGCCAGTAAGTGAATTGGTGTGCTGTTGCGAGTGGCTCTCCTGTCATGCTGATAAGATCACACCACCGGGAAAGCATAACATTATAATCCTGTGCACAATGTGGTCCTGTTCATTTTAGCTCTTGTACTTGTCACAAGGACAAGAATAAAGGTTGTGTATGGGTGGAAAGTGAGGCTAGAAGTGAAGATAGTGGAAGATAAAACATTTAGCTGAAAGAGGGAAATCCTGTGCTGGGACGTTCTCATTTCTAATCGAAGTATTGCCTAGAAATGAACTTTGAAAGCTGATTGGGATGTCCTGAATAATACAGAGCATAACACTGACTGAGAATACAGAATGTTGATAAGGGTTTGTGATAGAGTGCGGGAAAAAAATGTCCTCTATTTTTCCTTGGATGTGGTATCACGTTTGAAAATACAGTCATATCAACAGGCAAAAGTACTAAGATTATTCTGCAAGAAATAGGTCTGTATAACAAGAGGTTTCTGGTAATTCCAGGCTTACTATATTTTACTCAAAGAAATGAGTGCTTTCCAGATAGGACCTCTGAAAAGAGGCAAAATTTAAGACGTGCCTTAGGGTATAGGGACTTCAGCCCCTTAAAAGAATCCCTGCAATTACCTAACCTGCCAACTTTCCAACAAGATAAATGGAGGCACTGTAGCTTGAAGGTGCCTTGGTTTGAATGAGATGCAGTAAGTAAGGTCTCTCTGTTCTTACAGGAATCATAGATCTGATAGTACTTACAAAAGAAGAATAGAGTTGGTGCCCTGCTGACTAAATTGTCCTCTAGAGGAGTATTAGTTACAGAGCTTCTTTGTTAACTAGGCTGTATGCTTAAACCACTGTGAATTTCTCTTATTAGCAGGCTTTTTAATAGCTTTACATATGGATATATTAAGTAAATGCAGGTATATCCATGTAATTTATGTGTATGATGTGTACATGTACAATACTTTCTATATGAATAAGAGTTTGTGAAGTAGAAATGGCACAATTTCATTACTGTTGTGCTACACTAAAGAAAAACACAAGTATTAAAATACTGAGATTAAGACAATGGTAAGCCAACTTCTGCTCTTTTGGTCTGGGTACTTCCCATAAGGTCTTTCTTCCTCTTCTCTTTGATTTCCCAATTAACTCTCGTGGATAACAGGGGTGTTTCTAAAGCCTTTTTATGCTGGAAGTTTCCCAGTTGCTCACCTGCTCATACTTTTACCTTGAAAGATGAAGTAAGTCCATGAAGTGCATGTTTGTAAAGAGTACACAATGATGGTTTGCAAATCACCCTGGACAGAATGGCTGATAATCTTCATTTACCCCATGGCAACACAAAGTAAATGTTGTATAGTATAGCCCAGGCACCTAAATGGACAGCAGACCTTTCATACAGTCCTGGGAGCAACCTTATTATCAGCTGTCACAGTTGATGTGATCAATACCGTTGCTATGATAACCTCCTCGGCAGAGGAGCTGGACGGATGGCCGTGTCGATGTGCTCTCCCCAGCCTCAAAAGGACATCCTGCTGCACGCATGCGTGCAGCACAGTAGGGCCTGTGTTCATTGCAGGAGGGTGGCACAGCCCCGTGCTGGCGTCCTGTGAGCTTCCTTCTTTCTTTTCTGCTTTTATGAATGAGTTGCGTCAGGTTTGCGAGGAAATCCCTTGAAGGCATGCACTTGAGGAAATGCCTGGGACGTGTCAGTCACTCCACCCCCACGGGAGATTAGCAAAATGAGAAGTCATGATGTGACCTGATGGAAAAATGAACTTAGTTCCTGTCCCTACGTTCTTCCACACACACACTCAGGGTGTCAGGGAGGTGCTGGGGGGAACTGTCAAGTTGTGCCTTGATCTCTGAGTAACCGATAATTTCATCACGGACGCTGCTAACTGCTTCATGGTTTTTCTCCTTTTGGTTTGTTTGTTTTTCAAGCACTTTGCGGCTTACCGAAGCAAATGAAAGCTTTAATCCAAACACCATTTAAAAAACTTAGATATTCTAAATGCAAAGCCGTGTGTTTTCTCTATCTTTTATCAGCTGGGTGCCTATCTACTTTTTTACACAGAATTCGCATTCATTTTGAATAGGCCCTTTTCTGCTGCATTCAGCTTTGGAGTTTGATTATATGCTTTTCAGCAGCATTTGTTTTATCAGCACTTCCTGCAGCATTCGTTACACATTACGACAGCAGAGATTTGATTCCATTTAAAAGAATACCGTATGATGTATGGAAAAGCAGTGATTGCTTACCTGTTTGTCAGATGCATTCTACTGTGAACACTTCCAGCATTACTCTATGTAGTATCAAGCAGTGTTATTTCTTGTTTACATTTTCTACAGCGAACAGTTTCAAAAAAGAAACAATGAAAATAGTTTATTGCCAGCACCGCATCACAATTAAATTTCCATTTATAGGGACTTGGAACTGTTCTCTGGTGAATGCTGAGTTCACACATAAATTAAGTTTGAAAACTTCAATCTTTGTTTTCCATACGCCTAATGAAATACAAATACAATTTTGTGCTTGTCAGAAAAAGCAAAATTAACCTGTAGTGAGAGTTGTGCCTGGACTATTGTGTTCAGCGCACGTTTGGGAGTAGGGGCTGTGAGGTGTCCTGTAGAGAGCTAAGTTGGGCCAGTTGTGTTTATGTACACCTTTATGTATGAGGAGAAATAACACATAACATTCTAGGTGGCTTTTTATGAATGTTGCTGGTGCTTGAAGTGCTAATCCTACTATTTCCATGCCTTGGAAGACTGACTGTCTATTAGGGGAGGCTAGCTGTGAGCCTCTTGTGATGGAGATCAGGCAGCATTCTTACTCTGAATACACCACTTTGAATTTTGTCCAAGTTCTGTAATTTCTAAAAATAACTTTATTTTTGTTATGAAAATCAGACAGCAGTTAGTCCTTGCTTCTTGAGCTCTTTGCCCAGGCAGAGCCCAGCTGTCTTTGTGTTCCTCAGATGCCTGGCCCCTTGTCTCCAGAGGAACTGCTGGCATGAGTCAGACAAATGAAATCACTGTCAACCAGAGTAGCATGCTCTGTGTCATCCCAATTATTTGAAGCCCCAAAGGTCAATTCATGACTTGTTTTATATGTGAAATAGCTCTCTGCCTTAATTCACTAATAGAAATAGCAATGTGCTCCTTGGCTTGCATCTTGCGAAATACTGACAGAAGCACAGCTACCTTTCTCTTTTCTTTTATCGTGCGATCTTCTTGTCATACTTAGGAATTAACATTTTTTCCTGAAAGTTAGAGGGCACATCACAACATTCCTATTTTTTCACATCTGATTTTACAGTGATTTAAAACCAAACTACTCCTACAGATCCAAGGATTGATGTAACTAGCTTTATGAGATATGCCCAACAACTTGTAGTTAGAATTTGGAAGTATGTTGACCAGTGAAGGAAATTCCTCATTGAAAACGTTGAAAATTGCAGCATTTTTGAAGTGAAATGGAGCAGCTGTTTTGCAGTATATTCAGATGAAATTGAAGAGAAACTGTGAACTGGATGCTGGTCAAACTGGTGTTGGATGGAAATACAGAAGCAGCCTTCCTTACTCTCAGGTGGCCAATGGGTTCTGGATTGCTGGTGAGGGCAGGGCATTTTTGTTTTCCCTCTCCTGCAAGATGAAGGAGCTGAACACAAATATTATGAGGGCTGTGTATTTCACGCTCTTCTTCCGTCATTTTGATCATTCTTTAAAAAGTGAAGTATATAAGCAGTGATTCTAACGGGAACAATCCTGAACATGAAATACTGTGTTGAAGTGAAATTGATAACTCATTTTTATTTGCTTTCATATGCTCAGGTAGAATTTGTGGGATTAATTCTGAAAGCTTAATCCAGATGGAAAAGGTTACATTCAATGCTGAGGGAATTTGATTCCAATTCATTTGTTACCGTTGCTGGTTCTTTTTCTCAAAAGAATTAGAGATTAAGTGGAGAATTGTGCATAGTATCCTAATTTACTGACGCCATTCAACTCCATGAACCAGCATTAAAGAAAACCTCTTAGTTACCTTCTGTAGTAAGTAAACCAGGAGACATGGTCGCCGTGCCAGTTTTTGTGTGTTGTGGCTCATGTATTAGTTCTTGCAACTAATGCACCTTTTTCCTTTTTCCTCAGGATTTGTCTGGATCCATTGATGATTTGCCGACTGGAACTGAAGCAACGCTGAGCTCAGCTGTTAGCGCATCAGGCTCTACAAGCAGCCAAGGGGAGCAGAGCAACCCTGCACAGTCTCCATTCTCCCCTCATGCTTCACCACATCTCTCTGGCATCCCTGGGGGCCCATCACCTTCCCCTGTAGGCTCTCCTGTTGGAAGCAACCAGTCTAGGTCTGGTCCCATTTCTCCAGCAAGTATTCCAGGTAAGCTTGTTGCAACAAATACAATTAACAGATTTATAACTGTATATTAAAATTACTTCTAGATTGATAATTGATAATTCATAATTCTAGGAGAATTTTGCGTTTTTAGTGTCATCTTCTCTTACGAAACCCGTAAATAAAGCAGGGATAATTTCAGCTTCCAAGTCCTTCAAGCTCTCAAAATTCTGAACTGGACTCCACAAGTATATTTGTTAAATGTCTTTTTCATGGCCCAGTTCAGACAACTAATACTATTTTTATGTGTTTGGTTCATGACCAATTCTTTTATTGTTTTCTAACATTTTGAATGCTAGAGAAACTCCAAGTAGTTGCACAGCACTGGCATTACTCTGAGGTCATGTCAGTTGCTGACAAAAGCACAACGAATCAGCATGAAGCTCACTTAAAAGGAAGAGAAATTGCAACTTTTTATCATTAGATGTGCTGTGGACCAAATGCAAGTTAAGATGCAGTGAGCAGTTTGTTTCTTGGTATTCCATACAAAGGTTAAACCAGGGAAATGTACATGCCTATCTGTATACAGAGGCTGAACTAGATAAGCAAAGGCACTGAGTAAGCTCAGTGCACTCATGTTGGTTGCATCTGAAATGAGTGTGTCAAGCCCTGATGCAGCATGTATGCCCCATAGTCATTTCTTTTTCCCTTCAGCCTCTCTAGCTGGCAGCATGTGCTCAGGTGGGGCAGAAACAGCAGGAAAAGTGACAAGACAGAAGCCTCTGCATTACAGGCAGGATGGTGGCCTTGTATTTGCTGTGCGTCTCACACTGCGCAGTGTAGAAACTCTTCCCTGTAATTGAGTGAAGTCAAACAGTCCACCCAGCTGGAAAGGTAGCTGTTCCCACAGTCTAAGCCAATCCTCGCACTTTGCAATCAGGACCCAATTTGGTGGCTTTACGGGAAATCTTGACTTCCTTCCTGTCTTGTCTTAGGTTGTAAACTGAGGCTGTGATTTCTTGGAAAGCTCTCAGCTTGATTCAGTTTTGACTACCTCTAAACAGTCTGATTTGGACAAATAAATTGATCAATGTTTTAGCTGCCTGTTTGCTGAGTAGAGGAAGAGTGTTGTGAAGGTGAAAATAGCTTCATTGTAGCCATGACAGAAAAGGGTGTGAGCAGGATGATTTGTAGGGGAAAGTAATAACTTTTATCAAATTACTTTCTTTGGGGTAAAAAGAGGTGTGGGCTGAAAGGTCAGAATCAAAGTCACTTCTCTTCAGCTGAGCCCAAACTTTTGTTTCTGTTCCTGACCTAATGAAAAGTGTTAGCTCTTCATAGAAAATGTGTTACCAGTTTGAATGTAAATTTTCTAGTCTGTTGTGGTAACACAAAGGACATATCAGGAGGTATTTTTATGAATGGCAGTAAGTCAGAATTGCCTGCCACTGGTTCCCTGGCTTGAGGAACCTTCCTCTCTACCTTTTTTTGACAAAGGTAAGCTCTCAGTTGTGAGCAAGTGCACTGCTGTCTTCTGAGGAAAACCAGGCAGCTTCATTAGCTCTGCTGCTGCTGCTGTTGCTGTTGCGTTTCTCAAGCTACAAAATGAAATGAGTAAAACTGCTCTTTAAAACGCAGTGACTAGTGGGACACTGTTGGATGCTCGGCTTTCCAGACCATGTGAGCTCCACTGTGCTCATCGTTTCTCCCCATTCACCTGCTTTCTCACCGTTGCGCTTCATTACTAGGATTTTATAGGCTTCTTCATCTGCTGTAGTCACAGGACACTGGCAAAAAGTAATAGAGCTTGTTTGCATTTCTCTGAGCTGCCTGCAGTGTTCAGGTTGTGGCTGTTTTTTGAACATATACTCTGTAGTCTGGCGTCTCTCCTTTAATAATTTTGTTCCACTCCTATTTTCCTCTTTCTTCTCACCCTACCCTTGTTTGTTCTGACCTCATTCCTCTCCTATTACCTCCTGCAATGTTGTGCCACAGCTTCTCCATGTGACATAGATTGGCTCTTTCAATCATTCTCTCTCCAGCAAGTCATTGTAAAATGAGCAGCTGTTGTGTTGCTGATAGCTACGGCTAGGGAAAGCCAAAATGTTGCAGGGGGTTCTTGATGGGAAGGCCTTTAAAATAAAGGTGTTGCTTTCCCAGGGTTTACTAGAAGAGAAGCATCCTTTTCCTCATGCCTCCTTCATTGCAACAAAATTGACGACTAATTTAACATCAAAAGGGCAGGAAAACAGACAACCCCCTATTAAACCTCCCAAATGGCTGATTCAGTTCCACTGCCTGTTTAAGCTGCTTCCCCACCCCACTGCAACTCTGCCTTGCTGTATTGCTTTCTGTCACACGTTGTGAATTTCATGGGAATGGACTGGCACGGGCAACACTGACATTGGCACATCCCTAGCTCAGTGGGCATTTCCTTCCTGTACTATGAAATACTGGACAGATATTTCGTGCAGGAAGTGGCGTACAGCCTTTGTCTCCATTTATATTACTGGAATAGATCAGGGAGATTAATCTCTAAGAGCAGAAAAAGCAACTTCGGCATGTTTTGTTTTGAGAGGGTTTTATCTCAAAAGGGTTAACACTTCTCTTTCTGACACACTTTTGTTACAAGACTGAAATCTTACTCTTCTACAATTTTTAATGATGTAAAATGGTATCCTGATGTCCTAATAAGTGATTTGCTATTCTACTTTGCCAGAATTCCTGATCTCTTTATTTTGTAGCCATCTTTGTAATTAGGGTTCATTTTTTTCCAAAAAATGAGATGCAATGCCCTGCACTGCTTTAGGTCTTTAGCCGTGCCTGATTCAACCCTAAACCATTAGTGGAAGCTGACACAGCACATCATCAAAATGCACTGCTATTGCCAGAAGACCTAGTGGATGTTAATTTCACTTCTTTTTTTTTTTTTTTTTTCCTTAGCTTCCTGCCCAACCATTCCGGTTTACCAACAAAGCAAAAATGTAAATACACTAAACTCCACTTTCTCCCCCTCCCACATCTCCAGTTTTGATCTTTGTGGCCAAAGGCTTTTGTCAGCTCTTTCTCCCTTGTGGTGTAAGCAGCAAAAATTTTTAATATTAAGAGTTGTGTTGAAGATTGCTGATAAGCCAGGGATCGCTTAACATGTGATGGATGAGCAGATTTTGTATGAGTTAATATATTGTATTATTTTAAAACCTCTGCAGTAATTTTTATTTGTATAGAAAATAAGAGTATGTTATAATTAACAGCAAATGCTACCTTCAGAAATTGTGGTGTCTAAGTATTTTTTTGTGTGTACATCAGTATTTTGACATACACTTTCAATGTATTTTAGGTTACTCTCTGAACGAACAAGGTTATTTTCACTCTGTAAAGCATAAGCTGCACATAGCTGTAGTTTTTACTGTTAGAATTATATCAATGTCTTCTTTTATAAAGGAGTCTTCCTTTTCATAAAGGAGTTAGAATTTTCAGGAAGAAATCCGTGTGTGGATACTCTTACCTAGGAATGCCATTGTCAATCTTCTCGATTTATTCTGCCCAGTAGTCAGCACCCTCCTCTGATTAAAATTACCCCAGATCCTTAATTCTGGTAATTATATGAGGCAGTGGGTGTGTTCCATTCTGTGATCAGCTCTGCTCTCTTCAGACTGGGGATCTTTCCTTCCTAAAGTGGTCAGAATTACAATAGCACTAAAGGATGAAATGGAGGAAAAGGGAAATGGGGGTGCTCAGAGAGCGCTGTAACAAGAATTCTTTCTTTAGTGTATGTGTAAGTTAGTGTGTGGGCTGACTAATGGTGTAAATGGTGCTAGAAAAGAAAAAAAATAGTAATAATGGTTGGTCTATCATAGTCTTAAAGTTACTACTAAAATCTGAGTAGGGCAGTGGTTTATTTCATGCTATACAAAAGACGAAATAATAGATTTGTACTGTTTCAGAAGTGGATGCAGCAAGACAAGCTGATGACACTGGTTGTGCTTTAAACAAGAATTGGGAAAAAATTTTCTTGGCATGGAGCTATTCCACATGCTTGCTCTATTGACCGCCACTACTGGTATATTATAGAGCATGGACCGGTTTCAAACATTGAGGGAGAGAAGAATACCGTACAAAAGTGAATTTGCAGTGCTGTATTCTTTGCTGAAGTTTTACAGATACCTCCACATAATTGCAAAACAAGAAAGAGGATTATATCCTTTTGAAATGGACATGGTCCCCCTGTCTAGAAAGATTATTTTAACACATACATCAATATTTTCCCCCTCGGCTTCTCCGGAGGCAAAAACCTCGCAACAAGCTGTTGCAAGGAAGATGCATGCTGTTCGTTGGCATCCACACCAGAAAAAAATACAAAACACGAAATGGCACTGACGTAGCTGTGTTCTTAATCACTGCTACTGCACAAAATATCTATTCAGCAGTTTTGCAATTCTAAAATGCTTGCGAATGAAATACATGAATGTTTCATGTAACAATCACTTAAACCTCTTTCTTTGAAAGTTTGAACAACATTTCTAATTTTTCTTTTTATTAAGAGGGAGTAAAATTGCAGGCCCTCTTTCTGGAGGAAATTTTGATTCTGGGCTATGAAGCAGCTGATTTATGTTTTCTGTAGCAATTCAGCCTGGGTCACCACTGATTAACAATCTGAAATAAGCAAACAGTCTCAGTTGTGTTTCCTGAGGAGAACCTGTGCTCCAGAAGGTGCTGTGAGAGCCGCTCTTCTGCTGCAGCCTGGCCAGAGAGATCAGGGAGGGAGGGGGCCTCTCTGCAGAGGTGTTCTTCCCAGAACAGGTGCAGGAAATGAAATGAGACATGGACATGCTGTTCAAGTTCCTCCTGTTTTATTTTCTTTACGACAGAGGGTTTTGTATTCCAGAACCACCAGCCTGCTGTTTTTTCATCATCTTGGAGTTAAGTTTCAGGTAGAAAAGCAACAAAAAGATCGCCAAACTCAGTGTACCCTGGGTGGTGGTTTTTAGGAATAGTTTTTATTTTTTAGTTTGCAGTGTTTTCATTTGCTTAATAACCAGTCTATCAGCATTTGTATTTGATAGTCAGACATTTCAGTAATACCAGTGTTGGGTTGTAATTGCTGTGCAAGAGAGTGATGAAGAACCAGTGCATCATCCTGCAGGCTCAAGGAGCACAGCATCCAGCACCCTACAAAACCCTTCATGAGAATGTGCTCCAGAGGGACGCACATCTGTGGCTGTGCTTTGTCCCTTGCACTGTTTGCCACCCTTTGCCCCTGCTGGAGCTGTTTTCACCACCCCGGCCATATGCCCTGGCAGCGTGCACAGGGCAGGCCACCTCCTGCAGCCCCACTTGCCCTGCGCTTATGCACATTCACCTGGAGAAAGGAGGCTGTTGAAATCCAATTAAAATGTTTGCATAATTATGCATGTGCCCTGGTTCACACATCAAAATTCAACCATACTTAGCAGAGCTGACAGGATTTGACAGGTTTATTTGGTTTTAGTTTTAGATGTGTACTTTAAGGCCATCACTGCTTTATTGCTATTTACATTTAATGTACTTTTTTTTTTGTGAGACTCACTTAGATTTTTTGCAAGAAATTTAAGATAACGTGCACTGGTTTCTTAAAGTGTGATTTTTTTCTTTTTCTGTGGTTGTTGTTTGACTATACATGATACTACTTTTCCCGTGTTGCAAATAGTGCATTCAGTACTATCATAAGTGAACAAGTTGTTTTTCGCTCCCTTACCCATTGCAGTATTAAGCAGTGATGAATGAATGGGAAAAACCTCTCACATTTTGTTCACGTTCACAGGTAGTTGTTATGCCCAGGCAAAATGCGGCATAAATGCAGTCTGCCCCATGGTGAGGTGGGTTTTTAGAGCTTTTGGTGTTGGTGGGGACTGTGTATCTCTGCCCTCAGGTGTATGTATAGCAACCTCTGTACCTTAGTGTCAGGGTCAGAACTGCCTGGACAGGAACATGGCACAGCTCTCCTTAGAGAAGGAACCTCAGCAACTGCAAATGCAGCTTGAGTTACTTTCAGCTACAAAAGAGACATTTAACTTCAAAAAGAGAACATTTCCAATACTTCCAGGTAATATTTTAAAAAGATTAATGAAAAGCAAGGTATTCTCTCTTCAGGGAGTTTATGCAGGTTGAGCTGTGGAGAGCTTCAAATAGCTCTGTAACAGCTCCATTCTGCAGGTAGACACAAAGCGCAAGATGCCAAGTGGGCCTTCAGAAAGTAAACAGAGAACATCAGTGGTCTGTGACTGCAAACGTTCCTGTTTACTCCCTGTCTCCAGATAGCAGTGCACTCAAATTCTTGTGATGTGTTGATTGATTACAGCCGTTAAGTTTCTTAGTAATCAGTTTCATCACTTATTCTCAATTCACACTTGCACCTTTGATTTCTCTTCCACAACAGGGTGATGTGGGTTGTCGTTGACTAATGAAGAACAGAATTGGTTTCGGCATGAGACAAACGGAATGCCGACACCAATCCCAAAATGCATTAATCTTTAATAATCCACATCTGCATGTTTATAAATGATAGAACTAGGGGTTGCTAATGCTGATCGTCCTCCTTCCAAACAGAAAGTGACACAGCAGCGGTGGCTGCGGGCTGGGTGCTCAGCTGCCAGCCACCCGCCTGACCTTCAGAACCACAGGGAAGTTGTGAGCTGTTGAAATGAGTGAGGAGCCGCTTCCACACCGTTGTGCGGAGCTCCTTGCTGCTGGGCAGGCCAAAGTGTGGCAGGATGGATCTTGTCTGTGGGGAGAGCAGCCTCAGCATTGGTGGAGGCAGATTGCCTCCAGGTGCCTTCAGCCTTTGTGCATGCACGTCGCCATTTTCTTCTTCAAGAGCAGCGCTGGCTGTGCAGTGTGCATTTTAATGCAGAAAGAAGTGCGGATCAGCTGAGGAGAGTTTGTGCCTTTTGAGGATAGCATTAATGAGAGCACATGCATTTTACTATTAAAATGCCCATTAATCACAGGTGATGGAGTAGTACAAAAGGTAGCAGGCAGGCCTAGCAAAATAGCTCATTGCCACATACCAGCTCTGCTCCACTTTCCACCTACCTGCCTGAACTTGAGAGGCCTGAGAGCAGGGAGGAGTGAAACGCACCAGAGCCAACGCCACCAGATGATTAATACTGATCTTGAACAATTCTTACACAGAGCTGGGTCAAGGAAAAAGAAATACAGATAAGAAACAGCACTTTCATTTCCTATTTACCTTTTCTTTGGTATTTTGCATGATTTTACAGTAGAAATACTATAAATGAAAGTTGAGAAACAGTTTTGTTAAAATTTGGCAATGCCGAAATCAGGACTGAAGGTTTCTATCAGATGGCAGATACTGGAAGTGTATGTCTGCTACATTTCTCATGCTTCTCAGGCTCTACAAGAAGCAGACACCATGAGGAATCGTTTGGAGAAAAATTCTCTTTGTAGTTATGACTGCAGTGCAGAGAATGAACACTGATAATGGAAAATTATTTCTTTGGGAACTTGGATTTATTTCCTAAATTGAATTATTATGTTTTTAATTTCAGGTGCGTGACAAGATAGGTTTCATTTCTGGAAGAAATGAGCAAAATATAGTGAGGAAATGTACCCTGTCCTTTGTTGAGAGCTTTTGTTTTTTTAGCACTTGTATCAATAACAATTTAACATTCTGGTTAATTGACATTTTATAAAGAAATTGAGAGTGGTTTTTCTCTAGCTGAAGCATATGCTTTTTGTATTAACAAACATGTAATGTCACGTCCCAAGTAATTATGAATGACTAAATCCAAGCAGTCGTTCAGTCTAAATGCAAGCTAAGCTATCATTTTTGTGAAAGTCTTAAAGGGACAGCGTAAAAAATACAGTATGTTTACAGGATTGGGATCATTCGCTAAAGAACATAAGAACTTTTTCTCGATGTTTTACACAAATTTCAGAGAACGGGACCCCAGAAAAAGCCTGGGATCTACAGAGATGGGAGAGAATGCACTGAGCAAGTTGCTGCCTTGGCCCCTGCGGCCTCTCCTGCCCCAATTTGTTCCATGCTCTGGAGGGAGGTGGTGGCACAAAGTGCAAAACATGTGGCGGGGCGGTTGAATGAGACTTGGGGAAAAAAATGAAGTCGGAGGCTGAGCTTTGAAGAGGTTTCTCTAGTGAGGAGCAGGGAGTAAGTGGGGAAGAAAGGAGCGAGCGCCTCATCTAATCTTTCTCATGGGGACCCAGGTGGACAAATTGGCAACCCTGTTCACAACCCTCCCCCTCTCTCCTTTGTACCGTAAGAACTGCTAATCGGATCCATGCTGCTGCAACTGTGGTTAGTTATTAACAGAATAAAAGCAGATTTCTTCAAAAGAACGGGTTGGGGAAAACGGCTATACAAAATTGCAAGGTTGTTAGAATCTTAAATGCACAGCGGTCGATTTTTTCCTATTCTGAATTATACGCTGAATACAGTCTTTCATCTGTCACTGTGCCCGTTTCTTCAGAAGGCAGCCAAACATTAAGCTTCTCAAACAAAAAAAGTGTTTGAAAGAGGAAAAATATTGGGGAGGTGGAAGAATAGGGAAACAAGGAGGAGAATTCAGGTTTTGTTTTTATTAATTTGGCCTAGTGAGAGAAACAGGAGTTTGCTGCTTCTATTCAGCTCCTGCGCCCCAGCCTCCATCAGCCACCATTTCTGAATGCGGGGATTAGGGAAGACTTAACTGGTTGCTATCCTGGGCTGCGTGGTTCTGGATTGGCCTCCAGCAGAAACATCATGTGCTGCGAGCTCTCCTGAGCTTAATGGAAATAACGCATCAAATGAATGTGGAGTTAGGCGGAGAGGTGGGAGCCGAAAGAATTTGATCCCCCGAAATGAAACTTCTCATAACTGTAAAGTGAAATTAAAGGGCGAGGGTGGGTGTTATTGAGGATAGGGAAGCCGTGATCCCAGGGTTTAAGCTGACTTACGCCTTCGCTTATAAAAATAAATGCGGTGTCCTTAATTTTGTGGGGCTCTAGTGCCTTCCTGGTTTGCAGCAGGATTTCGAAATTTGTTGGAGAGGAATCTTTGTTGTTGGGCAGACAGGTGCTCTCTGTGGCCTATGAAAATCCACTTGTATTTGGATGAATCGCACTCTTTTGAAAATTTCCATTGACAGACAACTTTGGGCTTCATGCCAAAATCTCAGGGAAAGAGAATCTGTGATGCGGCAGCACGATGCTCCGGTCCAAACGCTGAGGTGGCTCCTGGATGGGACACAGATGAAACCGGGCCTCCTGCTGCCTCCACTGCTGCTCCCTTCCCTCCCAAGCAAAAGATGCCTTTGCTTTCAGGGCAGTACTTGCTTTCCTGCAACTTGACACTCAGCCCATTGTCAGCTCAGAAGTGCTAACGATTATTTCACTTTATACTAGGGTGTTTCTTGTAAGTCTCCATGCCTTACTCGGGGGTTACACAGCTTGGGAATATAATGTGGATGTCCAATTTGCCAGATTCCACTTCTCTCTTCTTTTTTTTTTCTTCTTTTTTTCCTTTTTTTCTGTAATAAAACACAAAAACACAAAGGTCCATAATACAATGAATTGTTCTGTAGTGAGGGTAACATTTGGATGGTGTTCCATAAGTAATACCTTGGGACCATGCACTGAATAATGAGGATGAAACAAGATATCAGATAGCTTCCTCGTCCTGTCAGTGTCATCTTTGTTTTAGAATTGAATGTTATATCGTGTCAAACAAGTAGCTTCTGCTATTGAAATAAAAATGTTTATCCTGTTGCATATATGCAAAGAAAAGTTGGATATCAGAGGTTCTGCAGGCCTCCTTAACTCAGTGTTGCACATTTTTTAATGCAGATTTTAGAGGAATTCAGCACTTGGTTACGGTGATCTTATGGAACTTGTTCAGAACCCAGTTCTTGATATGTTGAATATAATACAAATAAGCAAAATAATGTAGAGTGTCAGAAAATTGTGCACTTGAAGAACCGGACTTTTTGGTGATTTTATTTTGCGTGGCTTGTGTGCGATACTGGTGTATGTTAGCTAGTCCTGTGTCTGCAGAGAATAATGCATTTGTTAAGAGACACGATGGCAAGTCAGGACCTGGCCTAACAGTGTCTTCAGTAACTTTGCAGTGCAGAGTATCCATGGATTTAGCTTGACAGTCCTCACACTGAAAGCATCTTTGCATCACCACAGAAGAATAAAGCAACTGCTTGCGGTCTCGCTTTTAGAAAGCAATGCATCCTGTGGCTAAAGCCATCTGAAGGCTGGAGGGCCCTGGGCTTGTCTGAACTCCCAGTTCTTAGAAAATGCCTGAGTGAGAAGGCAGCAGAGAATTGCCAGAGCTGCTATTGTTTGCCAGGGCTGTTAGCTGTTGTGTGATACTGAGTGGGGCCAGGAGACCTTGTCCAGATACAGGTGCCTGTATTGCCCTCTGAGGTGGTCAGCAGTGCCCAGCTGTTTGGGTAGTGAGAGTATGGGCCCGGAAATCTGAATGGGTTCCCATGCTGCTGGCTTTCTGAAGTCTCTCTCACCATGTGGAAATGAGGAGAGTATTAATGTTTTCTGTATCTTAATGTGAGGGATGTTCAGACAACCATTGTTTATTATTCAGATGAGTAAGTAGCTTTAAAAATACTACTGGTACAACAGGAAGCTTGGTTACAATGTATAAATTAAGGAAGAAAATAATCTTTCTTTTTTAGGGGTCATAGGCTTTGTAAGATGAAAGAGATAACACAAACCACATGACCAGCCCGCCTTTATGCTGCCCATAGAAGAACTTCTTTCCTTTGGGGTCATTTGCACCTCACTTCCAATTTCCTGAAAAGCCCATTTAAAACAATCCCATACAGAAGCCTATTTATGATTTGATGTAGGGACCTGAAACCAAGTGTCCCTTCCGGCCTGTGAGGCTCTACTGTCACATTAACTGTGATATAATCCCATTATTTTATCAGATTTCATCTTAGTACTCACTAGGTTTCCTGGACCTCATTATTCCTAAGAGGAAGTTGTTTCAAATTCCAATAATGGTCTGATTATCATCCTAAACACTGTGCTCTTTTTCCTCCCTGATATTTGGCCACAGATATATTTTTAAAAGAAAGTCACAAAATTGGAGCTTTACTTTTTGTCATGCTAAATAATATGCATTCCTTTGGTCTCCTGTCATGCACATAGACATTTTCAGTTCCCATTCTAGTTAGCATTAGGCCTTTTTGGTTTTCATAGAATCACAGAATCTCCAGGATCCTCTAGTCCAAGTTTTGTGTGCTTGAAGGCTCATCAGTAGCACATTGCTTTCCTTACCTTTGCTAGAAATAATTCTCTTAGTTCATCCTAATAATATATTTGTTTGATTCAGGTCACAGTAAATGCTTAGTTGTAATCATCAACAAATAGCTCAGTTTTTTTCCAGTTTGCCTTTTCCAATTTCTGATTGATAATCCCATAGATTTTCAATTAGAAAGTGCCTCTTTCTTATCTGTAAGTACAGATTTTTGCATTTTTGTTACTCCAGCATTAAACTTGTTCCAGTTTCCTAGGTAGTATTTTGACCATCTGTTGTGTTGACTATTCTTGCCTATTTTGTAGTTAACCAATGTCATTAATGCAGTTGTAGGGCTTAATTCCTAAATTAGATTGAGAATTGCCCCAAAGATAGCCCACAAGACCTGTAACTACTGACTTTCCTGCAGCCCGAGCCTGTTGTTCCCCTTTCAGCGCCGTCTGTTTCTGTGATCGGTCCCCCTGATCCCCATTTCCCAGATCCTCACGCATCTTGAAATTCCTGTACTGATATCCATCCTTTCCTCCTTAACCAGTAATTTCCCAGGGGGAACCTGTTATCACTGAAGTGCTTTCTTGATTCAATTGTTCAGGCGCAATTCCGTGAGGTATTGTCCAGAGCAGTACAGAGTACCGCTGCTGAGCATCCTCCAGTGTCATTACATTGATGGAAGCAGAGAGCCCTCAGCATGTTTCAAAACGTTACTGATTTGGGCAGTAATTCATCACAAGGACCCCTCCTCAGCAGGATATCAAAGGTCTGCTCTTTCTTGCTATGTTGGCTCTAAGGAATTTACTTTTTACACTTTAACTGCAGATTTCATGGCTATAGTCATAATGCAATCACCATTTAGTACTTTTCACAGACCACCTTTTTCCAGAAGCACAATGCAGTCTCTTCTATTTCAAGCATAGATTTTAAAAGTCTCATACAAAATGTTTTAAAGGCATTTCTAATGTAATTTCAAAAACAGAAAAAAGCTTATAGCTAAGTTATTTGGTAGTTTAGATTCTCTCACCTCTTCAACTGACTTTGTTTAAAAAAAAAAAAAAAGAAATATCTGTTTTAACAACTAATTTTAAGATAACTATACATTCTGAAATAATTTAGCATATGTTAAATCTAGGTAAATGAACAAGTGTGGCATTATGTATCCTTTTAACATGCATTTGCTGTGATTTTGCATAATAAATACTGTGAAATATCTGTGGTGTTCGCTTTGTGTAAGTTTTAGCAGACAGATTATCTCACCAGTGTGGCAACAGTGTACAAAAAAATGGGAAAAGGTCATTCCTGTTTAAACTTCCATCTGTGTGTCATGGAGTCAAAGGAGACAGTAGCCTGTGGTGAAAAAAAAAATGTATTGTTTTTTAATTCTCTTAAAATGCTGTACAATTCACGTTTAAAAAAGAGAAGAGGTTGTTTTCTTTTGTAGAATTTTCCTTCTCTAATAAGATATAAAAGTCTGTTCATGTATTATTTAAAGCGACTTCCAAGGATACCAACTACAATACTGGTTGAAAGGGAGGAGGATTAATATCATTTAAAGGAAAGAAATGAAAAATCTTTAAGGTCATTTCTTGACAAAGAAACTTAAAAAGCGTGGCAGACAGGATCTTCAAAGGTTTTTAAAGTCCTGTCATCCTCTTCCAATCAATAGGAGTTAGATACCCAAATTAAGAGTTCAGTTCAAGCCTTCAAAGGTATTTAGGTGCTTAACATCCTTTTACCTTTCACATCACTTCTAAGGATAAAATGGCAGGTCCTCTGAAAATATTTTTGTGCAATACTTAGCATGTCCAGCATCTGGATAATTTGTAGCACCCCCTGATCATTGGCACAACGGCCACTTCTGTTGCATGTTAATTCCTTCTTAGAGTACACGTGGAGGTGACTGTCTTGTTTATGAAATTGATTTCTTTTGAGAATAAAATCTTAGGACTCCAGTTTCTTACAATTAAAACAAACAAACAAACAAAAACCAAGATCAGAATGCAAGCTTTAAAAAGTGATCTGAAAAAGAGCATGAATATTTACGGAAGCTGTAGAGAATTCCACTGAATTTGTAGAACAACTGAGTGTATTTCCAAGATTGCAGATGGAAATGATTTCTCTGTAACATGTTGTATATGCTCAGCTCTAGAGCTTGACTTTCCCTGTCCGTGCTTGCACATCTGCATGTGTAGGATGGGGCTCCTGCCAGGTAATTGAACTTAATACTAATGTAAAAAAAATTAAACACCCGCTATAAATGTATTCGGAGTGTGTTGCCTAGTACCTATCTTCTGCATTATATTAATGCCTCCTAAGGTTGGCCAAGCCAACATCAGACAGGATCCCACTGGGAGCTGTGGGGTGCAGTCAGGAGTACCTCTGCCTCTACCAGTAGCATTAAGTATTTTAAAAGTCTTCAGTGGTTCTTGGGAAAAACGATTTAAAAACCATAGTTGGGATTTTCTTGCAGCATTGTGCCTGGTAGCAGTGCCGCAGGCATGGCCACAGTAGTGCGTTTCTTGGTGCACGGACACGGCAGCTGGGCAGTGGTTACACAACCACATTTCATGGGTTTTCCTTTTGTTCACTATGCTTCTCTCTCTCTTTTTGTGTGTGTGTGTGTGTGTGTGTGTGTGTGTGAGTGTGCAGGCTGGCCATAGGTGGTGGCCAGGACGCTGGGAAGCAAGTGGGGTAGGGCAGGCACTGCCCCTTTCCTCACTTCAGTTCCAGTTTCGGGCCTTCTTAGCTCTAAAGAAAGAGCAACCCCTGCTGGCTCTTCTTCAGCTGGGCTCCCAGTTCCAGAAATAACTACAGGAACCTCGCCTCAGCCATTAAAAAAGGGTGGCTGCTAAGCACGAGGAAATGATTCTCAGCAGGCACAAATCTATTTCATGTGTTTTTATTCTTTCCATTTCTTTTAAACGGAAAACAATCTGAGCAGTTTCTGAGGATGAGGGATATAAATCTGTCTGCTGCTATTTATAACATGCTCGTCACTGCAGTGGCTAAGTGCTTAAAATATATATTTCTTGCCTAACCTGAGGTGGTCTTCAAGTGGCTTTGGCTATTGAAAGCAGCCACATCTCAAAGCAGGAGTCCAGAAGCCGTCCTGCCCCAGTCCTCCTCCTGCCCAGGCTGCAGCAGGCTGGATGCTGGGCGTGGTAGCACTGTTAGGGCGGGAGCACAGATGCAGGGTTGGATGGAGACCCAGAGAGGTGACTCTGTGGTCTCTTTCACCAGTGCAGCGAGCACCAGCATTAAGCACCACGTAGCCATATTGAAAGGGGAGATTTAGTGTCCTACACCTCACAGACAGCGTTGTGGGTGCCATTCTTCCTCTGTGGGTGGATGGACATCAGTGGATAAATTGTGTCTTCTGAACAAGGTCATAGAAATGAGTCTGTTCTAGGCGGATATTTCAGCAAGCTAATATCTTTCCTTTGCCTTTACTTGAATAATAAGATGTCCCTTTTCTGTCTGTTCCCTTTCAAATATGCTTCACGTTTACCATATACATCTGTGTATTACTCTTTATTCCTAAGTTCTACATGGACAGTCAAATAATATTAAAACCACTGATTCATTGAAATACTTTTTAAACTGTTGTCGTTAGTCATTTTTGTATTGACTGAATTTTTGGTTGGTAATATTGTTGGCAGCAGGCCACGTCTGCCTGGCAGGAGGCCAGTTTAGGCTCGGCAGGATGGGCCCTATTGTTCAGCAGACTTGAATTTTGTTAAACTCTCTAACAGAAATATGTGTCAGGAGATTTGCAGCTATAAATTGGATCATGTCAGTGAGGTTGAGAACTTGCTCAATGCAAAATTGTACATTTCACCATGCCTATTGCTAAATATGTTTATGCGTGTTTCCTTCTTGCGTTTCTAAAAGAAAGAGTAAAGTATGAAAAAAGCCAGACCTGTAGGACTCTGTCCTCAACTTATACGGCTGGTACTCTCTTTGTTGTTGAGTGGTTCAAAAATGCAGCTAGGCTTCATTTTGTGCACTGTAATGTTAAAAGCAAGTCTGTTTTCCCTTTTTTTTTCTCTGTGTGTTACAGGCAGTCAGATGCCACCACAGCCTCCTGGCAGCCAGTCAGAATCCAGCTCCCACCCTGCTTTGAGCCAGTCACCAATGCCACAGGACCGAGGTTTGTTAGGTGTTTGGGTCTTTTTATAGCTGGTGTCAAATGTAGCCTTCATTTCAAGTCGTGCATTAACAATGTGAGATTTGCTGGTATTTATGTTCCTTTTCCCAAAGAAAATAATGACAATCCTTATTGTCTGAGTTTTCTTCTATATGCAAAGAGCAATTGAATATCAGGTTTTACCAAAACATAATTGGAAACAGGGCTTTCTTAAAATACAGTGAATTCTTACAAGTATAAAAACAGTTTGCTGTAGATGCTTGATTTATGTCCTAGAAAATTCACCTTTTTGTTGTCTGTCTTGGAATTAAGATCTATAGAAAGTATTGCAGAAATGGTAGTAGCTGCAAGCACTGCGGTTTGATCCTGTTCTTACAATTCTCTAATGTCTTTGCATGGACATGATAGCTTGTCCTCTAGGCCAGTTCTAGAAATAAAAATATCTTTAAGTGTAAAGGGAAATCAGCTATTTAGGTCAAATGGTTCAAAGATTTAGAATTTCCAAAGAAAAACCTTGCAGGCAACAGCACTGTTCTGAAACATAACCTCCTAGCAAGTGCTCACCAAAATAAACAGTGTTATTTTTTCTTAATATTACTGTTTATAAACTTCAAACCTTTTTCCTTTTGCCTCCTTCCTTCCTAGCTCACGAAAAGAGAATTATCACAGCTTTTTCACATGGCCATATGAGTAACTGCTGTAAACTGGGCATCCCATCCATGCAGTGGTTAACATGTGCCAGCAACAAGCTTGCAAAACAGACACATGATAACTGTGATAAACATGGAGTTATTTATGAAATGCCCCTCCTAAAATGTCTTGCTACCAGAAATATTCCAAGTAGCACCATATGGGGATACCATAAATACTAGAAGTTTTCTCACAGTGAAACAAGTTGAACTCACAGAATGACAAATTTCTGGGACAGCATCCAGAAAGAACTAAGAGGATTCACAAAGAGGAAGAAAAAGTCCTGATTTTTGCTGTTTTTCTGTGCTGGATGTCACCTCCTCCAGGAGTGCTGATTAATGAGAACATTAAATAGAAAATTCCACACCCAATTCATTTGTTTTATTTCATTTTCAGGTCATTCTTTATACACAGTTATTAGTGCAGGAACTGATTTTCCCTTTAAAATTGTTTTAGAGTAACGTGTACACTTTGTGGAAGTGGAATGACCTCAGTGCTCGATGCAAATGTGTTATGTTTTGTAGGACAGAATGTCACAAGACAGTGGGAGTAGATCAACTTGAGGCTTTGAAGACCCAGGCACTTCAGAAAGATGCGTGCATTTCTTGGCATGATTGGGTCTTGGCACAAAATGTGACACTGTTCAGTAATAGTGAGGAACAGTGTTGTGCTCTTCACCTGGCTTTGAGGGGATGAGCTAAGTGTATCTGACAAAGCTGTAAAGTTGGGCTAAACCTTTTGATTGCTGTTACAGAACAAAATTGGGTTTTGGTTATACGGTTGGAGAAGACAGAGAAGTTAGCTGCCATAACTGGGAAGTCGATCAAGTAAATAACAGTGAGGGAAAATAAAATTTACAGGCTCATACAGTCTTGTATCAGTCATCTTTGGGGGAAGGATTCTGGGTATGTTCTTAGAGGAAATTATTTAGGAATGTTGATACAATTTCAATTTTTGCACCTTTCATATGTAAAATCTGGTGTAATACACACGATCCTTGTGACCCAGCCTGTACAGGAAATCTATTTGTTTCATGCAAAAGATATGGAATTTGTAACTAGCTAGGTCATATTGATTTTGCAGAACGTGTTCCCCAAAGCTTCTTTCTCTAAGTCTGCTGCACGCGCATAAACATGCGTGCATTCCCTTTTGCGCCCTGTCATTGATTAGAGGCTCCTTTGAAATGGAAAACTTCACCTTTTAAAAAGGCTGTTACATTAGTTGATTCCTTTGCTTGCTTGAACTGGTTTCCACTGAACTTGAAGAAAGGAAGGAGGGGGAGTGATGGAGACTCAAAGGAAAGGTGCTTGTCATTTACTGATAAAAACCTGAGCAGAAAATCGTTTCTGCTAAGGACATCTGATCCATAGGCATCTGTTACAGTAATTTAAACTTGTGGCTTACTGATATACTTTCTACCAAAAAAAGAAAAAAAAGAAAAGAAAATGAAAACAAAAAGCCTAGAGACCCTCCATATGATAAGGTAAAGTCATTTGGTTTAGTACTTTGTATAACATTTCTTTCCTTATTTAGAGAGATAACTGAATGAGCAGGCTGCTAATCGTTTCTTGAATAGAATCCTTTGCTCTCAATACTTATCTTATTTATCGGCTATTGTGAAATTTGATTATCAGGTGGAGTCTGAGCTGTAGCGCTTCTGGATGCTAAACCACTACTTTGAACCATTAGGTTTACACACCTTTATTTTATTATTTAAGTATTTGATTATATTTTGTCCTACTTTCCATGGTTACTCAGCACCCAGCTGGGATCTTTTATGTTTGCCTGCCTAAGGCTGTACATCCCTGTCATACAGTGCAGTATGAATCAGTGAATGTATTTTTACATGTGCATTCTGTATGAGAGGGGGAGGAGGAGCAGCAACATACATACATGTGTATAGTATTAGGAATTTTGGGGGACTCTGGACTGGACTTTCTGTTCTCTTCTGCTTATTTCTTGTATAGCTTGTTGCATGCTTTTCATAATGATAACATAAAAATACATATAAAAAATAATTTTAATTTTTTTCATGTTAATCTAGTACATTTAGATTTGGAATGTGCTGCTATAGGAATCCTACTTCTCATGACAGTAGTTTCTAGTCACTGATATTTGATGTCCAGTACACCATACTTTTTCAGTTCTACCAGCATGCTTTATCTATGTAGGCAGAATAAAATTCTTCGTATTTTTGTGTATAACCTATGTCTCAGCTCACAAGTCTTTGAATGGACTGATAGTTGAAATGTGTCCCATATAACTTAACTAGTGGAAATTGGAGAGCTGTGGAGATAGCGGGAGCAGGGTGTGCTGGATAGGAGTCAGGCGTCTCTTGGAGAAGCTGGTGAACCATGCCAGCTCACCTACTTGTACATTTAACTGCTTCTGAATCCTAGCAGCTGCCATTACTTAGGAATAACACACGAAAATCTGATCAGAAGCAGAATTTTTATTTTTTTAATTTCTTGAAGTTGAAGCTCTTTATAAACTTCAGTTACAGACCCCACAGGTAAGGCAGCAGTGATACTTCAGCTGTCATATCAACTTAGAGAATCCTTGAAGTATGTAGGTCACTCCAAAAGTAATGCCTCTGAATTATTTCCATGGAAACTAAAACAGATCCAAAGAGCACAGGGACACTATTTGATATAGCAAATTCTCAGTTACAAAACACTATTTTTCAACATAGTCACTATCATTAGTCATGCATTTTTGCCAGCAATGAACAAGAGCTTGCATGCTGTGCTTGTAATAATCTGCACCAGCAGAGGTGACCTACTGTTTCACAGCTGCTGTGGTGGCATTGTTGCTAAGAAAACGTTGCCCACACAGTCTATCTTCCATCAGCCTAAACAGATGGAAGTCAAAAGACGTCGTATCAGGACTATGTGGTGGGTGTGGTAGGATAATCCAGTCAAGATTGCCAGTGTGCTCCACAGCCTTCAAACTGCATGAGGGTCTGGTGTTACTGCGTCACAAGAGAAAGGTTGGCTCCTTCTCTGTCCTGACTCTGGAAGATTGAGGTTTAAGCTTAGTTGGCCTCGTGATGTAACACTGAGAGTTGATGGTTTGCCCAGGTTCCAAGAAATCCAGGATAGTCACCCCTTTCCTATCCCAAAAAACAGCACTCATCACTTTATCCACTGAAAGCTACTTCTTGAACTTTTACTTTGATGTGGAATTCACATCACCACTCCATGGAGTGCTGTTTTGACTCTGGTTCATAGTGATGACGCCACATCTCATCACCGGTAATGATGCAATCCAGGCAACTGCCGTCTGTCACACAGCAACAAAATGTGATGAAATATTGGTGGGAAGGTTGAACCTCTACTGCCACGTCACCCACATCCACCTCTGACATCCTGGGCTAACAAAAGAAAATGGGAGGCATTATTTTTGGAGCAACCCTCATAAATAGTCACTTGAGTTCCTTGTTATTGACGATACCAACCTATGTCATCTGTTTGAGTTTTGGAAGCTACAGCTTGACAACGTGCTCAGTAGCCAAAACTGCTTTGTGGGCCAAAAAAAATCTCTCTATGGATGAAATAGAAACTAGCATTTCTAAATTACGCTATGGAACATTTTTTTTTTTTCCTGTAACTCTTAGCTGAAAAAGAATTCTTCTATCCTGGCCATTAGCTTATACTCCTATTCCTATGTTTGCAGGCCAATGGAGATGCATATTGGTAGTCAAATATGTAAACACTAACAGAAGAAAACATGTCACTACTGTGTTGAAACAGACGCTTTCACTCTTGGAGAACTGAATAGTTCTATACATAGTTTAGAAAAAGCTTCCAAAATGTTCCAGTTTAAAGTAACATTTTTCATACTTGCATGTGCACACATCATGTTTCAGTCTTATATTAAAATAGTGAATTGGGAGCTCCTGAAAACCATTGAATTTAATGGAAACAGTTAATGACTTCACGTTATTACTCTGGCAAGCACTCTCATAATGGGGATACTTAAAGAAGCCTTATTTATTAGTGCAAATGTATATGGGTCAGAATTAATTTTTAAAAAATCTTTAATTGTTTTCCCCTTATAATTTTCACAGCGGTATGTAGTTAAATATTCATGATAATGCTGATGATATGCTAAAGGTCTGAAATAGATCTGGATCCTCAAAATCAACACAGGTTATTTAACCCTTTTCATCTAATGCACCATTGGGGACTTGCTCAGTGAAATCCCAGAGCACTGGAATAATTAGAAGATAGTAATGAGGATTTAATTAGTCCTTGAGATATGCTGAAATAGGACCACTGAGAACTTTTCTGTTTGGACATGGATTGCAAGCAGAATTGATGCCGCTGCAGCTGCTGTGATGTGCTGGAAAATGTATTCCATTGCTGGAGGCAGTTTCATGGCACCATTCTGTGCTTGTCAGATCTGTGTGGAAAGTGCCCGGAGTAAGCACCTCCAAAATTGTTGAATAGTAGCCTTCCTCCACTCCATCACCTCCTCCTCACAGTACTTTTTTTTTCTTTTTTTTTTTTTCCTGTCTTCCTTTTTTTTTTTTTTTTTTTTTAGTCATTTTTTGCATTCTGGCTTTCCTTCTTTTTGTTGTTGACATGATGCAGCTTATGGGGATTGTTGTACAGTCATATGCTCTATTAAAAATCTATCACAAACATGGACGGGGAGTAAGAAACTACAGGCTTGTAGGAGCACAAGTGTTATACTAAGCAAAACTAGAATCTTCTTGATACAAGTGCTTGTAAGCTTTATCATTAGATCTAGACCTTATTTAGTATTAGATCTTCACAGAAGTGATATTTATCAGTAGCTACAATGTAGTAAATTTAAATAGCTTTTTTGGCAGCTAAGATGTTATCCAGGAAGAGGTAGTAACAGATGGGATGTGATCAGGCAGTTTGATGTTCTCTTTCTGCTTCCCTATAAACGCTAAGTAGCAACTGAATTTCTGCAACTACAGTTCCCTAATTTGCCCATTAGATTTCATACAGGTATTTTTATCCCTTTGAACAGTTTAGTGGGCACACTTACTTGTACGTGGTCATCACACAAATTCCACCATCATATATTTTCTTCTAACAAAATATAAATGTTTCTGCTTGCATGGAGGACACAGAATGCCAACCTCGTATTCTGCCCCCAGTTCCTAATCATATTTACATTTTAATACTGACCTTTGAGTTAGAAATTCTTTGCCCTGAAATTTTCTTTTTTTCCTATTTTCTTCTTTAAAAAAGAAACCAGAAGGAAGAAAATAGATCAAACTATTATTATTACAACAGAAAAGTTACTACAAATTGCTTTTAGATCTTATGAAGACTTTTTCCCTGAGAATACATTTTTTGCTCTCATCTGGGGATTTGGGATCTATTCAGAGCACTGAGGAGCTAGAGAATAAAATGATTCTTGTCATTAAAATTCTTCTGCTTGCTACGTTAACGATGACACCACTTAAGGTTAAATCAGACTTGGTAATAAGTTTACTTGATGTAGACTGAAGTGTTTCAAGCTCTTAAAGAAAGGTGCTTGAGACATGCACTGAGTGCAAAGCCACAGGTATGTTTGAGTGCCTCTTTTGCAGTCCAAGTGGGTCAGTGCAGGGAAGCTGAGTTCCAGCTGGTATGTAGAAACCTCATGGCAGATTGGGAGAAAATCTCATGCCCATAAAAGTAGAGCTGGGTGAATTGTGCCCTGAACAGCCAGAGGAGTGCCTCATGTAAGGAGGCTGCAGTTGAAGCTGTCACACATCTTTAGAAGGAATTATTTCATTACAAGGTTAGCTTTGTAAAACATCTCTTTAATCGCAAGTGACGTGACAGACCAAATCAGCACTCCCATCCCTGCTTCTGCTAAAGGATGCACAGAAACTACAGAGTAGATCTGTCTGTGAAGGCAGAGCCGTGCACTGAGCCGTGAGCTTCAGTGTCTCAAAAAGTTATGTTCTCAGTTCAATGAGCACTAAATTTATCAACGGTCTTTAAAAGGATCTGGCCATCACAGTTTTTTTATTGCTGTTTTTTATTTTTTAGTTTGATTGTAAACATCTTGGTGCCTCAAGTTGGATATAAAAATGTCATTTAATTTTCCTTTGATTCAAAAAGTTGTGTTGGTCTGATGAGCAGGGTTCTGTGTTTTTGTGTTGTTTTTTTTTTTCTTTTTTTTACTGTAAACACGCTGTTCTTCTTTGCTATTTTTGTTGTAGTAGCACCCAGGAGCACCATTTTTGTACCTGTTTTAATGTACTACGCCGTGTACCAGTGTGCAGCAGTAAGCTTTCATCTGCCTTATGATGAGTAATGGAGATCTTTCACATAAAAGGTTACTGATTCTCACACTGAGCTGTGGGAGAGAATAGTATAGTGCCAGTTTGTCTAGTGTGCACTGAAGAAAAGCATGCATTTCTTGCTTTGAAAGTGTTTGAAATTATACAAACTATATATATGTGCCAAACTGGGTAAATTCTTAAAGGAATCACTTGCCATTTGAGGATGTTGGCTGTAGTCTGTACTTGGGACTTCAGACATACACCAGCCAGAGTCAGCTTGGGGTTGATCTGATTAGTTGTGGCGTGCACTAAATATACAGCAGTGTTGGCCATCTGCACGAAGAGCTGCAAGAGGACGGGTATGATTTACATGTGATAAGCCACTCTGGAGAAAGCAAAACTGCAGAAATAGTATTCAAAGGAGATAATATCTGTACAATCAAAATCCGGAGTCAGGTCTCCGAAGTAAATTTTGTATACTAGCAGCTGGTCATTGCTTTCTTCTTGCTAATGTTAAATCTTGTTATACTTGGGGATGATCTTTATTTCATTTTTTAAACTAAATTGGAGATTCTCTTTCTGAGTTTAGGGAGTAGAATTGAATCATTCTGAGAGAGTTTATACAGTTGCTGGCACAGATACTTCTCAATAGAAAAGTTTCCACTGACTTCATTTGATAGAGTTCAGATTCCCTGCCTCTGGGCTCAGGGACTGAAATAAGGTGTAAGCAGTCATTGATGGGGGACTTGACAAAGTGTCACTCAATGTTCCTGTCACCAGGTTCACTGTAAAGTTGTGAGTGCAGTCCCTGTCCCAGGGACAGCTTCCCATCACATTGTATAAACTCCAAGCTCAGCCTGCTCTGTGGCGTCATGACTTCAAGGATGCCCTGCTCCCTCAGCACCTAAGTTAACCTTTTTATGAAGCTTCTCTAAAAATGAAGAACTTCTTGTCTAAGGTCCTTTATGCCCTTTAAAGTTCACGTGTAGGGCAGTGAGCTGAAATCTATATAATAATGTGTGTATTAATAGCTAGTACCAGATAGTTCTTTCCATCCCAAAGGATCCCAAAAGGCTGCAGAATAAACACTCATCAGGGAACAGATGCAAATCAAGGCAGGGAAGAATCAGTCAAATCATAATTCATGGTAAAATAAAACTGAGACAAAGGCATTTGGGATTGAGGACAACGTGCTGATTTTGTATTTTTGAAAAATATTATGATTTATTTTACTAGCATCGAGGACAGAAATGAGACATTGTGTATATTTTAGTTCTGTCCACAACATCCAGATGTATCCCATGGTATTCAGTGTATTTACTTCATGAAAAGGAAGATCTGAGTTGAGCCGTGGAACCTTTGAACAGGAGTCTCTGGGGAGGTTAAATTTTTCAAACCTGAAATTTAGACCATTAAGCCTGCAGGCCTTGCGCATTACACATTGAAAAATGCTGTTCCTTCTTTGGTCTCCTCCATGATTTTCATAAGTATGCATGTTATTAGGGAAACGTAGACAAATGTTGATTGTACAAAGCAGGCAGGCTCCTCAGGTTTTTCATGTTGCTGCTCAGATTAATTCCAGCAGCCCAAGCTACCCAGTGAAATTGAGGATTTGCTTCAAGTTCGGATGGGGGTGGAGGAGGAGCTGTAAGGGAGCTTTTGTACTGCAGTTCACCATTACCCTGATTTTCCAAACGCCATAGTAAAGGCATCTCGCTTAAGACATACTACAGTAATAAATTATGTGTAAGATAGTAGATGAGCAATGCATCTTTGCTCTGTTTATCAACTTCTTCACAAATGTCTTTCCTTCTCTGCACTTTAAATTTACATCAGAGAACATTAGGCAAGATTTGCATTAGGAAAGGTTGGATATTTCTTCTCTAGCTACCATATGGGTAATCTGTCTGATTCTTCCCCAGATTCTAATTTATCAGTGATAGATTATATGAATTTCAAGGCTAGGCAGTAGCTGAGGGAGGTTTAGGTGTGGGAAAAATTTAAACATTATTGCATTCTATACATAGAGAGGGTTTTGTATTATCAGAGGGAGAGAGGGGAGAGATTCAGCCAGTTAACCTAATAGCACAGCTGGTAAAACACTAGGGGGTCTGGGTTAAAACCTTAGCTAGGTCATTAGTTTCCATCTTCCCCAAAGCTATTCACATTGTGAAGAGAAGCAGTCAGACAAATAAACAGTAGACTGTGAAATAAATAGTATAGCATAATAAGAGAATATTTTAAAATAAGTAAAGCCAAGCCAGTGCTTTTTCTTAAATAGATTATCAGTCCTTTTGCTAAAAGGAGAAATAACCTCAGTACTCTTTGCGGGAAGCACTGATTTTGCTAAAGTGATGCTTTCCATAATATGTATGCAAAAAAACTTCTTTGTGGAATAGTTGGGAAGAAACGTGGCAATCATTCTGCAGATACTGGCTGATGCTAATGTGTCCAGGTACCATAGAGAATCCACGTAGCTGTTACTCTAGCTCAGAGAACTTCAGATGTTTTTATGAGAAGGAAATGCATTATGTTTCCTGAAGAAATTGCTCAGTGTGGAAATCAAGATTTTTTTTTGCAGTAAATCGTGAAATTACAATGAAAAGATGTTTAAAATTCTTTATAAAATAGATTGTGATTGGAGAAAGATGTGAGGACTTAAAAATCTTTTCTGGCTTTTATGAAAGTTTAAAAAAAATAATCAAGAAGATTGTTAGCCTTATTATTAGAGGCTAAAGAATAAGTATTTAAATTTCTCCTGTGTCAGTGGTCTCCATGTGTTCTTTAATACCGCTGCTGTTCAGTTGAATGAGTTGCTTCTCACCAGAAGTGTTCACTCAGTAGCTGGGGTACTAGCAGAGGGTTAGTGTAGTCATTACCTGTGTATTACCCGTGTCAGTATTGCTGCTTGGAACTTGGCTAACAGCCCCATACTAGAGCCATCCAAAGATATTTTATTGGCAGAGTGCTGAAACTTAGCTGTGCTAAATAGAGTCGAAGTCTTGTTTGCCATCTGTTTATGAAGGTGTTTTATTGTTGTTGGTTTTTTTTTTAACCAGCCTATTAACTGGACAGAAATACTGAGAATTAGTATTTATATCATCTAAATGAGGTTTCCACTTCACAAGCTAATCTATTCATGCCATCGCTCTGTTGCACATTACTGAGCTGTAGGTTCCAGGCATAACAAGTGTGGGTTTCATATGTGGCGTTTCCAGTTCCTTATTTTAATAAGGCTACCTTCAAGAAAGTGAGAGTAAGAGCTGAGAAAAGTACATCATCTTTAACGTGAAGAAATTTTTTGCCTGCTTCCTCTGGAAGCAAGTTTTCTTATGCCACCCACATGATTACACTTGGGATTTACTTGGGCTGAATTCTGGTACATTGGTCAAGCCTTCCCCCGTTTTTTTCATCGCTGTTATGTGTTTAGACTTGCATACAACTTTTGACTGCTTGGATTTTTTTTTCTGATATCTAAGCATCCTTCACTGTGTCTTTTCCAATGACCACATACTCATTGCAGTGCCATCGCCTGTTTGTGCAGACAGCTGGTTTCATACTCAGTCCTGATATATCTGTAACAAATTCTTCTAGTTAATGAAACTCTTCAGTTAGTGTTTGAAACATACGCTCTTGGATGGTTCCTCATGGTCTCTCAGGTGTGGACCTGTTTGGCTGAGTGCTAACCCAGATGTGGTTCACCAGTCCAAAGACCTCTTCAGCTGGGATGCCATCTGAGATGGGCACATCAGGGAGAGTTTCAAGCTAGGTGTCTAGTCCTGAACATCCTGCCGTGCTGACAGCTTGTGGCATTTTATTGTATTCATTGCACAGAGTAGTCTTTTTTTGTTTGTTCAGCTCTGTCCTGCTACTTCTAACACAGAGTTGTTTACCTATGGGCAGTCTGCATTTAGGAGTTGCTGCTTTAGATCATCTCAATTCTGGTGTAGTCTCTGATGGAAATCTGAGATAGTAAATACAACCCCTATAGTTGCCTGAGGAAGGAATGTCTGCCAGAAACTGTGTCATGGGTGTGCAAACATTTATTCTCTTTTTCTCCAGGGTACTGGACTGTACCTTGCTAACATGTCAAGTATTGGAAATTTGTGTGACTTCCTCCCTATGCTTCCGGAAAGCTTTTCCTTATAGATAGCAAAAAACAGCTCTATTTTTATTAGTTCTTTTGAGCTGTCTTGTAGGAATATTGATGAATGGGAAATATATACAATGTGTTTCTTCTTTTCTCACTCCATGATTTCCAGAGTGATAACCAGGTATAGCTCCTTCTTTTTTGTCTGCCCTTGAACAAGAGGAGCTTTCCTGTTCCCTATCCTGAAGAATTACTGAGTTTTTTTGGTCCAGTACTGTTCCACCAGCCATTCCTTTCTAAAAATGGCATTATACTGATGTAATTTTTCCTCACATAAACTCTTTTTTTTTGCAAAGTACCATGGCAAGTTTTATCTGTCCTTATTTTTTATTTATCAAATGTTTAATTTAATTATGATCTCTTATTGCTGTAAACATCAAAGTTTTCTTGAGCTTGAAATGGGTAAGTGTTCTGTGTGTTTTCAGGTTTGATTCATTCATAAAAATCAATGAAGTACTCCTGGCTAAATCGAAAGGCCTCTCATTGACTGTGGGTTAAGTGTGCCAGTAGATGGTTACTGTCTGTTAGCTGATATGCAATAACTCCTTACTTTGCAGTCACTCCCTTTGTATTTGAACTCCCGCTTTCCTGGAAGGGCTTTTTCGTATTCAAACCAAGATGAAAATATCAGGAGAATCCATTTCAGACTTTACAGCAACAGCCAGTTGTATAGCGTTTTTTTGTGGTTAAAGCCAAGGAGATAGTATTCAGCAAATTATTTTGTATTGGTCAATGTGCAGATGGAACTGAAAGCCTTGGTGCATAATTCTCTTCTAAGTACGTGTAGGCATAAGGAAAAAAAACAAGATTTTAGGTGTTTTACAAAGGCATCATACATTATATTAGCTGTATGTATGCTACAAGATGTTAGTAATATAAATTACAAGGGGAAGTTCATGTTTGTCTTTTTATCAAAGGAGAAGAAACACTTCCATCATAGATAGAATAATTGTTGCTTATTTTGTATTATATTCCTGTGTTTTGCTAAAAAAGAAAGAAAAATACGATGCTGCCTGACTTTTTTGAAAATTTGCATGTATGTTGTGTTTGAATGTGGGAACACGTGGTCTTTGTAGCACTGAGCTAATTGTTAATAATATGCTACTGCCACTAAAAAAAATCCAAAGATGACTACAATTTCAATTCGGTTTCAATAAAAGAGATCATTCTTTAGCTGTATAAATATAGTATAAAAATAGCTAAAACACAAGAGTAATTTTGGAAGGCTCAGTATATTCATCTATTCCTGAAATAGCTTAGTTTGCTGAATTCTGCTCAAGTTTTTTCTCAGTAAGTAATCTCTTGTTATGATGGCAAGGAAAGCATCATCTGTACCTCTTTTATCACTAATATTAGAGGAAGGGTGTAGGTTTGTTCTGTGATGAGCATGTTGTCATTGCAATTTTTGAAGTCTTAACTCACGGCTGTTTCCTAGCAATTTATTTAGAAAAAAGCAACAACAAAAAACCACCCTGTTGTGATAGGGGCTGACATGTCAGATGCAGACTGGCTGTTTAATCATTCCACTGCCTTTACTCCAGTGCATTTCTAATGCAATCCTAGTTCCCTTTTTTACAAAAGCAAGCTTTATCTTACATCTAATTTTCTGGAAAGAAAATTTATTTCTGTTTGTATCGGTTATAAAATGAAGTTGAACACTGGGGAAAATGTGTGTAAATAAAGAAAAATGAATGTATGCCAGCTGCTCCCTTTCGTTTCTGATCAAATTTATAGAATTGATGTTGTTTTCTCTTTCTGATGAAAGCATGTTAATGTCTTGACCACGAATCCTCTTCCTCTCTAAGAGGTCTGAGCATTCTGTAAATGCTTGAAGCACTTCAGACTTATGCAGTGATCTCTGAAGATGCGAGCTGCTCTCACTGAGATAGATAAGAATAGACGCATCTTTGTTTTAAGGGAATTATGATCACATTAAGACCTGATCTCACCTTCTTCTCCATATCACATCTGTAACTGAAATGACTCCTTTCCCTTCTGGAAAGAAGTTGGAACGTGTGCTGTTTAAAGGCTATGTTTCAGCGTACCATACAGACAATAATAGAAGATAGTATGGCACAGATACTTTTCCTGCATATCAGGTTTCCTTTCTCCTTAATTCTTTCCTTGTTCATGCTCAGAATATGGCAAAGCCAACATTATTTGAGAGTGATCTGACATCCTTTGGGGTGGTGGCATTGGTGCTTCATGTCAAGAGCTCTTAAGGAGTCTGTTCTGTTCTTGTGTTAATCCAAGTTCCAGAGCTATCCTGCTGCGTGTCTACTGCAACATCTGTGTAACCTGAAGTCAGAGGATGAGTTCAGGTACTGTCACACAGTTATCTTTGCTGTGTAATTTCTGGCATAATCCAGCGCATGGTTTTATTCAATGCTGATGAGCGCTCCATGAGACACAGTCCAGTCATGGATGAGGCAGCATGAGGGAATGCTACAGGAGATGTGGATGAGACTGCCAGGAGTGAGTGGGAAGGGTTAGCTGGACAGAAACAAGTGTCCCACACCACTCACTATGCCAGGGAGTGGTCCTGGCATGTTTTATTCATGACTGTACACATGGCCAGACAGTTCATTCCACAGCATGAGAAACAGATTAGAAGTTTCCTGAAGAAGAGGTCATTTGAGTGGAAATTCATTTCACTTATTGCTCCAGTCCCCTTAGGAGCTGCTCTGACCACAGGAGATCTGGCCAAAACTGTTGTCCATGTTCCCTACTAGACTCAATAACCAGCAATTCCTCAGCATCACCACTGGAAATCATTACAACTTATGCAAGCAGCAGTTTCTTAATGTGTCATCTACTCTTGTGGTGTTAAGGAAAGTACTGCCTGTGATAACTACTGGTCTGAAAACCCTTTGTGTCCAGAACAACATTTGCAAAGTTATCTCATTTAGATTAAAAGGCCCACGGTGAACAGAAAACCCTCACTTCTTACTAGATACAGGACTAAATTTGCCATCTTCACAATAAAAAATTTAGTGTGACCGGTACAAAATGTTTCATTTAAATGGATCCCATGAGTGTGATATATATGGGGGTGTGTGTGTGTGTGTCTGGAATGCAAGCATTTATTTCACAAAGACGTACGATTGTATTAGGTTTTTAAATTAGTTACAGTACTGTCAGAAGCAGACATAGACTTTGTAATAAGATTTGTGTGAGAGTGGAACTAGTTTAAAAATAGAGGTGTCTGTCTCAAAATCAAGCTAAGTGGAGATTTTCTTCTGAGCTTTTCTTGCAGAAGGTTGGGGCTTCCCAGCCAATATTTGTTAGCTCCCAAGCCACCATTCCTCATTCAGTTACTTGGCTCGCTGCATCCCAGTGCACATGGTTGGGCTTCCTCCAGAGCAGGTGTTGAGCTTTGACTTCACAGTTCAAGTGTGATCAAGTCAGCTGTCTTAGGGCCCCCACAGGGGTCAGGAAAACTCTATGCGTATTCTGCTAAAACTTATGGTTGTTTGAGTTTTAGCATGTCACGAGTTGAACTGTTGATAGTTTGAAAGAACTGGGCACAAGGGAGTGTGAGACCATCTTAGTGCTTGTTTTTTTCTTTACAACCTGCAGCATTGAGCTTGTTGTTTCTGTTACAGAATAAAGATTTATGGAGGGCTCAAAAGCTTTTTATATTTCTTTGGACTCAAAACCTAATTCCTAGTCATGCACTTACCACTTTTCATCCACAACTTGGAGATACTGTCTGTCCCCTTCCACAAAGCGCTTTGTCGCTGGTTTACAAACAGGGAAGAGGCGATGTGGAGAAATCAGGGAAAATATATTTCAGCCCTCCACAGTCGCAAAGCAGAGTGCCTGGACCAGCCAAGAGGCAGCCAAAAGGCAGATTTGCTCCTGCACATTTTCCTGCCTGGCAGCAGTACATCGTATCTCACGTACCCCCAGGCAAGGGTAGGCTGCTGGCCACCGCACCCACTGTCAGGAGGCTGTTGTGGAACCACCTGCAGCCTCAGTGTTGTCCCTCAGTACAACCATATTTTGCTCTACAGAAATAGATGGAATTTAACATGCAGAGAACAGAAAATAAAGCAGTTTTCCTCAAATCAGGAAATAATTTGCTGTCTTTTTAGTACATCTTCTTCAGCACTGAAAGCGGTACTAAAAGATTTCAGAGCAAAATATTACAAAACCAGCATCCTCCCATACATGGTTAGTGGGCAGGATTTTGCTGCATTTTTCTCATTTTATGAAATCTTTAAAAAAAAAAAAAACACAAAATCTTTCTTCTACCTCCCATTTAATAGGCATAGTTCTATTTCTTTATATGAAGCTTCTAGATTTTATAGTATTTTACTAGGTTTCTTGCTGCAGCTTTTGAAACTTAAGTTAAATTGAGATTAATTAAAGCATTTATGAGAGGGGAAAAAGAGAGAAGTCAGTACAGGCATACTGGTGACAGAGTGGTTGAAGGACCTAGAGCACAGATACAGACCAAAGTGACCTTTTTTTCCGGCTCGTTTGGCTAGTCTGAACGTAAAGGGAAATCTGAGCTCCTGAGAGTGTGCAGACTATAGGAGTATTTACGGTGGACTTTTATATGCCAAATGTGTATATTTTGGTAGCAACCTATAATTTTGGAAGTTACAATACTCCTACCATCAATCATCAGGCAAATTCATTACTATTTTTTACTTAGTCCAGATGATTGCCATTAATGTCCTTTTCTAAAGATCATTTCAGTTTAAAAATCAGCAGCCATTTGTAACTAAGCATGACTCCCCATCTTTCTTTTACAAATAAAAGCCTGTGAACCTTCTGTACAGGTTGTGGATTTTGAGACAGCTTTGCTGACTTTAAGGTGCTTTTACTTCTCTTATGGGAACCCAGTTTTCTGGGTATCTTTAGTCTGCGAAAAGCTTAAGGCAGTTTTGAGGTTGTTGGTTTTTGGGGTTTTTTTGTTTGTTTGTTTGTTTTTGGAGTGTCAGAGATTTCTTAAATAAAGAACAGTCATCTGAATATAAATTTTACTTTGGTGCTTTTTTTTCCCTTTAGGTTTTATGGCAGGCATACAGAGGAACCCCCAAATGTCACAGTATGGACCTCAACAAACTGGACCTTCCATGTCACCACACCCCTCACCTGGTGGCCAAGTGCATCCTGGAATTGGTAGCTTTCAGCAGAGTAATTCAAGTGGTACTTATGGGCCTCAGATGAGCCAGTATGGACCACAAGGTAAAATTCTTGTTAATACGTCTGTGTATATATACACCCACATATATATATATATATGTGTAAATTTAAAAATATATATATGTATTACATAGTAAGCAGGCAAATAGACAGGTATGTGACTTCTTGAAATAAAAAAGACATTAAAAAACCACACACAAACACCCCCATGTCCTCCTCTAAAAAAAAAAATAAATCACAGGTGAAACTAATTTATTATTGGCACTTTTGTGTAAAAAAAAGTGATCATAAATTGGGCAAGGAAATTACAAATCTGTTGGATTGCCAGGACCATTGTTCAGGACGCCAAGGATGTCGTATCTGCAGTGAGGATGAGTTTGGCCAAGCATGGAAGAAGGGTCACAACACCGATCCCAAAATAGGACTTATATTCTTAGATGGAATCCCAAAGCTAGTGTGAGATTGCATAGTGATTGTGAGGGTTAAAGTCTCCTAACGAGCATAATAATACAGTGGCTACTATGGGAATATAATATTGAGCACTCATGCATACGGTTTGTGAATTTTAACCAACCTTTCAGGCTGAGAAAGACAGTTCCTTTTATTATGCCGTTTGACAGAATTGTTGGAGAACTAAGACAAAAATAGAAGTAACAGTTCCTGCCCCTGGACATTCAATGCCTATAACCTTGAACTTGTCTATTGTTTTGTCTTTAATGGATAACCTTTATAAAGCATGCGTGTGTTTAGGGGTTTAATGAACTTAAAGTCAGAGTATATGAGGGACAGTGTTTCTTTAAACATACATCAATAAGCTCTTCTATTTCAGCACTTCCTACGAATGCTTTCTTACTTAAAATCCTCAAAAAGGATTGGAGCCAGCTGTGGGAAATTCTGTAAGGGCTCATTGGCTTGCACACGCTAGCAAGGATGGTTATTTTAGTCTCCAGGGTTTCTGAGAACTAGTTCTGTTGTTTGTTTGAAGGGAGTCTTGCTGCCCTATGCAGTGTTCCTTTCTTTTTCATCTCTGGGTCACATTTGTTTTAGTTGTCTGAGCACAGGGCTACAAGCCAAGATCTCCTGCTTTGTAATTTTGGCTCTGCCTTTTACTCCATCTTTCAGCTTAGGCAAGTAGATTCGTTTCTGTGCTTTGCTTTTCTTAACTGTAAGATGGAGCTAGTAATGCCTTATAGCCATGTGTGAAGATTAATTACCTAACTCCAGTTGACTGGCGCTTTCCTTTTATTTGAAAAGCATTTTGTGGCCATAAAATGCTGTCCAAGTACTTATTTTTATCTGCACAGAGAGCAACTAGCTTAACTGGTAAAAATCCAGTGGATTTATGATGTGCTATCCTGACTTCCAGCTGTACTGCTGCTGCTGAGATTCCAAACCATGGGAATAGTGGGTGTCAAGTGCAGTAAAACATTAGCCATCCACACTGATTGAGTGGAGAAGTTTTTGTACTAAATCAATGCATTTAAGTAACACGCCGAATACTACTTTATTTTTTGTTTTAGTTCAGCAGTTCTTTCCCTCTCACTGTAGATGAAAGTGCCTATGTAATGATTTTATGGGTCGCGGTCAGGAAGAAACTGCTATTAAAAAGTGAACTTGAGGGGCAGGAAGAAAATGAGCATCATTGTCATTAACAGGCCATTTCAGAGGGGTCTGCTGAATAGTGTGATGGATGAAAAGCATGTTCTTCTGCCAGCTCTCAGAGAGTACTGGTGATCCCATGCACTGGTCATGATAAAATTAGCACCCTGCAGTATTTAAGCTCCACAGGTAACAAACAGAGCAGAAGGATACTGCTTTTTCACTGGGCTAATGTGACCATTAATAATATACTGGGATGAATATGGTGATATTTCAAAGTCATGTATTTACTTGGATTTAAGATTTTAATAGCGTTTTTCATTTTTCATGAAAGTAATCTGTAATTGCATCTCTTAACATACCGTCTTACAAAGCACAATTACATGCCAGCAATGATGAATATATAATAATGTTACTCCATTTGCTTTTTATTGCCGAAATAACAAATATATTAAAAATCACCTGGGATGCAAACTAGTTCTTACATTATTAAACTACAGTAATTGTCAAGGATTCGTTTGCTTTTTTCATTTTGTTCATATAAGCTTTCATCTAGAATATTGCTAAGCAGAGGCTGCAGTGGACAGGACCACTTGTATTTTTATATTTGTTGAATTATTCTGTGACATTAAGCTTACATGACAAGTTTAAACATAGCCTAAATATTCTGTTTCACTGCATGCTCAGTGTAAGCCTGTAAGCTTTTGCTCAGTGCTGGTAGTGTCTTTCTCTGTAATAGAACTGCTCGCTGTGGTAAAGATTACACCAGTAAGTTTGGGCTGGAGGAATTAGCCCACATTTTGCAGGAGCAGAACGATCCATCAAATGCATATGGTTGATTTGTATTTCATGCGTTTACGTGACACTTACAGATCTGTAAGAGTAAAATGTATTTGTCCAGGAAACAATTCCATACTGGGGACCTAGGGCAATGCTGTGAAAGCATTTCCCAGAAAAATAAAAAATGATGTTGGCTGTGCATTTCTGAGAGACATGCTCTCTGATATAAACCAGGAGCATACAGTACAGAACGTTAATTTTAGTTTTTTGTTAACCCCTGGCATTTTCCTGTCCACAAGAATAAAGAGAAACAGAGTGAGCTTGGGAGTTGTTTTTGAAGCAGTCTTTCTGTTTTGTATTTGGGAAACATCTAGCTGGTGAGCTAACAAAGAAACTCTGGTCTATGACCCAGGCATCGAACTGCAGAATGGCCCTTAAGCGCTCTCTCTGGAGAGCAGTCAGACACTGCAGTCAGTTGGGTCTTTTAAGACTGGGGCAGAGTAAAACTCACTGTAAATTAGTAAAAAGTGTCAGAAACACATCCTAACTCCCTAACTTTTCCTACTGAATTCAGCAGTAACACTTCTGTTTGAGTATAACAGAGAGGTGAACTGCTACTGAATACATTTGAGCCCCAACCCCAAAACTTCACAGAAAATTAAACCCCCTGTTTGTAGTAGAGATGAGTGTCTGTGCTTTATAACCCTTAATGTTGGAATTAAACCCATTTGACAGAAGCACTTTGGTGTCTTGCTCCCCTGATTTCAGGAGCCTAGGTTTTAAATGGTAGCACCTTAATGATGAGCTCCCCAAAGTGTCCTGAGAGTCTGGGCCTCAGAGTCCAGCCCCACCTGTGCTACGGTACGTGTGGTGAAGATGTGAAGACTTAAATACTAACCATGCCTACTAAGTGAATTTCAGAGGAATTTGGTAAAATGTATTTAAATTACATGTATCTGCAAGGAGTGGAGGGAGAATGACTTAATGGTTAAGTGAACATATAAACAATTTTAAAATGTCTTTAAGATACTATTTTTAATACCACAAATCTGACCTATGTCCCTAAAGCAGAGAGTAAAACTAGCAGGCAGCTCTCACATTTCCTTCTTTTTGGCTCGCCTAGAAATGGCAAGGCATCAGAGCATTTGTTCAGAAAACCTGGACAAAGTGGATTGAAGTTCAGCAGTAAGCATGAACAGCTGTCTTTGGCAGGTTGTTAGTAGGCTTTTTATATTATATCCTTGCTACGGTTCTTATTTTTTTTTTCCTGATTCCAGTTACTGCATTGTTTTTTTTCTAACGAATTTGAGATGCTGTGTCTGTGGGCACAATTCTGCTCTGGCTGGGGGGAGCTGGAATCAAAAATCCCTTGGATACGGAGGGGAGGAGCTGTTCAGTGGTATTGTGAAGCCACTGCTGCCAGGCCTGTACCCACTTGAAAAGTATGGGCTCTTGGACTTGGCTGCCTGACACGTCCAGCTGATGTGGGCTGGCCTAGCATCTGCTGCATTCATTGTGTTTAATGCTGCATCCATCTGTTTTCTGTCAAAGCCAGTGCCAACAAATTACTAATCTATTAGAGAAACACGGAAATAAGATTGCACTCCTCATTCCTGGCAATTCCTCTTGTATTTCGATTGGCTTTTTTTTTTGCCTTTTTTTGTGGTCTAGGAAAGGTGTATGAATAGCTAGAACTGGAGGTATATTGAGGAAACACTTAGGAAAAAAGTACGTGGATACATGGAAAAACATTGGAACTTGTTTTCCGTACTGAGCAAATAGCACTTCCCTGTGCTCTTGGACGTGTATCCCTGGAGATGAATGATTAGGAGCTATTTTAACTCAGCCACATATTTCTGTGGAGAAGATTCCACTGCTTTTTTTTTTTCTTTTTTTTTTTCTGTGTTGTGCTTACACTGGAGAAGCCAAACATGAAAGAAGATATTTTTTTGTCCCAATTCAAAACAGCATCAAAACAGCAATAGTATTTAGCATTGGTGTTTGCTCCTCCAAGTGTGCTACTGAACTGTACTTTGTAGAGCCAAACTGACAAAACAAATTGGCTTTATGTAAATTGGACTGACAGTAGCTCCCAGTGATTATGGATATCAGGTCTGCTAGTGCAGGGAGTGAATTTGCTTCACTTTGGAAGCAGTGTTTCTAATAGCATGTACCTAAACGCGCTAACTGGCTCAGTACAGTCCTTGAGCCCACATACACTCCATCTTACAGTTTTGCCCTTTTCTTGCAGATAGAACAGGGAAACGAGCAACATCTGAATTCTGTGTTGCAGGTAGAACACTGAGCAAAACAGTGTGAAACCAGTGAGCCCTTTAGTTTGTGGGCACAGCTGTTGGGTTGGAGGTGTGGCTAGAGTAGATCTCAGCAGACAAAACTGTGGCTGCGAGTGGTGGCTTGCTGGACGGAAAATGGTCAGTAGGCAGCAGCCTCTGAGCCTGGAGGAGGAGAAATGACAGGGCGGTCTGAAGGCAGCAAACAGCTGAGTCTGAAGCCTTTCATCTCTGCTAAACCACGTATCGGGGATCCTTCTGTGAAAAAGCCGCACACACAATTTGGGTTTCTAAAACAGAAGTGAAGCATTGTTCCATTTCCTTGGAAAGCATAGGTCACACATGTTTTTGCTGAAGAGAACTTGTACCAGAGTGAGTCAGTTGCTGGGTGGGGAGGAGGGGAGAATTCGCCAAAGCACAGCAGCAGGAGCGTATGAATTAATTATGCGTGTGTTCAAATGCCAAATGCATATATTTACTTTAAATATAAACAGGAGTTGCATGCCAGCAACTCCTCTGCCTGGTAGCTCAGGCCTGAGGAGAGAGGAGGCTGATTTCCACGCTCAGGAAGTCTGTTGCCTGCTGCCTTCACATGAGCGTGGGAATAGCTGGGAGCACTCAGGAAACTGCTCAGCGGCATCCCGCAGGGGGGGAATGGGTCGTGTTTCCACTAAGCTGCATGAGATGGAAATAAAGACAAGTCAGAACTGATGACTGAAGCAGTGTAATACAATCCATTTCTTAAAATACTTTTCTGTCATATCTTTGCTTTTTTTTTTTTTTTTTCCTTTCTCATGCTGTTCGAGTTTGTTTCTAAAACAGAATACCAAACACTTGCTTTTTCTTAGCTTTCAGTACGATAAGAAAGTCAGTACTCACATTATTTAAGCTGCTGCTGTGAGTGGTGCAGTTTGTTTCTGTCAGAACAGAGAATGGGCTCAGGCAGGTTTTCAAGCCATCCTCTATAGTGGAGCACCTGTTTATATTATCAGCTTTGGGGTATTGATGATTACTTTTTTAACACCAGCTTTCCCAGAAGAGGTGCACAGTGAGCTAACCCACCTCCTGGTGGCAGAGCTAGGCTTTGCACTTAGTGGGGTAGGGAGGGAGAGGGAATATTCCTAGGGGCCTGGCAAGTGGTCAATCTGAAGCATCTCTGGCAGAAATGGACAGAATGACTAGGTGCAAGGATCCAGTGAGAATAACCCATTTCAGAAATTGCAGGAAGATGAAGATTGAGAACATGAAATTACAAAAATAAGGTTCTCTCTTGAGCTTTTGTAATGGGTTCTTACAAGCCACACATCTCTGCTGCACAAAGCATTTTTTACTGTGTGCTGTGTTGTTAAACCTCTGGAGGCTGTGGTTTTCTGTATTTGCTGTTATCCCATGACATTTATTAGGCGGAAAACGCTTGAGGGTACGTGAAAGTCAGGGTCATGGGATAATTCAGGTTGGAAGGGTGCTCAGGAGATTTTCTAGGCCAATGTTGTATTGAAATTAGGGTCGGTCATAAGATCAGAGCAGGTTAAGGCTTTATCCTGCTCTTGAAAACCATCAAGGAGGAAGTCTGAACAACCTCTGTGGGTTGCTTGTTCTGTTGTGTGCATGTCCTCACAGTGAAAAAGCTGTACCATATGGTTCACTTCAATTAATGTGTGTAACTTTTACAGCTACTGACTTCCTAAGTAGAAATAGTTGCTCAAAAATTTAATGCTGTTCTCTGTACTTGTTATCATTTTGTTCAGGAAACTACTCCAGACCACCAACATACAGTGGCGTGCCCAACACAAGCTACAGTGGCCCTGGACCCGGTATGGGTATAAATGCCAACAGCCAGATGCATGGACAGGGACCAAGCCAGCCCTGTGGTACCATGCCCCTCGGACGGATGCCATCAGCTGGGATGCAGAGCAGACCATTTCCTGGAAACATGAGCAGTATGACCCCCAACTCTCCTGGCATGTCTCAGCAGGGAGGCCCCGGAATGGGCCCACCCATGCCAACTGTGAACCGTAAGGCACAGGAGGCGGCTGCTGCAGTGATGCAGGCTGCTGCAAACTCCGCTCAGAGCAGGTATGCAACCAGGTGAAAGGAGCTGAAATGAATGGCAACGTTTTTCTCACCATTTCTGAAGTAACTGCTGTAGAGGTGCATGCATATGCATTTAAAGATGTTTTGTCTGTGCCCATCTCTGGGAGGAGTAGGTGTATGGGAGGAATACTTTTCTGTAAATACAAGGGGAAAGCATACTATTGTGCAATTGAATTACCCTCTCAAAAAACAGCTGTGACAATGAAGATGACAACTACTTTCATGTTGGTTCTTGGCACAGTAGACTTAAAGAAAACCCACAAGGTTGTGGTGACATTAGGAGTTGAAAACAAGTCCTGTACAACCTGAAACCGATGAGCTGTGTATTTCTATTTGATCTCTGATGGGAAGAGGTCAGCATGTCCTCTGTAGTTATCTGGAGTTGGTCACTGCCACTTATGCATCCATAAAAGAGAACCCATACTTTTAGAATTACGGAGACTGTCTGGTTTCTTGTCTCCCCTTCTCATAGCATTAACTGCGTGTTGCCACTTGTGTGTGGATTTTGGCAGCGGCATTTTTCTGTCCGTGGCTGTTCTTAAGATGACTGAATACCAAATACTTGTGAAATCATATTTTCTGGGAAATTTTTCAGATGAAGTAATTTCCGCATTTCACTGGAATGAAATAATTCCTGGTGTATTTATTATCTTTTTTTTTCTTCTTTTTTTTTCTTTTTTTCTTTTTTTTTTTCTGTTGAGAGAAGTTCTATTACATTTGAGATTACACAAAGCTGGTTCCATTGTTCTGGTAAACAAATTTGAGTGTGTATACTGAACATTTTGCATTTATTTATGCGTATACATAGACTCATATGGATACAGGTATAGGGAGCCTACAGGAAAGCTGGGGAGGGACTTTTTTATAAGGTTTTTTATAATTTTGTAAGTAGCAACAGGATGAAGGGAAATGGTTTTAAAATGGAAGAGGAAGATTTAGAGTAGATATTAGGAAGAAATTCTTTACTGTGAGGGTGGTGAGACACTGGAACAGGTTGCCCAGAGAGGTTGTGGATGCCCCCTGCCTGGAAGCATTCAAGGTCGGGCTAGATGGGGCTTTGAGCAACCTGGTCTGGTTGCCAAATAGCAGGGGGTTAGAACTAGATGATCTTAAAGGTCCCTTCTGACTCAGAGCATTCTATGTGACTTATCAATCAAGGCCATTGTTTCTGGACACAAAAGTTTATGAGATTCGAGGACACAATATAGAAACAAAAAAAGGAAGCTAATGCATCCCTCTCTCTGTTGCTTTCTTGTTTTATAAGTTTGGAAGGCAGGTGGCTTCCACTGATAAGCAACAGGAAACTTCTGAAGCGCTAACAGTAAATTTAGCGTACCTTGTATTCTTCTTCAGTAAGCATCACACTCCCTTAAAACCGACACTGCGCCTGTAGATACCTGTGAAGAAAAGTTATCTCTAGCTTGTTGGCTTTTTCAGTGAAACTGTCTAGTCAGGTTCACAGAACTCTGCTTTTGGACTGCCTGTTAGGCTGCAAACTGATAGGTCAGGCAGGTAGGAATAAATGGGCCATGGCTTTAGCTGCAGGGAAACTGTCTGTGTAATCACATAATGAGGAAAAGGACATGTCTTTACAAGACTTGGTTTGTTCTAAGTGTAAGGTGTTCGGTTGTGATTCAGCTTACACTGAGCACAGTGTGTGTTGTTCAATCAAAAACTAAATTAAGAGATCACCACACCCATCTCACATCTTCATTCCAAGTCAGTTTTGTAAACATGCTTTTAGATTCTAGCTTTGTGTGGGCAAAAATGCACCATTTCAGAGCCATGTCATCACATAATGCCCATTCCAGTGATCCAGCACTTGTTAATGAACTGCAGTCATCAAATATCTATTGCAAATACTGGCAAAAGGGTTATTAGTAAATTGCAAATTTCGTGAAGCCCCGCTAATGCGACAAGGTTACCTTGTTTTCCCCTTGATCTCTAGTCAAATGCAGGGAAGAAAGCAATAAAGGCTTTCAGCTGTTCCTGCAAGTCCTCCTTCCATTGTCTATAGAAGGAATGTACTTGACAGCAATCTGTATTTCTGATAGAGAGCAAATCCGAAGAGGATGTTTTTTGTTCTGCTTTAGGCCACCATACATGAAGTTGCTTGCTTACCTCAGCCAGTCTGGGGCTGGCAGATGCCCCATGTTTTTTTTTTGCAGTGTGCCAACCCTGGCTGTGCTCAGATTCCCTTGAGGCACCAGCCTGACCAGTACAGGCTCATGTTTACAGGTCATGTAAACTGGACTTGCTACGTGATCCTGGCGATGTTTTTAATATTTATGAGCATGCAGTCTGTCAGCTGAAGAAATATAAAAATCATGTGATTCACAGATACTTGCATCATAGAAGGGATTTTAATTTTTCGTTTTCTTTTTACTAAATTCACGTATTCACATCTTGTACATGGTTTTCAGCATTTTTCTTTATTTCTTGCCTGAGAAGGAAATGAAGAAGCTCATCGCTGACAAAGAACGGGATGTCCTTCTCTTCTCATCCTCCCCTCCATCCAACAACATCTCTCTCCCCTTGTTGTTGATGTTTTCGCCTCACAGCTGTGCTGCGCGATGTCATTCTTCTGAATTCTTCCTGCTATTGTTACTGTGGCTCAGTGAGCCACTCCCCCAAAGTGTGATGCCTTTCTGACTGGTGATTTACTGCCGAAGTGATTACGGGATTTCTTAATGGGATTTTCAGAGAAGTTTTATTATGCTGTAATTGAACATATTTGTGTTTGAAATATTTGTTAGTCACTAGAAGGATTTTAAGAAGCACCAAGTATTCACTCCAAAAAATTCCCTGAAACATAGCTACATTTTTTTTTCAGCAGTGTCCTTCCCACTGTTGTATCTGTAGTGGTATTGTAAGTTAAATCACTGGGAAAATATAACTACGGTGGCCTGTTGCTTGCTTATGACCTAGTCTAGCTTCACCTGAGATTCGGGTTTCAGGAACTTGACCATCATCATGTTACTTCAGTTACTGCTTCCCTAGGAAATGTCTAATATCCAACCTACTGCTGCCGTCATAGTTACTGACAAGTTTTAATCATCAGTGTTTTGTAGCTGCTTTTGTTTGTGTCACTTTTTTTTTATTAATAACATTATTCATAATATGTATATTAATAACATATATTCATATATACATGATAAAGTGAAAAGCAAAACAAAAAATTAGAACAGAAGTCTACTGGCTCTTTGGTTTAAAAATCAAAAGCCAGTGAAATGGGAGAAAGCTTACACCATACTATTTTATCTTCATGGAAAGATGTCTACTTCTGTTTACTGAAACACTTTAATAGCATCCGACTTTTTTATGCCTTGAGTTGATAAGATTCAGCTGTGAAGTTCACAAACTTTTGGGGTGTTACTACCATAAAACACACCTCTCTATGTACACTTGAAGGGAAGATGAAATGGTTGTGTCTGAGTCATGGTTACACAGCAGTATTTCTGTACAAGTTGATTGTGATCCCCTTCAGGGTCAAGTTGTTGAATCAGTAGCCAAGTATCAGTAAGAGAAAGTAGTATATCTTCAGCTGCTAATCCACAAATGTATTCTTTACCTACACAGGATTCTCAAGTAAACACAGAAAGCTGGTTTGCCTCTGCATTGCCAAGCCACATTAAGTAGCTGTGTAGAATGAATTTAAATGGCATGCATCAGAATGAAATCGCTTTCACTGGGGCTGAAAATCACTGTTATTTAACCAGGGCTAAATGATCAAGACGTGTGTCAACTGGTTATACCTAGAGTATCATTCTCTGCAGGCTGCCACCAATTTAATTAGGAAAGATAAAGACATGAAAATAGAAGCAGTGGCTGTGGAAGATAGTAGGTTTACACCATTTGAGTTAGCCTTTGACCTCATCAGGAGATCAGTTCTCCGTTAAGCTTGGATTACTTCCTACAGCTACAGAATACTTTTCCTGTAACCTGAAATCTTATGATATACTAGTATACACTGGGCAGCATTTCCAAATGAGATTTCACTTATCAGGCTAAAAGAATGAGAAGTCTTTCTTTCAGAAATCTCTTTGTTGAACCAGTAGTATCTGTGGCATCACATTGCCAAAGATATTTAGGCTTAGTTTGGCTAACAGTTTGCATTAGGAAAGAAGAACAACTAATACACTGTGTTTAAATTCTTATTTTCAAGAAGGCAGTCTAGAGGAACTGCAAGGTAGTGTATTTTGTATTGTATCTGTCTTAGTCACAATACACCTGTTGACTGATAAGGACTGTATTCTGAAAGCATAATATATTCACTGAACTCCAAGGAGGGACTTTTGTTAGCTTATGTGAGCGCTGCCCAGGGTACCAGGGCTGGTTCTGTTGCTGGAAGTTACAGCTCAGTGGATACCTCTGAAGTGTAGATGGTATCAAAATACTGTCTGTTAGCACATTATAGTTCTTACAACAATAGATATATTTATAGTGATAGATAAGTATTTTTGTATGTACAGATCTGCAACACAGCGAGTCTTCAGTAGAAGTAAGCAATTCTAAGCAAACAAGATAGCATTTTCTCTGCTGATGGGGATGTGAAAGGCAGCAAAATTAGCCTAAATCTTCACAAAATTTTAGCCAGTTTTGAGTTACTCACTTTGCCCATCTTGAAACTTGTGAGGAATTTGCGGTCACTGTCTGTGAGCTCTTGCTTTTACTACAACAGTGCAGACTTCAGAGAATGACTAGGTTGACGCTTGAAGTCAGTAGACATTTTTGGAGCTGTATGTTTGTCACCATCATTTTCACTCTCTCACCAGCAAGGAGTTCGTTCAGAGCATGTTTTCCAAGCAGTTGAAGATGTGACTATTGCATATGGAAATACAAAAACATAATTTTGAAATATCAGCACAGCTTTAGGGAGGCTTAGTTCCATAGCAGCTTACACATTCAGCTCTATGGCTAAGTGAGCCTTTTGCTGGTGCAACTATCAGTTACCAGTACCTGAACTAAATGAAGTTTTGATGTGCCTACAAGAAGAGCAATCTTATCTTCGAATGCAGTGTCTGTGAACCCAGTGTACCCTGCCTTAATATGCTTCTTGGGATTGCATATTCCAATTTTGTAAATTAAAGCAATTTTTTTTTTAAGATTGAATTTAGAATTCAATTTCATTGATTTTAGAGGATACAATTTAGACAGAATAGTTTATTAAACTGAGGAATTGGGACCCAGCTTAGATATTTGCAACCTCTGGCCATTTTAAATCCCGGTCTCCAAGCTGCTAAATCTAAGGTACATATTTACATGATTGTTTGCTGCTCCCTATGCCACCTGAGAAATGGTGTTCAGTTTCTGTAGTAATGTACGGTGTAACATTGCTTTGACATATTTTTTGGCACTTTAAAATGTGGCTCTGTCTCAACTGCTCAGCAGTTGTTTCAGCATAATGGAGAGCAAAGTGGGTTACAAGAGGGGTGGGTAATCATAGCCATTACACATACATGTGTGTGCTTTCTGTGATTCTTAAACATAAGAACTCCGAAGTTTCAGGGTAGCTGTAGGGAAGCAAAATTCATAACTCAGATTTTTAGTTCACCTGTTGCTTTCACAGACAAATCCTTAGGAATATAGAGGCTTGGAGAGTCTGCTACTTTAAGGCTTCCAGAGCCACAGGACTGACTCTGACTTGAGCTGTTCTCCCGAATTCAGGAAGAACAAAAGCTTTAGGATCATACTAGCTATGGTGAGTAAAGAGCCCACATCGTAAGGGAAGAGGTATTTGGGGCTTACTTACAAGGAGTGTGTGCAGCTGTGTATGAATAGGTTTTATGTCCATCTTTTTATAAAATGAAATCTTAAAATATTTAAGTTACAGGTAAATACACAGATAAAATATATTAAGTTATGAATATTTTTTCTCCAGTGAAAAGGTACACTGTTTTGTCCATTGTTAATGGATAATTGAGCCCATAGTGCCGACAGTTGCTGGTGAATGACTGGTTCCCAGTACATGTTCAGGTCAGTGAGAGTAGCTACTACAGCCTCATCATGGTAAAGTCAAAAGAATATGGATTAGTTTGCATTCTGTCCCCAAACCAAACTGAAACAGCTACAGTGATATTAGAGGATTTCTGTTGTACAGAAAAACGTTTTAAATTAGCATAAATGAGATAAAACATACATTTTATGTCTTCTTTTTAGCCTGTGTGTGTAAATATGCGCATTCACACTTGCGCGCATACATAGACTAACCTTCCATCAGCACTTCTCTACTGCTATGTATGTATAATTCATATTCCGTGTTGCTGGTGCCAGCAAAGCACTTTTTCCATATTATTTTCTCCAGCAGCAGGGTAATGCAGCACTTCTGATGGACCAGGAGGTACTGGTGAGGAAATATAGTAATGGACATGGTGCATTAAAATGTCAAAAGGAAAAAGAACGAGGCAGAAATTGCGAATAAATTTTTTAAAAAGAATAATAATATAAATAAAAGACCAAACTCTTTCAGGTATTTTACATCCTAGATCCTGTCAACTCCTGTGCAGCATTTTCCAGTCTAGTCTTTTTGATCTTGATACTTTGGGTCTAAAATTCTAATTGTGATTTTTAAAAGCTGTAGTTAGGTAGCAGGAATACTTGAAGTGCTACTGTAAAACTTCGTGTCTTTAATCCCTGGAGAGAGCATGTATTTTCTATTGTTTTCTCTCTTCCCCTTAAACTCCAAGGTGCTGTTCTCTGCTGGGAAGTGCGGTGGAGTGCAGGAAGGTTAAGTACTCATTCAGGTCTCTTTGCTTATTCAAACCAGGCTGCTTCTAGATGAAAGGCTGCCAACTGTGAAATCCCCAAAGTAAACGAGGCTAAGATAGGACTGGGAGGCATAATTGGAGCCAATGCTGGGGTGCGTTATCTGTTGCCTTTGAAATCAGCCCCTAGCAGAAAGGCTCTTTCTGCCCAGTCTTTCATTTAACATTCTGTATACAGTGCTGAGAAGGAATCACTCCTGTTCAAATTAAGCCTGTTCCCAATTCTCAAGCCTCAAAACATGGGTTATTTCTCCCCAGCACCTCACTCTTGCAAAGAGCTGTGATTTCCTTTAGGGATCCTGACAGATCACAATGAAATGAGCCCCACCTTGCTTTCTGGTAGTGCTTTTTGTATTTTGGTCGGTGAAATTCCATTTTGACATCCAAATTAAAAAAAAGGAAAAGGCTCTGTACAGTTTCAGCTGGATGATGCAGTCTTGCTTCTTGGCCAAAGTGACTGCATGGTGATGCTGTGAGCTCTGAGGAGCTGCTGCACTTGCACCACCTGAAGCTGGCTACATTTCAGCAACCAGTGGAATATTTTCTTCGTATGCCACGTTTGTGAGATCTGAGAAGTTGAAGTCCAAATATCAACGATTACTTTAATTGTAATTTCTAATGGGGTTATTAACCAGTATTGATGTTTTTTTCTTCAAAAGGTTCCATGCCTCTTCCCTCATAATGAGAAATAGTCATTTGTATCAAGCTGGTTTTTTAATTTGTTCATTTATAAAAAAAAGGGGGGGGGGGGGGCCTTCTTTTCCTCACATTTTACTTTTTAGAGCAGACCCGTATTTGGATTTTTTCTGAAATGTATTAGGAGAAGTACAACTTAGCTTGTATGCACTTGCTGTATTAAAGGGAGAGCTGGAAACCACTCTTTCACTATTATGTTGGTTTTTTTTAATGGAGATGCATTTTGTAGATCAGCTCAAAATTGCTGATAAAATTCTGTAAGGATAGGAAGAATCTTTACATGCTGAGCTCACCAAAGCCATTTCTTGTGGGAGACTGAGAGAAATATGTTTTTATCTGGAATTTTGTTTCACTAAAAGGTAAATCCATCATTTTGGAGCCCTGGATGTCACCATGCTGCAGAGCTCATGCAGGCAACCAGTGATTTGGGGATATGTTTTTTTTCTTTTTTGGTTACTCATCAATCAAGTAGACTGCTGAATGCTGTTCATGCCATTAGAGATTAACCAGAGACCTCAAGTCCTACTCCTTTCCTCCCCTGGAAAGTAACAGTTAGTTTGTGGAAGTGTATTGGGAAGGAGGGCTGATTTTCAGAATCACAAATGAGAATTTTTGGTCATCTAAAGACTATTCTAATTTGATTATTATTGTGTCATGATTGGTTTTGGCTTGATTTGGTTATTTAGGAGAGCTGTAGAAGAAGTATTTTGTAACAAAATCGTGCTGTAGTTCATTAATATTCTGCCTTAGAATCAGATGCTACATAGGAATTCTGAACTTTAAAATGTGATCTTTAAGGTGTATTGATGTTTTTTTCAATATAAAAATGAAGAACAAAGGAGGGCTTTAGATTGAGTGCTCGTTTTAGGCTGGCAAGGAATGTTTAAGGTTAAGAAGACAGATTTTCACTTTTGTCTATTTGCCAGAAGATCTACTAGTTTAAATCACTGAAGTAGTCAGAAGAAAACAGGAGAATAGCCATCTGTTTAATGGGACTCATGAAGAAAGCCAGTGCCACGACCGCCGTGTGTGATTTGGCGCGTACATTGTGCAAGTACAGGACTGTGACTGAACAGACTTGGATTTTTGTGAAAGTGAGAGACATAAAAAATGTTGGGTGGATTTCAGGTTTTACAGCAGTTTTAAGCTTTTGTGCTGTTTTTCTAGGGTGATGTTTGAGAGGAAATTAAATATTTTTTAGCAGTGTTGCGTGGGGAAATGTGAATGGAATGAACCCTTAACTATAGTAATGGAGCTCAGAATGGAGCATCTGTTCTAACTGGACAGATAAGTAACACTGTAAGAGTCATTTTAAACAGTAACAGCAGTAGGGTATGTTTTTTGTTTTTTTTTAATGAGAGCCACCACTGCCTCTAACGCATTAATTAAATACCTGTTGCAGTTGTCGCGGTAGGTTTCAGGCATCTCCTGAGCCAAAAATGAAGAAAAGAGCCAGCTGAAACTATACTGACATATGCACCACTCTGCTGCTGTGAAACTGTCTGGAGTGCCAAAATGCCGAGACTGACGGTAATAGTGGTAGTAATAATATTGATAAACATGTAATAGCTCCAGGCTATTGGGCAAAGATAGGTAAGTGAAAATGTGTCTGCTGGGAAATCCCTTTGGAGAACTTCCTCTCCATGCTGCTGCACATGCACAGTTGCGTTCAGCATGCTGTCAGCCAGATGACATTTACTATGAAAAGATACATTGAGGAGCTGCCATGAAATGATCAGGATTTTATTAGATTTTCAGCTGATTGCCAGCACAGTGAGCTCAGTGGAGCTGAGTGGTGCTCAAAAGCAGTGTGAGACTGTGACTGAGCATTGCAAGGAGGGAGGTGAGAGGCAGTGAGAGAATTGCATCCCCAGATGAAAGAGCAGGGAGCACTGGAGTCAGGCCGCACCCAAGGAAATTGGATCGATGAGATACGGACTGTGTCCTTAGCTTCCTGCAGCTTTTTAGCACCACGCTCTGGTGACCTCTGGGCTATGAGTGTACTGGGAACGTACTTACCCACTTTCAAGTCATCATTCTAGGAGAGAGTTCATAGGGCCTTCCGACTTTTTAATAAAGCTATTTATAACGTGCACAAAAATAGAAGGTACATAGTGAGAGAGTCATATGAGTCATTCCTAACTTTGGTATCAAGTCACACAGGGCTAGAGCACCCTTTGCAGTGATCTTGGCTGCATTATGTTGTACAGGACCATTTTTTTTAATTTTTTTTTTCTAGAAACCTAGTTCACGCATGCTTTTGCTTGCTGTACACATCCCTCTTTTGCCCAGCACACACTCCTCTTGGACTCAGAAACAGATTCGCCTTTTAGTGCTGAGATATTCTATCTGATGGGGACAGCATGCCAGCTGCTGCCCTGAGAGCTGCTGTTTAAATCTGCGTTGTCAGGCAGGTAGGCAGGGGTCACTAAGGGCAGTGCTTCAGTGGGATTAGAAGCCAATTCACTTGGCCCGCTTTTCAGTAGTCCTGTGTTTTCTGTCACACAGGATTATATTGCATTTATCTAGCACAGGTTGCACTGACTACGGAGGACTTAATTTGTTCTTATACAAATAAATTCAATTGTGAAGGTCTGGCTGCAATTGTAAGAATACTGTTTAATAAGGGCATTTCAGGGAATCCCTGTAGACTTAAAGACTAGTGACCAGGTGCTGTGCTCACTGTGAAATTTGGACGACAAAGACTTTAATTAATGCAGAAGGAGCTTTATAAAAACAAAGGGGAATAGTTGTTACGTTAAAAAAAAAAAAAAAAAAAGAGTACTGCAGTATTTCTCTTAATATCCTTCATGACTTTCAGGCACACACCAATATGGGGTATGGGATCATATCACAGGCTCACAGAATTGCAGGGGTTAGAAGGGACTTCAAGAGGTCATCAAGTCCAGCCCCTCTGCTAAAGCAGATTCCCTGCCAAAGGTTGCACAGGTAGGCATTCAGACAGGTCTTGAATGTCTCCACAGGAGGAGACTCCACAACTTCTCTGGGCAACCTTTTCCTGTGCTCTATCACTCTTACTGTAAAGTTCTTCCACATGTTAGTACGGAACTTCCTATGTTCAAGTTTGTTCTGTAGCTATACACCACCAAGAAGAGCGTGGCCTCATCCGTTTGCCTCCTACCTCCCTTTAGATATTTATATACATTTCTCAGATCCCCTCTCAGTCTTCTCCCAGGCTGAACAGACTCAGGTTACTCAGCCTTTCCTCATATGGGAGATGCTCCTGGCTCTTTCTCATCTTTGTGGCCCTCCACTGGACTCCTTCTAGGAAATTCCTGGTTTTTTTTTTAATTGGGGAACCCAGAACTGGGCACAGTAGTCTACATGTGGCCTCACCAGTGCAGAGCAGAAGGGGAGAATCACCTTCTTCGACCGGCTGAATGGAGTTAAGGATTTATATCTGCAGGCTTGTGCTGTTTTCCTCCTTGTATTCAACTATTTTATTATTTTTGCCTTATTTTGAAGATCACTACTAATCTTGGATTTCTTCCTCAGTTTTGTTATCTATAAAATAGGATAGAGACATTTATTATGACTTCAGCCTGCATTCAGCAGTACAGATGTTGCATGGCCATGTTGTATTAGCACCAACATTCATGAATTACATATGCCTCTGGTGTTCCTCTTCCCGTGTTTGGTGTCAGGCATATGTTTACATTGCAGAAATGTTTAACATGATGATAATAGCATAAGGTTTTGTGGCTGCTTTTCTGGGGAGCTAAGCAGTCTGATAGGAGCAATTATTTTTTGGGTTTCCCCTCCTCCTTGGTAGTTTTTTAGTAAGATGTATGTAAAAGTGATGATGCTAAAGGCACAAGTATTTACGTAATCAGAAGAAAAGTGGGTATACTTAGAAAAGCAATTTCTGTTATTCTTCCCAAAAGGTATGCCATATAATAATCTTTAGTTCAGTCAGACCAGCAGAACAGGCAGTGTACTTGGTCAGATCGGAGTGGATTGCAAGATGATGTGCACTGTCATGTGATAATGATGCTAGAAAATGATTTCCTGTTTTAGCATTGACTCTTAGGCCTGGTTGATGAAGTCCAGTGCTTAATCTGTGTGCTGAATGTCAGCAGACACACACACACACACACACACACACACACACACACTCCTAATCTGGATGATTTTTCATTTTTGTTTCATGGTTTTTCAGCATCATGTGCATTGCAGAGCCTTGGCCTCTCTTCTCATGCATGCAGACACATAGGTGTAACATTCTCCTTCTGAAAAATGAATTTCATCAAAGCCTTCATGGGAGAGCTAACACCTGCCACATCACCATGGTTGCTTGTCTAAAACTTGTTACTGTGATGGTGAGCTTCCCTGCCCAACAAAGGGAGGAAATGGAAATTCAGGTTAGCACGTCTATAACAGCAGCTAACATGTGAGAGAGATACTTTCCTTTCATACATAGTGATTTTGAATTTGTGTTATTTGCATGGGAATTGCCTTTAATGCCTTTTTATAGTTTTTCAAGCCAGTATTTGGATTCTGTGTGTACTGGCCTTTGCTAACAGTGATGACTCACTGATGAACTTCCCATCAGAGCAAAACAAGTGGTGTTACTGTGTACTTTCCCTTGCTTTCTTCGCCCTCCTCCAGTTCTCCCATGTCCCCTGATGACAGAAACGATTTCTCCAGGGAAGCTCATGGTGTTGTAGCACTAAGGAAAACCCATAACAAAAGAGCATATGTATCTGCATGCACGTGTTTATGTGTGAATTCTCCAGGGAGAAGGCATTTGCCGGTCTCACTCCTGAATTACTCTCATTATAATAATCCATTTGGTGTCAAAGTATGACAGATTATAAGTGCTTAAGGCTAGTCCCAGCTGAAGACAGATTTAAATAAAGTACTTCTGGTTATTGTGCAGGTCAGTGTGTTTAAATAACAACCCCCCAAATCATACTCTGACATTTAAAAGAGAGAGGAAATATTGTCATGCTGCATACCTGGCATAGATAAGCACAGGGCAATTTGGTCAGTATGCTGTGATTTGTGAGCGCAGGTTAACACAGTCATTTTCACAGTTTGCAATCAGGTAGCCACCTTAGCAGCATGTCAGCATTAAAAAAAAAAAAAAAATGTTCCTTTTAAAATGTTTACACAAATTGCTCCCCAGAGATGCTACAGTGTGTTTGCTGCAAAACTGATGTGGGTTAAAGATCTGGAGTGAGAATGGCAAACCTCCATGAGCTCATGTCGTGGGCCTTTTTTTAATTTCCTCCTCCAGCCAATCTCTCCAGTGGCCAGGCAAGCTTGTGGCTACCAGGATGTGTGACTCAGTGACAGTTCTTCCTGACCTGGGCTCATACCTGCAGATCTCCCTGGTGTTGTCCCCTGCCTGCCCATCATGGAGGCTGGGACAAGAACCACGCATCCTCATTTTCACCAACCATTCCCTGTTGCCAGAGCACTGTCAGCTTCACAGAGACCACAGCCATATCTTTCCAACCCCCCATGGCTGCAGAGGCAGTTCTGGCTCCAGTGTGCCTCCAGCACCTTTCCTTTGCTGTCACCTCGCTGTCACATGCTGGCAGCCTGGTAGTCTGCCAGTCGTGCACTGCTGGTCACTGCAGTGCTGGTCACTGCCCGTCTTGCAGTGCCTGGGACCTGAGCCATGGAGCTGCAGGAAGGCATATCTCATAGCACCCTGCTTTTGAGGTTCCCCTCTGAAGCCCTCCTGTCCTGTGGGCAGACCTGTCTGAGAGGCCCTACATCTTCTGGAGGGCCCTTCCCTGCATTCGCTCTGTGAATGACAGTTCTCTGTCAGAAAATGTTCCTCTTTCCCCCATTTCTTCTTCCTCCGGTGCATCCACCACCCTCCCCTCCGTAACACCCTTTTGGCACTTCATAACAATACTCCCAATCCTTATGGTTTGTACTTCTTTTTCCACCTACTCTATTTCCATGCTCTCTGACCCAAACTCCTCACCTCCAGCCCACCTAGACCGCCGACCTCTCAAGCCTTCAGTCGTACCCTACAGGTCTTACTGTTTGACATCCCATGTTCTGGCTGCCACAGGGCTCATTTCAGGAACTGGATCAGTTTTTCTGACTATGTGAAGGGCTTTGCTCCAGTCTTACATGTCTAGATTGAGAGGAGAGTGCAGAGATCCTAATTCATGCCAGAAAATTTACATTAAATCAGAGAACTTGATCCCTCTCTCCTGCCCTGCTCGCAGCAAGAGCTTGGGTTTGGATGTGTTCCCATACAAAATGTTGTGTCTTCATTTCTTCTTCTGAGAAGCTTAGTCCACTTTCATTACTGTCCACAACTATAGTGGACTCACCTCTGAATTTCATTTTGTAGTCAATTGTCTGTTCAAATCTGAGAAAGACAGCAATAAAAACCTTCATCATATGGCAGCTCTGAGGGGGACCTAAATCACATACCAGCAAGTACATAACGCAAGGTCTCAGTGCTGCAGAGTGACTTCTTTGTAGCAGTCATAGACAGCACAGTAACCTACTGGTGACTTCAGATCCAATTAAAGAAAGACATCTCCATATAAGAGACACTGCTTAGCAGCTGTGATCGCTTGTGTGCTTCTTTGTACTGTCAGTGCTCTTTTTTCTCATTATTTCTTTGTTCTGCTTTTTAATGATGACCAGATCTTGCATGTCATCCCCTCTTTTCAAATATGTGGACTTCTGCATTAGCTCAGAAGACACAATTAGATCTGATGCTATTTGTTTTGCAGAGAAAAGAGATTAAGTGCAAATTAAGCTTTGTGTAGATTGCAGACGAAGGAAAACAAAAGTGCAGAACATGACCTTCTTAAAAGGGAATGTTTTGAATTTGACCAGTTTTATTTTGGACCTGATAGTGTATATCAGACCATTGACAGCACAGCAAAGGTGTAGTTTAGGATCACAGGGTTATTCATGCTGGAAGGGACTTCAGTACATCTCTGGTCTGACCTCTTCTTCACTACAGGCTCACCTGAGAGTTCAGAGCTTTATCCATTTGGGTCTTGAAAACTTCTAAGGACAGAGAGGCCCCACCAAATTATTTTTTTCACTGGAAAAAATGGCTTCCTTCCACCCTTCTCATATTTTAACTATTGTCTATTGTCTTGTGTCTTCTCACCCTGCCCCACTGTGAAGAACGCACCTCTGTCTTCTTGCCAACCTTCTTGTAGGTGCTGGGGAGCTGCTATTAGGTCTCCCAAAGCTGCGTCTTCTTCAGGCTGAACCAGCCCTGGTAGCTCAGCCCCTCCAGAGCAAGTGCTACAACCTTCCTAAGGACTCTCTGTGAACATTACTCCAGTTTATCATTCTTTCCCTTTCTGGGGGTCCTAAACAGAACACGATACCCTAGATGCCATCTGAGGAATGCCAACTAAAGGAGGTGCTCATTTTGCTCAATCCCTGGTTGTGTTTAAATCTCCAGGTCACACAGTCCAAGATATTGTTTGCTCTCTTTGCTGCCAGGGCATGCTGCTGGCTCCTGCTCTGCTCCCTGTTTGCCAGCACCCCTAGAGCCTTTTCAGCAAAGCTGCTCCCTGCATGGTGTACCTGTCATTGAATTTCATAAGGTTCCCATCAGCACATTTTTCTAGTCTTTCTGGGTCTCCCTGGGTGGTAGGCCTTTCTTCGAGCATATCAACTGGCTCTGACATTATGCAAGTGCTGTAAATTAGTACATTCTCAACAGAGTAGTAATCAGATTCCTCCCTTTCCCATTTTTAATCTCTTCTGTTTGCAGAATACTTGGAGGTATACTTGTAACAGTAGAGCAGAAAGAAGAAACGTGTATACTTAACTATGATGCTTAATCTGATAGCGTAATCCTAAACTTGTATTAGCTAGAAGTTTTTTCTTCTAAATGCAGAAAAATATATGATCTGGAATCACTGTATAAGACTAGTTACAGCTGAAAAATAACTGACAGGTCATCTGGCACTTATGTAATGCTGGATTTCTCTGACCAGAGCATTTTCTGATGTGTTGTGTGTGTGTGTGTGCATGTCAGGTAACAGGATTTCATTCACTCCCTTGGAGGGCAACTGCATCTCACCATTCAGATGTTTTTAACTATACTCAACATAAATGTTTTTTTTCTTAATTTCTTATTATTATTCCTAATTATCACTTGGTTTATCTGTAAGCAACCCAACTATTGGTGTTTATGATAAATATGGGGCTCTGAGCAATGTGACCTAGCTGTAGGCATCCCTATTCATTGGAGGGGGGTTGTACTAGATGATGTTTAAAGACCGTTCCAACTCAGATGATTCTATGAGTCTGTGATACTGTGGAATCATATACTTAACTGGGTTTGTTAAACCATAGAATTCATAGGCAGTCACTTGAATTTTTTGCCATTAGATGTCACTATATGTACAGCAAACAAACAGTTTTTCAAAATATTTATTTTTGTTTAGTCTCCCAGAAAAAATGGGGGAGGGAATTGGGAGATGTAGAAGAGAGTATAGTAATATATTTTTGAGATAACTACTTCTTAAATAGTACATTGGATATTCCTTTACTTAAAAGCAGCACAGAAGGAAACATAAGATTTTTGACTTAACTCCAACAACCAACAGATGATGCGGTGACCTTAAGCATATATAAATATGTTTAGCAGCTGCTATGTAACATATTTATAAGTGTTTAGTGACCTGGAGGTTAATCAAAATGAATTTGGTGATCTCAGCTCAGTTCTTAATGGACTCCACTTCATATTACAGCACTGATGCAGCACAATTTGTCACAGTCGGCAATCTTTACTCAAAGGAGGCTCTCTGTGGAATGAGAATTAAAGGCTGAAGTAATACCTTATTATTTCTCCCTTAAGAAACTTTCCATTCCAGGCCATCACAGAGCAGAATAATATGTGTAGAAGCTCTGTACTGCACACTGTACCCAGTCTCAGAATAAAATAACTTTTACAGGATGTCGCCTTTTGAAATTGCCGAGTTAGCTCCTGCATACCCTAGGTTCATGCATTCATGGAGAGAGGGGAGGAGCAGGGTTGTGCAAGGATGGTGCTGAGTGCGTCACTTGCAGAGTTCTTTCCAGAGACAGAGTGGTATCCCTTCTAAGTGTGACATTACATGGGAGTATGACAAGGAAAGGCATTGCCTATCTAGATAAAATTTTAAAATGAGGTTCTGCCACTCAGATCTTTCAGAGTCCAGAAGCAATTCTGTAGACTTTGGTTGTTTTCTCGCTGTCTTGGCAATATACTTTCTTATATTTAATTTATACTCTGTCTCAACTGGAAATAGTTTCCTACTTTTTGATTTAAAGCTGTTGTGCAGCAGAGTGCTTTCATGAACTACAATTGAGATTGATATCCAAAGTGGGTAACATGAAATAGGTTGTACCTCAGTTTGAGACAATGAACAGACCCACAGCTTAGAAGATGTACATGCTATAGGAAATAATAGTGTTGAAATATTAGTAGATCGAGACCAATTTCAGCTTACCTGCAAGGTACAATACTCCTGTGTATTTTTTAAGCAAATGAAGGACACTGGAGAGACAGATACCTGTAGAGACATCTGTCTTTTCCAGAATCCCATCTTCACTCCATAAAAGAACCTTTCAAGATCTATTATTCCTTTTTTAAAATGTAAAAATGCACATATACACTTTCTTCATCTTCATTCATATCTTTGCCCAGTAATGGGAAGAATCTCACTTATCCAGCAAGGAAAGAAGTTTTCAATTCACAGCATTTATTGAGATATAGAATTTTTTTACTAAATTAAAAGGGGGAGGAGGGTGTTAAGATACAATATTTACATAATAAAAGCTTGCTTGTATGACTGAAATCTCTTAAAGCTGTTGCCAAATGGTCCTGCTCTTCTCTTTTCCCTTTGTAACTTTCCCTTGGAGCATTGTACCACTGTGCATTTTAAATCTTTTCCCTCTGCTATGCATTACCAGCTTCATCGGGGAAATGACATTGTATGGCAGTTGTCTCCTTCATATCAAAAGAAAGCCTTTGCCTCTTCACAAGAGTGAAGAAAAGTTTGTCTTCAGAGAGCAAAGGACAAAACTGACTTGGAAAAATATGCTTTATTTAGATAACACACTCTCTCTTCCTTTGAAGAAATTCACAATGTGTCAAGAAAAATTAGGCCAAATATTGCTTTAATGGTCTTCCTCCTCTACCTCATAAAAAAAATTGATTTCAACCAATTGTGTTAAGAATCTGCCATGAGTTTGGGGATGACAAGAAGCCATTGAAGTTATTCAGGGTTGTTGGCTTGGGTTTTTTTCTGTTTTGACTGAAATAATTGTAATAATGAAAAAGCAAAACTGCATCTTGATACAAGGACATGCAATTTGCACCATCTATATAGTAAAATTAAATGTTCTCTTTTTGTTGGAGGAAGACAAAAAGCAGACAGGTACTGAAGCTATGGAAGACAAAATGTGTTTGTTTCCTTTTTTTATCTTATATATTTGAAAAACAGCATACGTTCACGAGGGCACAGTGAAGAAAGAGGTCTGATTTTTTTTATTTTCCTATGCGTGCTATTGATATTCAAATAAGTGTATTTGTGCTTGTGCTTTTATTTATAGATACAATTTTATATGTGTAGCCATATGCCCATATACATGTCATATAATGTGCAGTCTTTAATGATACCAAGAAAAGGTAGATAAGTGAATAGTGGATAAAAGAATAAAAAACTATTCTTGAAGCTGAATGAAGCATTACAAGTACTGAAAAGCATCTCAAGTTATGTCTTTAAAAATATTTGGTCTAAAATCTTCGTGTTTGAAAATGTGGAGAATTCTTCCAGTTTTCCAGACGAAAATGAATCTCAGTTATGGAAGTATTTTATAGATACACGATTAAGTTTCAAAATTGAAATAGTTCTGTTGAGGTTTCTTGTTTTGACAGTGTATAGTATGTACAGAGCTTTTTGAAAGATTGGACCTAAACAGCACGTACAACAAAACGGATGTTTTGTTCAACACTGCAGTCACGTCTTTGGTCACTTTAATGGTATTTGCTAAATAACTATGACTTTGGGCCCTAAATCAATACTGGAAACAGGAACATCTGTTGTGTGATTAAAAAAAGAAACACAAAACAAAAACATCCACACACAAAATCTGTTTTGAAGGAAAAGTGAAGCAGGAAGTTACATTTATGTGATTTCATTGGGACTTCTGTGAATGCCACTTTTGGTCATGAATTGCATTCAAGGCAGATGCTCACATGCAGTTGGTTTTCTCTTTCGAAACCTGAGTCTGGAAGTGTTTACAGGAAACAAGGTGTGTTTGATAACATCAGACAAACAAATCTGAAACAGATTCCGTGGCACCCATTTTTCTCCTGGTCATTTCACTGTGTTCTGAGCTGTGGCAGGTGAGACTTGTACTATATGGTCAACATTTTCATTCGCTCCGAAATTTCTTTATGCCAAACCTAAGCTGTAATTTTGACTCACATTGTTGTCTACTTACAGGATAAATAATATGACCTATATTTTTGTGCTGATAGATTGTGGCTATAAACACCTCATATACTGTGTATTTCAGTTTCTTGAAATTTGTGTTCCATCCAATCCTTAGATGTACAGTAACTGATTTAAGACTAATAGCTCCCAATGGAGGTAAGGCGAACTAATTGTGTGCCTTCTCCTTTGCTATTTACAAACATTAGGAGATGTACTTTTTGACAAACCACAGCATCTTCTGCAATGAGGTTCGTAATGGGACATTGTGTGTGTGTGTTTTTTCTTCTCGTAGGCAAGGCAATTTTCCTGCCATGAATCAGAGTGGTATTATGGGTTCCAGCTCCCCCTACACTCAGCCGATGAACAACAGCTCGGGCTTGATGAACCCACAGGCTCCTCCATACAGCATGGCGCCTAACATGGTGAACAGTTCAACAGGTAATGGTGGGTAACCTTGCAGGAGTGGCCTTCCTCCAAAAAATCTGTTTAAAGTTACTAGCTCTGACTTGCTGGCAGAGGATAACATTCTTCATTTGATTCACTCCTTGCTGGGGTAGTTTGGAGTGATTTGAAACTAGGCTGAGTTAGTCATTTTTTTTTGTACGCAAAATAACACATTTTTCATGAAGTCCTTTGCACAGCATGTAGATGAGGACAGTGTTTTGAAATTTACAGTGGCACTTGGACCCGGTTTGACATAGGTGTTGACTTGCAAGTAAATGTGTGTTTTTGTGCGTGTCTGCGAGAGAGGGAAAGAGAAAAAAAACTTCATCTTTGAAGAGGCTGCTATTTGCTTGCCAGTGTCTTTCTTCCTAAAGTTGCAATTTCAGATATTTAATGGGATGCTAGTTTAAAGAAACAGTGTGCACCTGCTCTGACTTGAAGATGCTGTAAGTTGGACACTTAAAATAATTACTCTGTTCTGAAAATACAGGCCGTATTTACTGGGTTTCCAGAATTTGTATAACCATCTATAGGGTTTCTTCATTTACTTATTTAAATATCAGTGTTGAAATTTAATCATAGCTTCCTTCTGCAAACAAAGCATATTTAGCGTAGCTGTTGGGTTTATCTTTAGCACTGTGACTTGTGAATTTAGAGTTCTTTGCAGATTTGTGTGCAAGTTAAAAGACAGCAAATATTTTATAATTCATATTCAGCTTGACTTCCTAACAATTACCTTTCCACTCTTCAGAAAAGATCAGTTCTTTCACTGGGAGGGTCCAGATGGAGTTTCAGTACTCTAAAACGGTTCTTCCAAAATACTTACTGCAGTTACTGAGGTTTTAGTGCATGCTTTACTGATTACATTAGACCTTTTAGAAAACTGTTTTTTTAGATTTTTTTTTGAAAGCTGAATTTCTACTTCTTGCTTTTATTTAGTTTATCTCTTTCTTTAAAGATACCTTACTATTTAAATTGTATCTTACCAACAGTCTGTGTTTCGGTATCTTATTGCTTAGCCTGTTTCATTCCTTCATCCTTTGCCTTCTTTCCCGCTTTCCCTTCTTGTCAATTTTATGTTCCCCTACTTCTCAGACAGCAAATGATCATATGAAATTGTGGTGTCCAGTATGACCAGAGCATTTCTTTGCTGTGTATAGGAGCTCCTGGAATACTTAGGAGTTGTCTTATCTTTCAAGAATACTGTTACATTTTTGTTAGCTGAAGAAACTGAATAGAAGTTGTTAATCAGCAAGCTTTAAAAAGGAAAAAAGAAAAAAAAAGGGGGGGAAAAAAAACGGCCTTTTCCAGTCTGTCTTGAAAGCTCTTGGTTAGTCCAGACAGCACACTTCTACCACCTGAATGAAGAGGGAAAAGGTATTGAAAAGACCATTAGATAATAGCTGGCTCTTCCCCCACCAGAGCTGTCCCAGGTAATATTATGTTTTGTTTGTGTAGTTATGTGTTTTGTCTGGCTTGCTGAAATAAAATTACTTCTGAGCATTGAAACTGTGCTATAAATTCTGTTTTGCTATTAGCAGAAGTAATTTTTCCCCCTTTTCCTTCAGCCCCCAGAGCTGCAAAAATAACCAACAGCAAACAGATGGCAGAGTGCCCTGCCTAAGAAGATTTATGTATTCCTAAGGAATAACCAGTTTAAAGGAAGATTCACAGAGGTTTTTTTGTTCAGATAATTCAGCCATTCGTTATTTCATACAGTGGAAATCTGCTCAATGCAAGGCCATTTATCCTAGCAGTCTTTTGTATGGGGTAGTCATACTCTTTTTATTGTGTTATGCATTCTGAAATATTGGATTTTTAATAATTTAAACATTTATCAGGGTTTTTTTCTGCCAGTGCATTTGTGAGGTTTTCTTTTGTTCCACTTTTATTAATTCAAAGGTTACCCAATAGAAAATAAGCACAAGATGAACTGGAGGAGCTCAGCGCACCTCTTTTCCTCTGTGTGTGAGCAGACATGCATCTAGATTATACTGTGTCACTTTTGCAGCCTCCAACAGCTCACAGAGTGTGTTGGTACAGGGGGGAAAAGAGAAAATGGGGCATGAGTACACCGCTGGGGCACATGCAGTGGGAACACTGCCATTCCCTGTGTGCTGACTTGTTCTGCCTGGGCCAAAGAAATGAAGGGCTGAACTTAAGATAAGTTCACTACTGCACTTCAAATGATATTGGCTTGTGCAGGGTGGGCACTGCAGGGTCTGCTCTCTTCCAGGCACTGCATGCGATGAGGTGGAGAACATGCAGATGGTGCCTGCATATAGGTTAAAAATGGTATTATCTGTGACACAAAGAGCAACTCCACTGCCTGACTCCCGAGCCTTCCTTCCACTCGTATAAAACCATGTCAATGAGAAAAAAACAACAGGGTTCAGTCAGTGTGCAGGACCAAAAAAAAAGCAATTGAGTAGCTGCTGATGGAGTCAAGTGAGAGGGTTAACTTTCTGGCAAGCACTGAGCATGGATACCTGTTGTTTCAATCACAGGTCAATGCAAAAATAAGGTAAGCAACAGGGAATGATTGCTTTCTTGTTGGCTTTCTGAGTTTTGAGAGTACAGTTGCCTGTTTTGGGATGGAAGGTGGAAGGTAGGTTTTACTTTATGAAGTAGAAGAAGATGCAGATACTGTTTGGAATTGTTTTTACACGGTTGCAGAGCTTCTGCACAACTGCATGTAATGCTTCTTGCCACCTGTTTTTATTATTGTTTATAACTCCTTATTACCAGTTAATTTTTTTATTATTATTATTTTGCTGTCTTTTTTTTTTTTTAATAAATGTAACAATCAAAAGGAATATCGTGTTGCAGTTCTGCATCCTGATATTTCAGGAACAGCTGTTGGTCAAACAGCACATCAGCAGCTTTTGCTGAGATAGAGCAGTTTTGGAGCATAGAAATTATAAGGTAAATGTAGTTGAGTTCTTCTTATAGAGTATCCCACCCATAATACCGAAAGCTTCAGGACAGAATCCCTTCACAGTTACAGAACTGCCACACATAAAAATGGTAAAAACCTCAGCTGTCCTTGTGTTATATGAGGGTTCACATTCCCATATTTATTTTATATCCTTTTTCCCTCCATTTTTCTAATTCAGGCTTTAAAAAATATAACGAAAGGGAACTTAGAAATCCAACATCAATTAAAAAAAAATAAAAATAAAAATCATGCTGTGAACCTTGGAAATTCAAGTGAAAACTAGCTTGAAAGAGAAGTAATATGGAGTCTACGTCTCATAGACTTCCATATTGTACTCATACCCTCTTCTACCTCTGAAGGTGAACAAAACAGTCAAAAGACATTCATGTCCTTATTGCTGCCACCTCTGCTGTACTAAAACCTTTTATTTTTCTGAGTTTTGTTATTCCCAATAAATCTCTAATGTAGGAATACTTAACATAAAATGTGAAGTTCTAGGAAAAAAATTTTGCACTGAAGAAATTAAAAGGATGCTCTTAAAAGTAGATAAAACACTTGTTTTCATATATAATATGTTTTTGACCATTTATGTGGCTGGACCTCTGAGAGGGAAAGCAATTATATTTATAAATGTGAAGCATTTTTTATAAGTGTAAATTGTTTTTCTCTGTTTTGTAGCTTGGGCGGTTTTCATTTTTCAGACTAATGAAGACCTCAATTTATTTTCCCTTTTCTTTCTTTTTTGCCCTAGTATATGCCTTCATATGAGCAATTCTATAAGTCCATTTAAACAAAACTTTCAGAGGGTACCAGCAGTTGTCACACCTGAAGTAACGCATCCCCTAGACTCTAAACGGGTGATGACCGTAACCTGATGGTCAGTGTGACCACGAATCAGTCAGCTCTTGGAGTTCACCCAAGCCACACATCCCCAGCCACGTGCCCGTGTCACCCCTCAGTCAGGAGGTTGGATAGGCACATGGAAAGCATGGTGCTGACATCCTGGCTGCCCAAGTGCCTGTCTCAGAAACAGAGGCCAAGTGTCCCAGGCTGTGTTTTGACCCACAGGGGAATGGCCATTCGTGGGAGGATATGAGGCAATGCTGTTGTCCCTGTTCTGTTTTTGTTTTTGTTTTTTTGTGGGTATTAAAACAGTGGGGATTCTTTTGCCAGCTTCACGAGTCGTACATTTTCTGCTTTTCTTTTTTCTTTTTTTCTTTCCTTTTTTTTTTTTTTTTTCTTCCTTTTTGGAGGGAGAGTGCTAGGGGCAGGAGGGAGGGAGAAATGTCTTCCAAAGGATGTAATATTCTGTTTTGTAGAGTAAGTAGAGTGTAATTTGTTATTGCGCTAGCAATAAAGAGAAAAACAATGTTTGTGTATTGCTGCTCTTACAGTATTTCATCATCTTCTGAGACTGATAGCACAGCCTTTAGCAAAAAAGAATACTTTGCTGGAGTTTCACTCATGTCAATATATGCCTTTGAGTACATTAAATTCAGTGTGGAATAGTTAATTCAGGACCTTGACCCATACTTGCTTTTTGAAACCATTCTAGCTCTTAAATTCTTATAATAAGCCAGAGGCTAGTACTTGAAACCTATTCACAGTGCACTGCAGCACTTTCTGAGTCAAGGTTTTCCTGTTACCCTCTTCTCTAAAATGTTTTCTCTTTCGGTCTGCACTTCACACGCAGAATTATCAGTGCCTATGTAGAGAGAGAGCATGTCTTAATTTAGCAGTTTCGTGACAATAACAGTATTTCGCTGCTCAGAAAGGGTCAAAACAGTGTTCTGGCTGTACTGCTCTGCTGAAAAGTGAAGGAGTGTCTGTTTGCAAATCACTGGAGAGTACATTTGCAAGAAGTTATGAAACAACATTTCAGCAGTGGATGGAAAGTAGCTGTGGAAATGTGTTAGATAAAAGCTATAGGGAGACCTTACCTTTTGGTAGTCAAATCCCTGCCGTTCTCCTCTTTAGGAGAGAGGCAAATTACGTATGTGAAGCAAATAGTTTAGAACGCAAAGTAAAAAAGAATTTGGAAAGCTTCATTTGTCTTTTGTTTGTAATTTCCTCCAACTCCTGATAGTTGGAGACCAAATTATATATGCATATTCCACAAAACAAGAAATCTGCAGTACACAAAGTGAGTTGGTATTTTTATATTCCCAAGTATAATTAATACAGTCAGGCTGTTTTTTGTTGCAGCCTAGAGTTCTTGCCCTTTACATGAGATCTTAGTTGAAACCTCATTGAAAAAGAGATTTTGTAAAGGAGCTCTGGAGGAAATAGGGCTGCCAGGAATAGGCAGAAATATTTTATTCATTGTAACAGAAAAGTAATGTGCCAGCGTCATAACAGGGAGAGACCAGCAGAGGATTTGGCCATGCTGAATTCCAGTGAAGAAACATGATTTTTAATGTTACTTTGTTTGACCTTTCTAAAATTGCTTTAGAGGGGAAGGGTCATTTTTGGTTTGCTTTTAACTAAAACTGAGATGTCTTCTTTAGTGTTTTCACAGCATGAAATGTGTTAAAAAAGATTGTGTGTAACAATTTTGCATCCCAGTTTGAAACCAGACTGCGGCACATATTTGACCATTTTGTATTTTAAAAAAACATATCTAAAAGAAAAGGAACTTTTTTTTTTTAACTCCAGATCTCAAAACCAAAATGTGTTAAGCTGACATCCTTCACTTCATAATATCCCAGTTCTTCAAGCACTGTAAGGGCAAAATGCATACAAATCACACGCTTAGTGGATGCTGGCTTCCCAGTATAATATTGCTTGGCTGTTTTGTTGAGGTTTCACACACATACATAAAAATAACAGCATTTTTAGCTGATCCCAATAGATTTTCTCTGCAGCTGCATCACTTGAAAAAAGCTCTTTGTTCCAATTCTTGAAATCTTAAGTATTGCAAGTAAATTTTTTAAAAATATCAATTATTATTTATACGTAGTGAAGACTTTAAGGGTTTGATTGGGCTACAAATGTACTGTGAAAAAAAAAAAAACCACAAGAAAATGTGCCCATGAAAAACACTGGCCGTTCAAAGCTGAATATTGAGCATACAGTTGTAAACTCACATGGCACATGGCTGGGTAGGTTTTTTTGGCAGACCCATAGTCTCAACCTGCAGTGATGTTAAAGATATTAGCAAATTAGCACTGCAAAGCTTGCCAGCGTATTCACCAGAGTCCTGCTCGTGCTCTCACTGCTGTAATTAAAACTAATTATTTTCTAAAACATAGTAATACATGAATATGTGCAATAATCATTTTGTAGTGGGCAATCTGTGAAGCATTTTTAAGCTTCTTTTCCCCCTCCTCTCTTTGGCTTGCTATGCAGTGTGCCTGCTGCCTTGTGTCAGCCAGCATTGTCATTTTGCAGAGGCACACTAGTCTGGTAATGATCACATTCTGTTTTTTTCCTTTTTTTTTTTTTAGAAATGTTTCTTTGCTGATTCTTAGAATTTGTGAGTTTGGGATATGTATTTTTTCCTTTTTCATTGCCATAGAGGTTATTCTAGCCTATGTTTTTATTTATCTCAGATCCTACTTTGAAAACAGGGCATGAGGGGAGTAAAAAGGGAGAGGGAGGAAAAATAATCCAGTCTTTCACAAATGCTGTGCACATGTTTTTATTGCAGAAAAGAAGTGCCTGGTGTCTTGCTCTTGTTCTTTGGTCATTTGCATTGATTCAGTGTCATGGCACCTCCTAGCACCTGCACTGCCCAGTATTTTCTGTGTATTTATCTGAATGTTTCTTGTGTCTTTCTAGAAATCCAGGAAGCCAGCAGCAATAAAACTGTAATTAGCACTTGAAATGAAGAAAAAATAATTTAAAAAAATCTTAAATACCTCACAGCTCTGAGAAGTTAACTGCATTCCTATATCACAGCAAAATATTTGTGTTTGTTACAGTCCTACCTCATTTTGGCACAAGAGGAAAAGTTGACTGCCACTTCTCCAACAGAGCAGAGTTTGCAGCTCATAATTCTGTAGTTCAGGCTCACAAGGCTGATCAGTGCACCCTGAAGATGGGGACAGTGATTATCTCCTGGACACCAGTTTTAATACAGAAGAAATTCAGCCTTTTCCTCAGATTCAGAATTGCAAGCAAAGTCTGCATTGTTTTCATCTATGTTAGTCTATTACTGAAAGAAAAGTGGAGTAGTTAGTAGAGTAGATTCTTGCCCTGGTAAAACACAGTGGACAGATCCATGGACAGCTGTAGACCACCAGTGGTGCGAAAAATGATTTTCTGCATAAAGTGTTTTTTATTGTTGTTGTGTGGCGCTTGTATTCTTCCCTTGTTCATTACTTTTGTTTCCTCGCTTCAACTGAAGAGGTATGCAGGTTTCCAGGATGCCAAAATGAAAGGACAGAGGTGGGATAACCTCTGCTTCACGTGTCACCACAGTCTGGCAGCAGGAAGCGTTTTTTTCCTAGCAAACCAAACACAGTCATGCTTAACTGTTTCTCCTGTTTTCGATTAGCACCTATGGGTCTTGCAGATATGATGACACCTGGTGAGTCCAAACTACCCCTTCCTCTCAAAGCAGATGGCAAAGAAGAAGGAGCCCCTCAACCCGAGAGCAAGTCAAAGGTATTTACCACTCCGCACGTGGTGTTGGTTCAGCCCGCAGGAGTCTGCTGTGTTGTCGTCCATCTTCTGGTTTTGGCCTACCCACTTCTGTTCTTTCCTGCATGCGTTTCCATTCACGTGCAATTTCTTTGTTTGTTTCTTTTTTTTTTTTTTTTTTTTTTTTCCTTTTTTCCTTCATTGTGTGGATCTGAAAGTTACTAGTTCTTACGGCATTTTAACTTGCGGGGGCAAAGCTACCCAAGCCAAAAGTTGCGTGGGGATTCGGCTGTGCCAGGTGGGTGGGGAAGAAGGGTCTTGCCTGATTTCAATACTTGCAGCCATTTTTCTCTGCCTTCAGTTATGGCTTCCTGTTTTGGCCGGCTCAGCAGCAGCAACATACTTTAATATTTTGCTTTCTTGCCTTATTTGATAAAATAAGGTGAACAGCTTGTTGTTTTTCTTTCTTTCATAAGGGGAAACCCATGCTTAGCATTCCATGTGAGCTTGAAATAAGCATGGTGGCTTAGTGACTTTAGCCAAGCATCCAGCAAACTTTCCAAATTATACTAATTAACAATGTTGTTTTAATACTTTATATATATATAAATATATTTATATATGTGTGTGTTTTCTGTATGTGTCTCTCTGTTTATATATATTTTATATATAAAAAATTGGTCACTGTTAAACTGGATGTATTTTTTTTGTTTTTAATAAAGTTTTCCCTGCCTTTGTCATATTATTTTTTTTTTATTCCTCTACCACAGGATAGCTACAGCTCTCAGGGTATTTCTCAGCCCCCAACCCCAGGCAACCTGCCAGTCCCTTCCCCAATGTCCCCAAGCTCTGCTAGCATCTCCTCATTTCATGGAGATGAAAGTGATAGCATTAGCAGCCCAGGCTGGCCAAAGACTCCATCAAGCCCTGTAAGTGGCTCTGATTTTTTTGGTTTTTGTTTATTTTTTTTGTAATTAATTCTATTTTAATGCTTGCTTGTTTGTTTTATAAATTCCTTTTCTTCATTATTTATCCACTAAACAGTTATCTTTCTTTGTAACACTGGGTACAAATTCTGCTCTTGGACACATGGCTGTAAGTTCTACTGCCTGGCGTCAGTGGGGCCTGAGCATGCTTTTCCAAGGGCAAAATTTGTCCCAACAGTACTTTAAAATAAGAAAGAGTAAAATCGTGTGCATCATGCAAATGTGCTGTCTGGTAATACAGCAGTTGTTGTGAAGAAAACATCCTGTAATGCATCAGCTTCCAAGCATGCCGACTGTGTTGTTAAGGACAATTCCATTTCTGTTCCTGGGCCCAAACTCCTTCACACAACTGATTTCACTCTGGTTGCTGCACTTGTCTATGCTAGTGTTATTTAGGAAAAGTAAATAATAATAGAAAAAAAAATATCCCACACAACAAAAACTAAGATCCAGCAACATTTGAATTGTAGCCTTAGCACCACAAAAAAAAGCTGCCATGTGCGTTTTTGAAGCATTTTTAATTTTGAATTGTGTATCTGGAAATATGATTATTGAGTTCTCAGGGCACAATCTAAAACAAAATTGTTTCTGATTTGCTTCATTCAGTTGTTTTGAAATAACCCAGATTGTGGGTGGGAAAAAAAAAAAAGATATGTGTAAGTTTTTAGAAAACTATTTTTAGGTGAAGCATGTTTAGTCATTCTCGTCCAGGAAAAACCTGAGAGAGATGCATGGAGCTAAAATATAAATGGCATATATTTATATATGCACACAGAAAAATCTGTGTACATGTATATACATACAGAAAAAAAGAGAATGCAGAATATGTGGCTTCTGGGGAGCAAGCCACTTAGCCATTTTTGCTTTTTTTTTTAATCACAAAAATGTATGCAGTTCCTGTTCTTTCTACTAAAAATAATGATTATATTTTCTCACTTGAGAAAAATATTGCAGCAGATTTTTGTGAGGAATATCAAGTTTTTTCTTCCTATGCTAACATGCACTTAAATTACCAACAATTCCTTGGTAACAATTTAATTCTCACAAAGTTTTATGTTGAAGAGTGTGTCTTGGAAAATAGAGGAAGGCCAGTTGGAGGAAAAAAGGTCTTCCCTTCAGAAAGCCAGACATTAATAAGAAATGCCCTGAGCAGAGAAGCAGCATGGCATGGAAGCACACCACCTGGATGTTTTGATGTTTATTTGGCAGCAACTTTGAGTCTCAGAAGGCAGCTGGTGTTACTTGTTCCCACAAAATCTCATTTTGTTCTCAACAGCATTTATAAGGGGGCGGGACATAAAAAAAATGGGGTTAGTTTTGTTTGTAGTAATGTTTTGACTGTTGCTTGTCTGGGAGGAAAGCAAGGCTACTGCACAGGTTATCTAACCAATCAAATTCTTCTACAGTGCGTTCCTGAGCTCATTGTATGAACTACATAATGAATTCTAGAGCCACCATGGAGTGTTTTCCATGTAAATATAGCAAGTGTAGTGTTGGAAAAAAGCAATGGACAGAGTTTGTGCTTTCAGTGTAAAAAGCTTCTCTTCTGAGTGCCCTTCTGTTCAAATGCTGCTACATCTTTAGCTTCACTTAGCTTCTTGGTGCACAGGTTGGGATAAATACAGTGCTTTAGAATGATGGAAAAATAAGTGCTGTAAATTAGCCGATCTCTTTTTACCTATGAAAGCCAGTGTATTGGATAACTTCATCGACCTTAACAGCAGCCTGACATAGACTGGAAGATTGATTGCAGTCGTTCTGTTACACTTGGAAACAGACCAGATTTGTTCATTAAATCCCAAAGCAGCTTCTTGTGCTACTTCTCCATTTCAGCAGAGGGTAAAAGCAAGGGTGAATGGTCTCACAATGTACCTGTGATCCTACAAAGTGAGTCCTCTCTTTGAGTAGTTCTATGTGGAATTGAGGCATGAGAAAATGTAGAGAAGGAATTGTTCACCATTATGTTGTGAGTTCGCTTTTGCTGTGTGAATTTTATACTTAGCCTGTGTCCCTTATAGTGGCTAAGTGTCTTTAAAATTCTTTAAAAGAGAATTTGAAAATGAGTATGCACTGTGCATGGTCACTGCAACATGAGTAAAACAGTAGGTTATGAAAATCCCATAAAATGCTGTCCGTTGTTTGTAGTTACACGTGAACATGACAGCAGAGACACCTGAGTAGCACTGTGTCTCTGTGGTGCTAGCTTTGAAGGGGTTTGCAGAGTCCTTCAGGGTATATCTTGGCAGAGGACTGTGTCCTGTAACAGCCTCTGTCTGAGATTGGCCTGCAGCCAGTTTTGCTGCCTGTATATGCGCACTGTTCTGTAGTGAAAGAGCACTGTGTAGTAAGTGTAGTGTTGGCAAATCCTTTACTGAAGTGGAGAAAGTGAACAGTAGATAGTTCTATAAATACAGGTAGCTAGGGAGATGCGCAGAAACAACTTCCAGTGCCTTAAAATGTGAAAATTTCACATTAAGAAGTTTTTGTTGCTCTGAAGGATTAGGTAGCTTCACCATGCCACAGTCTGTATTAAAGCGGCACAACTTCAGTAGGGGATAGGTATATTGAAAATGAAGTATGGGGTTAGGCAAATTTAATAGGGGAATTGGCTTTGGCATCTGTATACTTTGTTGAGTTTTTTTTACTGTTGTTTTGTGTTTTTTTATCATCCATTTAATGATGGATATTAACATCTGTAGAATGACTGGGAATTGAGGGCAGAGTAGGATACAGCTAAGTCAATGAAGGTATATGCAACAGGATTGCACCAATATTTTTTACCAGAATTATCAACAAATCAAAGAAAAGCTCATCATCTGTTTTCTTTCAGCATTGCCTTGCTTGCACTCACTTCAGCTAAGGATCTGTTAATGTTGTCATCTTGTAATAAACCTGTATTTTCTGGGAGTGAGTTAACATTGACCTATTGGCAGATTCAGGCTTCCAGCTGAATGCGCCCTTGTGGATCTGAAGTTTGTGTGTAGACTAGTTTGCACACATCTGTCATTTTTATATGTTTACATTTATAAAAATAGAGAAGAGAAAAAGATCTTTACTCTTGAGGAATAGCATTTTTCCCACCAGTGCATTCTTCTAAAGTTAACATTTCATTTTAGAAGAAAATTGTGCCCATTTTACAAAGCCTGACAACCTGAAAGCTAACACAGTAAGAAACACTTCTTACCTTCTGTAAGCTGTGAAAAGTTTTCAGATTATACTGTCATTTTAGAGCCTGCTGCCGCATTGCTGAAAAGCAGCATTATTTGAGACGTACAGTAGAAGAACACGGAATGAAAAATTCTTTACTGGCTTCCATTCTGCTGAGTCTGATTTGAAAAAGAGAACCTTACCATATAAAAACCAAAGCATAAAACCGGTAAATCTGAACATTCCTAATGGTGAACGACCGTAAATTTGAAATAGAAACTTCTTTGTTGCCCTACACGTTAAAATACAAGGGCATCCAGTATTTACTGGGTAACAGGTGAAATTTCCTACCCTCATTTATACTGGAGTTCCTTTGCTTCCTAAGTGCGAATTAAAATTAATGCTAATGCTGATGAACAGTAACGTAGCTTTGTTATTACTGCAGTTGTAGCGGAGTAGCATCAATTTACTGTTTGAGTCTATGAAATCATCAATCTGCTTACATTACAAAATCATATTAGTAGCAATATGACTTGCCTACAGCCCTCACTGCACCCACCACCAAAAAAATCTTTGACAAGGTATATTTATTGAAAAAAATTAATTCTCTTGAGCACCTAAATATATAGCAAGTGATGTTTTGAGTAAAGTGGTTGCCATTGCAGAATCAGTTTGTGCTTCCATTGCATAATCAAGATCTGCAGGACATATCAGAATACTTTCTCGCCAGCCACTTAATATTAGTAAAACAAATTCAGCCTTCACTTTACTAGGATTTCTAACACAAGTGAATCTGACTCAAGTAAATTCAAGGCGGTATCTTGTTTCTAAGTGAAGAAGGTAATATTATCTGTCTGTAGGAAGGACTACTGCAAGGGAGTTGCAGGAAGTAAAGCAGAAAACTTTATGGGAGGCTATTTACTTAATTAAAATGAATATCCATTCACTGGAAAGAACAGCAATGGCTCATGGAACTGTTGGATCACACTCTCTTGGCTTCGTGTTTCTTTTCTTCTGGCTCTCCTCCAGTATTGCCAAGTTTCAGCTGGAGGGAGATACAGAGCCTGTCATATTTTCCAGGCTAATGTGCAAGATGAATGGTGGCAATGCTTTTAAAATCATTGGCAGCTGGATGCTACTATGCTGTATCTCTCATGGTGTCAAGTGCCAGCGCTCACCATCGCAGTGTGGGGGCATGCACAAGTGGCTGGTGCTGTAGCACCCATGGGGCACTTCTAGAGTCTTGTTTAGAAGTGTTCAACTACAGTTAAGGTGTTCTTTTCTTTAGAGCAGTACTGTCTCCTGTTCAAAGTAAGGAAAGGCAAAGGAGGAAAAGAGTGATTGACTAGATGATTTTGACACATCTACTGCAGTCAACAAGCAAGTTTAGGATTTTACTGTATAAAGAGTACGTTTCCCTTCATGTACTTGGCTCCATTCCCAAAGCTTTATATCAGTCTTTCTCTCTTGTGTTTAGTTCTAAGCCACTCCATATTCCAGTGCAGGGCAAATCACTTCACCCTGTGCAAGTGGGAGGGTCTGCCATCAGTGGTAACAGCTCCTCTGCTGTCCGATCAGAGGCCTTAGACGGTGTGTGGTCTATCCACACATGGCACAGAGCCCAGCTCACAGTTGCAAGAAGAGGATATGGTGAGAAGTTACACGTTCCAGCTTGTGTAGCAGCCTCAGTGCTTTCTCTGTCCCTAGAAAAAAAAGGATGTTGAGATAGCATGAGCTTTTGTTAGCTGTCAAGTCAGAATAGCAGCAAGAGAAAGGGTTCAGGCCTGCACTTCTGCTCTTTTCCCTTCTTTCACTTTTCCTGATGGTGCTTCAGCTCTGATTGCTGTGAATCCTGTTCTTCCCCAGGTCATAACGCACACTCTCTTCCCAAGGCAGGACATGTGAAATGACCATCTTCCATTGTCTTTTTAAGAGAGAAGAGTATTGCCACCAATCTCCTTGTACTGCAGGCACTCTTAATCGTCTTTCTCTTGGCCAACAGTGGTGTGAACAGACAAGCAATACCATTTATGACTTTCTAAATTAGGTACCACTCCCCAGGGTACTAGATTTTTGTAATCCACGCATTAGGCTATCTTCGTGCAATTCCTGTTCTGTTGAAACACTTTTAGGTCTTCTAGCCCTTTTTAAGGTGGAAAGGGAGAGTGTTCATTAGTTTGGTTTTAGTATAAGCTGTGTGGGACAAACTTGTTTTCAATTTTGCCAAAATTACTGTTTGCAAAGCACTTCGAGATTAGTGGATGAGAAACACTATGTGATAGATATCTGTTATTAAAATGAAATGAGGCAACATCAGAAACTTGCCTTCTGGGATCCAAAGTTCAGATTGGTGAAAAAAACATGAGAATGGGGAGTTTGGGCCCTTTTAATTAAAAAGCTGAATTTTCAGTATATGGACAGAATGTACTGTTTGTGCCTGAACTAGTAGCCTTCATTCCTGACTGTTGTGTGATAGCTTTAGTTTGTTTGACATCTTCTCTTTTTCAATGTTGTGAGTTTCTTACTTTCTTTTCCCTCCCCTTCCCACCCTTCCCCCAACTCTTGTTTCTTTTTGCCATTCAGAAATCAAGTTCCTCTACCACAACTGGAGAGAAGATCACAAAAGTCTATGAACTTGGCAATGAACCAGAGCGCAAGATGTGGGTAGACCGGTATCTCACGTTCATGGAGGAGAGGGGCACACCTGTAACCAGTCTCCCAGCTGTGGGCAAGAAGCCCTTGGACCTGTTCAGGCTGTATGTCTGCGTCAAAGAGATTGGAGGTTTAGCACAGGTGAGAGGTGCCTCACAGCAAATCGTTGGAGAAGTCAGCACACCACTTTCTAGAATATTTCCTGCTGGTTACACAATTGCATTTACAGCCCTGAAAACAGAATTAAGTAGAGTTTGATCATATTTATGCTTTTATGTTTGTCTGGAGTTCATCTTGGGCTATGTGATTGCTCTGAAAGTCTACAGTTTGAAAGAAAATTGATCATTGCTGTAGACAGTTCATTGTTGTTGCATGTTCACAGTATTCCAGTAATGCTGCTAAGAAAACGGGAGAGGAAAAGGCCAGTTTTGTGCATCAAATTTACATGTAAAAAGCAGATGATAGAGTTGAAAGGAAATAACCGAAAGAAAAGAGATTTGGAAATCCATCCTTCCCAGACAGATGTACTGCCTCTGGGACAAATCAGTTCATTTCTCTGGAGAAGTGGTAGATTGTTTCTTGAAAACATAGTCCTTCATCCCAAATCTTTCATTTCCGATTGTCTCTACACAGTGCACTTGTGTCTTAGACACAGACTGTGCTTTTCCTGTCTTTGGAAAACACTTACAGGATATTTTGGTTTGCAATGCAAACATAATCATTACAAAGAAAAGATAAATTTGTGAAGAAGGGAAATGAAAGTAGGCAGAGCTGAGAATAAAAAAAGTGCTATATTAGAATAGAGAATGTACAATATCTGTGGCCTTATTCTTCTTATATATATATTTGTTATGCCGCAGATGGAAGAAGCTTTTGTTTGTGTACTCACCAGTCAGCTAGAACTTCAGCAAAGGAAAGCATGGAAATAACATACATAGGGTTCTGTATGACTGACCTCCACAGAGCAAAACTACGTGTTCCTTTGTCTAGCAATACCAAAAGTTGGTAAATTGTCAGTATTTGCAAACTTAGATTTTGTATTTGACATTAGGTCTCCTTTCCTAATGCTTACAAAGCATCCTTTTTATCTACAGGGTCAGTCTGGCCAGGTGCTAAAAGCTACTGTGAAACGCTGAGATCCTTATTTTCCATGAATTCAAGAGCATTTGTGCATATTCAGTGCTTTGCAAGACTAGGGCTTAAAGATAGGGGTGTAGATAGATGTCTGTGGAGTATTTAATATTTAAATATATATCATTTTACAATAATTAGAAAATATTATCTCAAAAATATAGCAAGTCAAATTAGCTCCTTAGAAAATGAGCACATTTTAATGATCTATCTGGCTAGCTCAAGAAAGAAACTTCCAACATTAATTAATACCATTATTACTGCTGTTATTAATAGTACGCTTCACAACACAGGACTTGACTGCTGAATTAAATCACTGACCCAGGTCCAGAAATGTTAGCTATTCCTGTTATTAGAGGAAGGCAGAGAAACCTAATACACTTCACCTTGCCTGTTGTTAAATGCTATATATGGGCAAGAGATGGCATCCTGACATTTTTAGTGATCAGCTCATGCCCCCCAGCATCATAAAGATTTGATTACTTTTAGCTGAGAAACTTTATTACAGGTAAATCGTATCATGCAGCTGCTCTGCCTCATACAGCATGATTGTGCCCACAGCACGACTCTTAGAATGAAAAATAAAGCAGGTGGGACAAATGGGGTGTTCCAGAGAGTTGTTAGTGTTTGCTTATTACATGGAAATTCATTTTATTTTGGGGCACTCAGTGTTAATTTGCAATGACAGACATTATGCATTGCCAAAGAGTAGATGCTGTTCACTTACACTGGTTTTTGAAGGATCTTGATCTACAAAATTGCGTGCTACAAAACTGATAAGAATTGACACTGAAAGTAAGGGCTCTTGGTTTTGCTGGTGTGCCCACATGAATGATCACCATGTTTATCTGTTTGGGCCTACTGTGAGGCAAAGTGCTTTGCTTGATGAGATTTATTTAAATGCATCTGAGTGACGCTCTCCTAAAAAGTTGTTACTCCAGCTGCTACACTGCACATCTCCTGATTCTGCCCAGAGAGTGACAGGGAACGTCGCTGTGCAGCAGCAATACATGCTCTCCAAATACGTGCTTTTGATGGGGTCCCAACATGAGCAGACTGGCTGTTGGCAGCCTTCTTTCAAATGCCAATATAGTGGGCATTTAGGCATGAATATTTGTGTTTGCATTATGCAGTGTATTCATTACGTACCACTTAGCTGTACGTCAGTAGGCACAAAGGGCTGTGTAGCTGGATTTCAAGCCTCAGCAGGGGTAATTTATGGAAAATATCTTCTTTAACTCTTCAGTTCTTGTGAGATCCACCAGAGAAATAAAAACAATTTGTATAGCCATTCAAATCTGCCTGCTAGTAATGCTATCCTCAGAAGTCTGGCAGCAGTATTGATGTTATTAAGCACAGAGAGAAATTTAAGAAATATTTCTTTTGCTGGCAGAAGGGTGTAGGAACAGTATGACTGATGATAACCTTTGTGGCTAGTGAAGTGAAGTTGGAATCATAGAATCTCAGGCCTCAGGACAAGTGCAAAGCATCGTAGCATGCAAGAATCAGGATTCATCCTCAACAAAGGCCCAGATGCTCAAGGCCCAATTATGTCAGTGCTCCCTCCCATCCTTGGACCATCCCTAACAATTGCACAAATGGTTGAATGAACTTTGGGGCATCAGATTGTACATCAAAAACAATACTCTGTCTGATATAGGTGCATTAGCCAGTGGCATCATCCAGGATGACAAATGAACTAAGCTGTTACTACAGATCAGCTATGTTTGAGGAATTCGGGAAGAGAATCTTTGGATATTCTCAGCCTTGCATTGCAAACAAGACTCGTAGCAGAGTTGTGCAGTCAGCACTGCAGTACAGGGTGTTGCTGGACTAGCCCTGTGTGTTTGAAGTCTGCCATAATTAATTAAAGGGCCTCACTCTGCTCTGCATCTCATCTAGCCAAAGGATCATTGATCTGTCCCTGCAAGACGCTGTGAAGTGAAAGGACTCAAACCAGGAATTATAGGCTAAACTGTCTGACAGCTGGTGGCTATTCTGGAGAAAAAAATATTTTTCATATCAGTGCTCAAACGCTTAAATTGCAGAATAATGCTGTTATTGCTTTTTAAATTAGTTTTCAGAAGCTGCTTTTTAATTAGAATGGGGTGTGTGTGGGTGGGTGTCAGAGTGAGAGTGAGTGTGCATTTGCTTGGAGATAAATTGCTAACTGAAGAGCAGAGACCCTGGAAGAGTGCAAGGCGTTTAAAAGATGCACCATGCAGAAGACTCTGAACAAAGCTTTTTATGTAGCTATCAGCAGGTTCCTTAATGGTTTTATAACTGTAAATGCTGTCTATGCATTACTGCATGTGGGCGTAATGAGCATTAGTTAGAAGAGAAAAATAAAAAAAGTAAACCAAGACGTTAAGTACTTTCTTTTTTTCCCTCCTGACTTTTAAACAAACCACTTTGCTGCAAACCAATGATTCTGCCATTTATTGTGCTAGGTTAATAAAAACAAGAAGTGGCGCGAGCTTGCAACAACACTGAACGTTGGCACTTCGAGCAGTGCAGCCAGCTCCCTGAAAAAACAGTACATTCAGTACCTGTTTGCCTTCGAGTGCAAGATCGAGCGAGGGGAGGAGCCTCCTCCAGAAGTCTTCAGCACTGGAGATACTAAGAAACAACCTAAGATTCAGCCGCCATCTCCTGGTAAGCGAAAAAAAATGCAGCCTCTTACACAACCATTTTTTAAACGCAGAAGATATTCACTGGGTTGCCGTTTATATCTTTAGAAGCACGTCTTGCTAATATTAGACAAACTGTGAGAATAAATACATCGTTTTTAAACTTGATCTGGCTCCTGAATTGAGTCAGATTAGATGTGTGACCCACAGTGATATATCTAATCACTGCTCAAGATGTATCTGCAAACATACCCTTAAGATTCAGAGTTACGTTGTTTTAGTCAAAATGAAAGAATTCTGCAAGGATGTGCTTCTGCTGTGTGACATGAGGCAGCCAACACTGGGACTGTCCATTTATCTGAAGATGAGATCCTCTTGCCTGCACACTGATTACCATGACTCTGAAGCTGCATTTTCAGCATGGCTGTTGTTCAGTACAACTTCAGTTGGAGGCAGGATGGCAGATGCTGGGCTAATGAGTGGATCTCAGATGGTTGCTCTGATGTGGCTGATGTTGAATGTATGGCAGATGGAGAGAGCTGAGAGCACGGTGTATCCCCACCGCCAGACATTGTAGTCTGGAGGCACACACGCTCTTTATTCTATTGTTGTTAATCCTGTATGCCAGATAAGTTGTTAGCGTTACTGTTTTCTTCTTCTCTGAAAAATCAAAACTGGAAATGATTAATTTTGGCTTTACATGTACAGTATGGTGTTTGGAACCACACAGTTTTCTTCCTAAATTAATTTAAGACTCAAAAGATTTGATAGTCATGACTGATATTCAAGGGAAAATCTTTAGTAGTGACAAATTTAAGCACTTAAGAAAAGGTGTAGTAAGTATTATTCTATTACATTGACGTCTAGACTGCCCATGGAAGAGGAAAATTTTCCTTTGATTTGCTGGTTATTAGACTTTTCTGAGCAACAGAACAATTCTGATAATACTTACCTTCACAAGTACTGTTACTCAGATCACCTTGTGTTAGTGCCAAGAGAACATAATTCCTGGAATGTTTACAGCAGTTCCCTGTGAAAGGCAATAACAGAAAAGTATTTAATAACTTCTGTTATTTCACTTCACTGGCAGAAAATGGGAAGTTGAGAGTCAGGGACCCACCAACCTCTCCAGGGGTTTGCAGGCTGTATTGTAGTACTTTGAGATTTCCTATTGTGGATACCAGAAAATTCAAAAACCTTTATCATCATATAAAAGAGCTTCAGCCATTTCGTGAGATAGTGCTTTGTCCTTTATAGAAGATAAAGGAGATAACGCTTAGATCTTTTTCTGTATTTTTCAGCATAAGGATTTGGGAAAGTGTTTAGTTAAAATCTTCCTAGCTACGTTTCCTTGTGTAAATCTTTAAATAATTCCTCTCCCCCATTTGCATTTAGACTTATCAGGTACCCCAATGCTGATTGCGTAATACATAGGATAAGTAGATGAGTTTGTAAGGTGAGTTCAGAAGATAAACACACTCAGCACAAGAAGTGAAACCTATAGTCCAAATGTTTATTGATCTGAAATGAGCATTTATGTCTAGAATATTTCCCAGTGCAAAAATTAAAAGGCGTCGTGTTATCTGTCATTTCTGAGGAGACAGTTAAGGGGCATGAAACTGTTCAGGCTTACAAAGGAGGGTGAGGAGGAAATTCATCTCTTTCTAAAACAGCAGTTTTAGAAGCAGCAGCAGTACTGAAAATGAAAGGATGTTGTGTTTTTGCGGAATCCTCCCTTGCCCATCCCCCTCCAGCACTGCTCTCAGCAGTTTGTTCAGGGACAATCACTGTGAATCAGCTGAAGTTTGAGTTAAAGAATCCTTATTTAAATACATAGGCAGGAAACAAAGGAACAGAAATACCAGATGTACCATTTTACTGAGTCCTTTGTATCAGGGCACTACAGATGAAAATGACAAAGTCCGAGTTTAAATTTATCATCACATTCAAGGAAGCCGTCTGTGAGGGGAACTGAAACTATTTTTCTAAAATAAAAACACAGCAGGACATAGAAGCTAGTAGAGGAGGAAGCAAGCAAAGATCTCAAGATTTGTTTTGTTGGCTAGAAAAGAACTCGTGTCACTGAATGGACTGCACTTCTCTTCAGAGAAAGGCTTTCCCAGTGTGTTTCAGCTTCAGTACATGAAATCCCGCTGAGGTATAGACGCTGCAGAGAGTACAGGCCTGTTCTCTGTAATACTCAGCTTTTTTTCTTGCTTCTTTTTCTCCAGTATATGCCAACATTAGCTGCACAAAAGAAATAGAGTTGTGGATGTATTTCAGATAATCTGTTACTCTTTGTCATTCAGAGGAAACAGGAGCCCGATACAACAAGAAACAGTAGCCTCGAAGGGTCCTTGCTTTAACTGTTCACCTCTGTTGTGCAGCTAGCTCAGCATAGGCAGAGCAGCTTTGAAGCCAAATCCATGTGCAGAGAGCTAGTGTTTAAAAACCAGCTGACCTTCATAAAATTTCTGAAAATAAATATTTAAACTGCTCTGTAACAACCTTCTTGGTACAGAAGAGAATCAAGTTCCTGTTTAGTGTAGATGCTCAGGAAGGAACAAGCAGAAGCACCGGGTCAGAGCAAGTCGGTTCTTGCGGATGTCCCTCATCCAAAGGGTGGCTGTGTGGCTGCCTCAGAAGTGACTCTTGGGGCATTGTAGTGGGCATGCTAGGAAATACAGTGTGACAACTGGAGCAGGCGGGTCCCAGCAGGAGAACCCGCCCCCTCAAGGGAAAGATGTGATGTGCAAATTGAACTTAGGGGACTGTGATGCACTGGCCTGGGTTCATGTGTTAGTTAAAGTACATTTTCTTGTAGCACCATGGTTGGGATTTCCCACCACTACTACCAGCAGCAAATGCACTGTAAATTTTTGGCTGCATTGTGCAGTTTGTGTGACTCTCAAAAATGCAGACTGAGGTATTTACCGTGTGCCAGAGGGGCAGGATGAGCTCTGAGGCTCAGCTGGGTGGGGGAATGCTCCTGAATAACACACAGCTGCTGTCCCCGGTGTCTGCAAAGACGGAGTCACAATAGACCTGGAGAACACGTGCATGTTCTGGGAGGAGAGCAAGGGAGCGTTTCCTTGGCAGCAAAGAAACGAGGCTTGGGGAGGGGACAGCGGGGTGGGGGGGGACGCGGCACTCCACAGCCCTTTGATGGGCGCCTCTGTAACCAAACCCATCCGTCTTGGCTGACTGACTGAAGCGCTATTCTTAGCAGACAGGTGATGTCATGCAGCGAGCGGTGAGGCCAGCCAGGGAATCCCCACGGAAGATGGATGGGTTAGAGGTTGGAGGAGGGGGGCAGGCAGGGGCACCCCGCTCCCGCCGGGAGGGACTCTGCCATAGCCAATGCCCCCAGCTGGCCAGAGTGGGGCACTGGGTTTGTGCCGTGTAAATTATCCTCGCAGCGTGGCGGCTGGCTGCTGGGCTGGAGTGTGTGAATGTGCTTAACCTTCAGTAACCTTTCCATTGTTTACTTTAGAGTATACATTTGTAGCTTCTGGCAAAAGGTAGGCATATCCTAGAGAGCATGTCAGGCCTCATATTAATGGCATTTCAAGAGGCTGCTGTTTTTTTTTTCTTTTTTTCCTAGAGGGAAAAAATTGCTGGCAAGAAAATGCTGCTTTTAATGTTTGGGTTTTTTTTTTTTTTAATCTGTGTGTTTCTGTTCTGGTAAATAAAGGGTCTTTCCTGAAAGCAGCCCACACTGCTATGCAGGCTTTGCAAGGAGAAAGCCAAGCAGTGCTGTGATTCTGCCATTGAATGAACGGCGTGTAGGACTTCAGTTCTCACTGATGGCCTCTATTTGTGCCACTGTCTTCAGTCAGACTCAAACAGAGAACTATAACTTCACTCCTTGTTTTTTTCTCTTGGTCTTCATTACAACTGCATATGAAGTCTGTGAAATAATTAATCAGCCTTTGCCGTAGCCACTGAAGTGAAAGAGTGTGATTCCCATTCTACAGATAAGAAAAACTGAACCACCAAGACTTTTACATCATGAGTATCATTCTGAGTGACAGTTCTTTAAGTTTTGCCATGTATTGCCCTTTGTATGATCTCTCCTGTTCTGCCCAGATACAAGTCAGCATTTCAGACTCTCTGAAAAAGGACCACTCATCTAAGAACTCTTGTTAAAAGTTTAATTTCACTCATATGCCTGGTATTGTGCAGAATTTTTTTACAGGACCAAGAAAAACAAATGATCGTGAGAAGATCCATCTGGTTAACTTCCTTGTGATTGGCTGAAACACTGCAAAGCTTTAAGTAACTCCAAATAACATCCCACAAGGAAAAGTTACCTTACTTAAAAAATTATATCTGCTCTACCAGTAGTAAACATTTCAGATATGCACTTAGATTATTCTTCCTCAAGGATGTGCTTTTTCCAGACACTCATACTAGAATATAGATGAACTACTCAGTGGCCTATCAGCATATGACATAGATGTGTATATATCCACACTTGGGCTCTTCTTGGTGGCTGATGACCTAATCCAGAGGTTGACACATTTACAGTCCCTTCTCTATAGGAGTGTGCCTGACCCAGCAGAGGCCTAGAGCAAAGTTTATTAACTAAAGAGTACCAGAAACTTTGCACTTTTTATAAATAGTATTTGCCTTCAATTTTTCATGTTTGTTAGCAGTCATTTAGAAAAGTGTCAGGGAGGGGGGGGGGGAACAACTATAACTACCCCCAAGCAGATAGAAATGTAGCTTGCAGGTTCTCAGTTGGATATCTTCTTTTTGTTTTGTGCATCTAAAAATAACATTGCTATATGTAAGAAAGATTCTGAATATTTACACAGCCTATTAATAGTGAAGAGCATTTTACTTGTTTTATTTAGATTTACTTTAGATATGAATGAATTTCTTTGCTCAGGTAGAATAGGGAAGAACTTAATTGCTGCTTAAAAGCCAGTCATCAGAGAAATGTGCAGGGTGATGCAGTATCATTTTTTACTGTAAGCATATGGGTGAACTAAGATGTTTGCTTACATGTTTCTGATATAACAGGATGGTAGTGGGTGACAACTCAGAAATGCTTTCAGGCTTTTTAGAAGTAATCTAGCATTGTGTTTAAAGTGCAGTAGACCTTAGAATACAAAAAGGCAGGAAAATGATCCTGTCTCACCCAGGGGTCTTATACACAAAAGGCTCATTTTATGTGAACGTGATGATTTTCTTTATTATTTTACATATATGTTTTATTACGGTGCTAAAGCCCTCAGTCAACTGTAACATTAACTGTTGCATATGTTGCTGTAACTGTATTAATACTATCAGAGAGCTTTTCTTGATCTTTTTTTGGACCTCATTACAGTGTGAATATAATCCAAACACACCTTAGAAAGGTGAGGACAGGAGCAACATGGTCTACAAAATGTGCATGTTACGTATGCTCTTGCTACTGGGACTGATTTCCAGATAGTGGAACATGTGTTACAGATATAAATGAAACACATAAAAAGGGTGTTCTTCAGTTAAAAACAAGCACTGCCTGTCAGGGTGATGTGTGTTCTAGGATTCTGAGTCAATTATAAACTACTCTCTCTTTCACATAGAGAAGAACAGCCCATGCTGCTGCTTCCAGTTTTTCCTCTAACAGTAATTTATAAAGTTTTGTTAATTAGTTGTTGGATGACAATAGTCAGGCACTTAAAAATGCTCACATGAAGGTTTGTATAAGAAAAAAGACCTCTCAAGTCAATGCTATGTCTTTCTAAGTTTATTAGGCTTGTGATTTTTTCTGTTGGAAAATAGCATCCAAAGACTTGATCCTACAAGTTTCTCGGGAAGAATTCCTGCTTCATACACCAAAGTAGACAAGGGCAGTCTGATGCAAAGCTTAGGCACTGCTGCTGATGCCCATCTATCACCTTCTAACATATGTTGGAGGAGGACTTTCTCAGTATTTGTATGAAAATAGAAACTGCACTGTCTGCTTTAAAAGACTATTCTGAATGTAATTTATCATTAGCTTATATGATGTATTCATTTAATGTCCTTATTACTGCTCAGTCTCTTTGGAGTAGAACATTACATGCTTCTTTCCATTTGTCGTCACATCAAAAATGTAGCTATTTCCAGCTTAGGATATTCTATGATTCTGTTCACCATGATTAAGGAGGCCAATAGTGCAGGTACTCTCCTGCTGTCTGAGATCTCAGCATAAAAATTTTCACAGAATTGACCTGATCTTGTTACACATGCTCTACAGTGATCCTAGCCGCATTTTGTTAAGTTGTCCATTGCTATTTTTCACAATGTTATGCTTTCTTCTTACCCTAGATGGCCTTCTAAATTTCTTGAGTTCAATCTTTTGCCACATTGTCTCAAAGATGGCATAGGGTTGCAGTGTGCCCCTAACCATTAGCCATGTTTCATCTCAGGAATGCCTCCCTTTTAGTAGTAAAACAGATTATGTTCTTATATTAATACAGTGGTTTAAATTTGTAGAAAAAGCTTCTGGTTGAAATTTGCTTTATAAATATCTATATTGTAGTAGTGATCATATATATAAAGAAGCTGTGCTGAAGAACAACTTTCATGTGCTCTGTTGTAAACTGTAGACAATTAACTTTGTACCTCTGACCTCTGATTTAAATGATCCTTCATCTAGATGATTTCTATTCGTGTTGCTTCAGGCAGCTATTTAAATTTGTGATTCCAGGAAAGATGATGGCTATTACCTCACAGCATATCCTGGTCTCAGAGGATTTTATGGAAGTTACAAAGTAGAGATGCATGGTATAAGCAGGCCGATGAAGGAAACAGCCAGTTTCTCTCACTGATTATTATTATTTCTTCAGTAATTTGGCCACGACCTTCTAATATTTCCTTTTTCTTTAATCTTCCAGCTAATTCTGGTTCCTTGCAAGGCCCACAGACTCCACAGTCTACTGGCAGTAATTCCATGACAGAAGTGCCAGGCGATTTGAAGCCTCCAACACCAGCATCAACACCTCATGGACAGATGACACCTATGCAGGGTGGCAGGTATGAAAAAGGCTTTGCTTCATTTTCTCTTTTGCTGTTATTCTACAGCATTTAAAGTTAGTTTTTGTCAACTATACAGGCACTCGTCTGATTCTGTGGTGAGCCAACTCAGCCTTAGAAGTGGCAAAAAAAAATCATCTCTTTCTTGAGGGAAGAGAAGGAAAGGGAGGAAGAATTAGGAGCTGCATCACATGAGCAGTAGTACAAGCTAGAGCATGTGAATATGTGAAGATTGGGGTGGGAGGTTGAACCCAGTAGCAGCATCTTAGAACCACAGCTTTTCTTTCTGGGTGCACAGATTCAGAGTATTATCAAAAAAGTATTACAGTAGCAGTGAGATAGCAGAGGATTCAGCTGGACGGACCAAGAGATCCCTTTCAGAAATGATATTAGGAAGGTAAATCAAGTAGCTGTTTAGGAGAAGTTCTTCTTCAGGAGAAGTATATGAAACAGATAAAAAATAATACTAATTTGACACACCATATGAAACTTATGTATTTGTGAGGAGCACAGCTTTGTGAAATTTGAGGAAAGTTTAGACTTTTACATGGCTAATAGGAACATGCACAGTTAGGTGAAAAACCCTGATCATTCAGGTAAGTACCCAGATAAGCTTGGGGAAAAAGTGGGTAGATTTTTTAATGATTGTGAAAGTTGTTTCTTCCTCAGATGTGTCCTGTGGTGATCACTGACAAGCGCAGCAATGTTTTGTAGTCTGGTCTGTTTTCACAGTTCTTATGAATACACGATGATGTTAAATGCCTCCTTTTTCCATCTGCTAGAAACAGCGCAGTGAGTGTGCATGATCCCTTCTCTGATGTAAGTGATTCAGCATTCCCGAAGCGAAACTCCATGACACCAAATGCACCATACCAGCAGGGAATAAACATGCCAGATATGATGGGAAGGATGCCATACGAGCCGAATAAAGATCCTTTTGGTGGAATGAGAAAAGGTATTTTCTTTGTGGCATCTTCTTCCCTACTCACAGAAATGTTATTGGGACACTCTGCTCATCAGAATGAGCTGCATGTGGAGCTCATTCTGCTGTTGGCAAAATGGTATTCTTGTAGCAAAAAGGTGGATCCGTTACAATTGTTTCATTCTACTCTGGTCATATTTTCCCTTCTCAGGGTCATGCTGTGTATTTTAGGCTTAACTGTTTTGTAAAACTGCTTCTAGGAACAAATTTCAGGAATGATGACATAAATTCCTAGGGATAGATTTTATGCAATGCTGTATGCTTTATGAATATGGGTAGCAACTCTACCTATCAGATGCTGGACTTTGATGCTAGAAGATGAAGCTGTGAAGAAACAGGCCTGATTGTGGTATAGCTGAACACTGTGTGCAACTGAACAAGTCTCCTAATGCTGTCCTAATTAACATATTTTTCAGCATAGGAAAACTAACTCTGTTCTCATTTGGACAACCCCTGACAAAAGGTGATAAACACACTGTTTTTAGAAAGCAAAAACCAAAATTAATGTCAATCCTGACTCTTGTCCCTTGGGGCAATTAACTTACAGATGTTTGTGTGGATATTGTAAAATGTGCTTAAAGTGAATCAATCTTGTATACCGTGTATGTAGGAAAGTGGGAAGTCAGAATATAACCAGGACTTACACTGGCTGAAAAGAGAAGAGCAGATGAAGGAGGTGAAATTAAGAAGTGGAAATTGAAAGAGAACAAAAGGGAGAAGCAGGAAGCAGAGGTCCAGAAATCAAAGGAGGAGGGAACCAGACCAGATAAGAGTAGACTAGACTAGAATAGACTAGAACAGTTCAGTTGGAAGGGCCTTACCAAGATCAAGATGCCTCATATGTGTTGCAGTGAGGATACAATTTTTTCTGATATAATTTTTTCAAACCTTTCCTTGAAGTCATGTTACCTGAACTGTAGTCACTAGTATAGCACATTTGGAATAAGAAGAAGGTCCTCTCTGTCTTAAATTCATTTTACTTATTGTATCCACATGAGATTAAGTGGGTTTATTGCACTTTGTCATACGTATCATATTTACCTTAAGTCAAAGCAGAAATGTCTATCTGTTTAGTATCTACAAGAAAGGACTAAAGGATGGAGTCACTTCCTCTCTCTGTTTGGGGATTTATATGAAATATAGTACTACATGTGCCTTTTCTTGGACCTTTAGAATATGCCCATCCTGCTCAAGAAGCTACTTTAGGATACAGTAACCTTTCTGTAAGCAAGTCTGTGTGTGTGTGTATATATATACGTATATATATATGTGTGTGTGTGTATATATATATGAGTGCTTTATAGGAAAGAAGAAGAGCCTGATTCCTGCAGCTTTATAATCCAAACTATGAGATTTATGTTCATTTGTTTTGTAAGGTTTACATTTGAATTCATATTTAGCATTCTTGGGGGTGAAAAGAGCAAGAGCAAGTTCATCTTCAGCTATAAAGACCTCAGGGAAGAAGCTGCCTCAGTGCCTCATGAGCTTGGTTTGGTATGATAAGATTATTCTCTTCACTTGCAGCTCCTATATATTATTATAACCATCATCTTAGTAGTGGTAGTACTTCATGAGTTTTCATCAGGCCCTGGAGAGCTTGTCAGACACCAGCTAATTCTCCTTGGCAGTGTTAGAAATCTGAACATTATTTTAAAATATATCATTTAATAGAAAGATATCTTCAAACACCCAGAATAATATATTTAATTTCCTTTACTGTTGCAGTGCCTGGAAGCAACGAGCCTTTCATGACCCCTGGACAAATGCCTAACAGTGGAATACAGGAAATGTATAACCAGAGTCCGTCTGGAGCCATGTCCAACATGAGCATGAGCCAGCGACAGCAGTTCTCTTATGGAAGTGGCTATGACAGGAGGTGAGTTTTTCTTCAGGAAAAAGCAAAGACCATTAGTGAAAGCCATCATCTCCCCTCTCATTTTCCCATCTCACATTGCAGAGAATGTGGCAGCCTGTATTTCCTACAGCATTGTACTAAGGCCCTGGGAGTTAAACCATTGGTAATGACTACATCTAGCTGTTCACAGGAATTAATAAGGAGGAATTGTTAAACCTTCTAAATCACTCAAGCTGCAGCAGATCAGCAAGTGGGTGTGTTTGACAGCTGCCTTCAGCTGGCTGTTGTGCTGGGCGGTGATGGCAGAAAGTAGCTCTTGAGTATTCTTGCCATGTTTTCACCTAAACAGTTGTTGGTGGGCTTTTTCTGAAAAACAAAATGCACAGCCTGTGTTTGGTTTGTGGTCTGTTAGTGAATTGTCTTTGGAGATTCTGGAGTCTGTTGTCTGAGCTGTAGGGGCACTAGTATTTCATTGTGTCTGTCAGGACCCTCATACGTTTGCTTTCAGTGAAGTAAGCAAAAATAAATTTGGTTCTCTTAGTTTATCCCAGCAAAGCCTTTAGAATAAAAAAAAAAAAAAAGGAGGAGTGAAACATCTGACAACCGAACACTGTTACAGCAAGCAGAGACGTTGGAGAATGTTTGGATTATATTAAGTATTTGAGTAGCTTTTGCAGCACTTTTACTTTCATTAGCTTGTCTACCCTAGCTTCCCTTTTTGCTTCCTTGCGGCAGCCAAAGTTACGCAGTGTGAGTCTTTCAAGTGCAGCAGTGGAGCAGAGTTTTTTCTCATAGTTCGAAGTAGTAGGTGTGCAGAGTAACACAACTGTAATGCTGCTCAACAGGTCATGTGCTGGGAAGTCTGATTAAAGTGGAAGATGATAAGTCAAGAGAATATTTTCTTTACGGGATATAATTTTGGAGAATAAGTACTTTTTACGGAATGGGGTTTCCTTTGTCATTTTTTAGGTCGGATCATGGGCTGGGTCCTGAAGGCAGTATGGGACCACCTGGTCAAAGCAACATGGTGCCTTCAAACAGTGACCCAAGCATGTACTCTCCTAATCGTTATCCTGGCCAGCAAAGGTGAACATTGATTTCTCTGTTTGTAATATCTTCAATAACCAGCTAATGAGTGCTAGCAGACTCTATGAGGGCACATAGAATATGTGACTTCTTGGTGTTGCTAATGCTTTGCCTGCTCTTATTTAGGTTTTTACCATTGGTTCAGTTTCTGGAGGGTAACAGAGGATTGGGAAAATTGGTTGACTTTGTGTAGCTATAGAATCATAGATGTTAGAAAAGGAGCATGCATACTACCTTGTGTATCCTCGTGCCAACACTGAACTGAATGTACAGGCCAAAGTTCTTCAGTGCAGCATTGAATGACACCTGTTCTGAAACTTCCACAGTTTCTTTTCTATTGTGCCTAACCAAACTAACATTCGGAAAGTTTCCTTATGTATATATATACATATAAAATACATGTACCTTTGCTCAGTTTCATCTAATTGTACATCCGATTTTGGATGAATGTAAGCAATTTCTGTCAGTTATATGGTTTGTTTAACTGTTGCTAGGTATTTTCATCTACATCAACGTTTTAGGAGATACTGAAAAACTATTGCTTTCACTCTCATCAAGGCACAAAAATATATGTATTTTCTCTGCTTTTGGAAAAGCCATGTCTCATCAGTTCATTTAACACATCGGGTTCCCTAATCCTTTTTTGTTTCTGAGACTCTCTGTGATATTTTATTTCCATTCTTATACTCAATTAGATAAATTCTTACTGGTTATGTACAGAGTGTAATTACTCATGTACTGGTCTGCAAGACAGTGTTAATGTTTTAGTCTTAATACTTTCCAAGTACTTCATTTCCGCAAACAGAATTTCATTCAGATGTGCTAAAAATACTGCAGTTGCACTGCAGTGCCCCTCAGAGGTCATAAGAGGCCACAGGTAAGTTTCCAAGTGCAGCTCAGCTCTGCCTCTTGTGTATGTCTCATTATGTAGCTTTGGTCAAAAATTACATGATTGTACATGATTGATTACAAAATTGTAAGAGCGCTGTTTTTACTCAGTGAAGATGTGTTTAAATGCTACATACTATAGCATGTATCACAATTTAGAATCTCAGAATTTCTTTTCAAATTAGCAGTTAGGTATTGATTGTGTACTTAACCTGTATACCTATACCTTTATAACATTCTTAATCCAGAAAGTAGTCTTCTTGGAAACCTACGCTGTAAAAAACAAGAATCTTGACATGCTCAACTTTTGAGCTATATACATCAGGAATTTATCCTGCTATGACTGGTCCCTAGTGTCACTGCAGCTGCCTTTCTTACCTCTTTGCTGACAGTATTCCCATTTCTAACAATGCTCCTAAATCTCTCCACTGCATCTTCATTGCTTCTTTCCTTCTATCTGCTTTGCTTTCCTCTTTCCACTGCCAGCTCCAGCAGAGCTTACTGTCTTACTCTCTGAACCATCCCACACCACGTCTTTACCACGATTCCAAATGACGAGTATCTTCAAGGTGCAAGATCATGAGAGCAGTGTCCTTTCTCTGGTGTCTTAGAAGCTCCAGCAGCTCTAAGTGTTCATTTGAATGTTTCATTTTAGGCACGAACCATATGGGCAGCAGTATCCAGGACAAGGACCTCCCTCAGGACAGCCACCGTATGGAGGACATCAACCTGGAATGTATCCACAGCAGCAGGTAGGAGAAGGAAAAACAGCTACATTCATAATATTTTTTTTAATAAATGCTGCTTAAAAATTCTGTGTACACTCAAAACTTTGTTGATGGAATGTATGTCTTTTGGCACATGTAGTTCAGGTCAGAATCACAGCCCATAAGGATAAGCAGCATATATGCAGCTGTAGGAGATTGTGTTCTTTACACCTGGAAGGGCATAAATTTTAACAGAAGTTCTAGAAGTTTTGTGGCTTTGAATGTGTATCAAGTGTATGTCCCAAGCTAATAATCAGCAGAGTGGGAAAGTATAATTAATAGGCTAGTAGAGTGATGCTGCCTCGCTTTCAGAGGCAAATTGGAAAGTATTGCTTGACTGGCAGATTGACTCAAATTATGTCACATAGCCAAGTGAACCCAACAGAAAACTAGAACAGAGTAGAACATGCAGTACTCATGGTTAGTTAGAATGCTGTGGTGGGTCACCTGTGTTACTTATCTTTAATATATATCAGGTGGCATTTTCCCTGTTTAGTGTTAATAATAGTTTAAACATTTGTACATTTCAGTCTCTGTTGATAAAATCTTTGTAAATACAAATTATACTAATAATGAAGGTTTTTGTGAGATGTATCATTACTGCCTTGTGGGTAAAATAACATCTTGTAAGTTAATGACAAAGCTCTGATGACTTCAACAAGGGTGTAGTTTCATTCTGCATGTTATGAAGTCAGTTCTAGTCACAGAGTAATTGCAGCTAGCTTCCAAAATAGAAAGCATCTCCTTGATACAATTCTCAAATTACACTTGTTTTCAGCTACTTGCAGATATTCCTTTTCTGTCTGGGTTAGCATTTTACTTCTCTGAGGCAGTGGTCAGCTGTTGGAATGGACTGCCCAGGGAGGTGGTGGAATCACCACCCCTGGTGTGTTCAAGAAACGTTTAGATGTTGTACTGAGGGATGTGTTTTAGTGGAAAATATTGGTGACAGGAGGATGGTTGGACTGCAGATGGTCTTAGGGGCCTTTACCAACCTTGGTGATTCTATGATTCACTAGGAAATCCAGACTTAAAAAAAAAAAAAAGAAAAAAAAAGAGAAGGAGATCTTAGCTTACATTGTACTAAGAATGTTTACAAAGTTTGATTTCTTGCCTATCTCTTTATTTCATAGGATCTCTGAGATAGTGTAATCAAAAAACTGTTCTGTTGTTCTTTATTATGAACATGTATGAGCAGACAAGGTGATTTAGTGGGGAAATTGTGAAGATGCATAATAGAAGAGTTTGTGATACTCCATGCTAAAATATGTAGATTCTGCGTGAACTACATATTTGTTAAAGCAAAGATGCAACTAGAATTTGTGAAAGTATACATTGGGCCCTGTCTCTGTTGCTGTTTATATGCTTTGTATAATGGCTCTTGAATGCATAATGCATTCAAGCGTGAATGCAAAAAAACATAGAAGAGTGAAGGGTGAGAATCCTGATCTTGGCCCCCCTCAGAGGGGGCTCCCACTCCGAGAGCATTCCCCTTTTCCACCTAGCTAAAGACCAGGTTGCTCCCACCATATTCTTTCAATTTCCTAGGTTTCACCCTGTAGTGGTTCAAGAAGAATGTGAAAAATAACCCTTTCAGAGTTTTATCCGTAGCCTGAAGGCTAGGGAATGGCTGGGAAGGAGGTGCTTTGTGCATGAACCCCTGGGGCTAACAAAGCTCTTTGAGCCAGGTTTTTCAGTTCTTGTATGAACACTTACAGGCTGAGAGTTGGTACATGGCAGGTTACCGGTGTTAGTGTATTTTTGTCTTCTGTGAGGTCTCACAACCCCCCTTTCCCAGTGGAGAGACACATATTGTGCAGCCTTGGTCACCCGCTGAACCCTTAGACGGGGGTGGGAATTGAGGTGCATCACTGTCCTCAGCACTTGATTGCCATTAAGCATCGTGCCACTGCATAGACAAGGGCTTTGATCTGCCTTTAAAACAGCACTTGCTTCGTTCCTGGGTGTCTGCTTTAAGCATGTGGAATCACTGTAGCAAAACAAACACCTTTTTAGGTGTGGCAACTACTGAGTCAGTTCTTAATGTATGAATTGGCCCAAAGTGTGGAATTCACCACAGCAAGTAGTTTATATAAGACTGAAAATAGGTTTTTCTTAGGTAGCCAGGCATCTCTATAGCAAGTTAAAAATACATATACTTCCAAGCAATTCAGCAGTTGCAGTTTTATATGCACCAAATTTGGAAGATGAGTTTATGAATCCCAGAGCTATTTTAACTGACCCATATAGAATACACACAGAATTTTATCTATATGTAGATATAGGTACCGTGGGAACCATAACTTTGAATTTACTACACATCATATATTCAGAAATTGCCAATTTAATTCAAATGTTTTTTGCTTGAGAGCATTTGAGGAAGTTTGAACTGTGCATCAGACTCCCTGAGGATCTAAGGACCCCTGCAAACTTTACCACTTACTTTCTCCTCAAAACACAACCCATCTTTTTTTCTCTTGCTGTCTTAAACGCAGACAAGTTTTATGATTTATAAACTGCTCGACTACCCTGACTGTAGAACAGCTTACCTCACACAGCGTTCCCCAATTGAGGTAGTGAAAACGTTGCTTCATTCATTACTGATCAGCAGTGTAAGAACCTGCGTAAGTCAGAATAGGACATTTCAATGTGAGCAGTTGCTACAGTAATCTCGCAATAGATGTGATTAGGATGATTTGGGAAGGAGGGCTGGTTGCCCAAGCAGGACTGTGTTTCAAGAATTATGTGGAGTATCAAAGGCAGGGGAATGTTTTCTCCTACTGGTAAATATATTGTGTGTCTCTTATGCTCTGTCATAACATCCAGCATTCAGACGTGCATGTTTGCAGCATATCTTGTTATTTTAAGAGTTCATTCAGTGTTTGGCCCTTTAAGAGATTAAGTTGTTGAGTGGTTTTGACTTTTTTTAAGATTTGTCTTCTTAGCAGACTAAGCATAAAAAAGGAATGAAAATACCTTGGTGAGGACTGTTGCCTTTTCATGCATGTCTTAAGTGGCCAATGGAATTTCTTCTGACAGAATAGGAAAGGGAAAGGAGGGAAAACAAGAGCAAGCATAAGAAAATTTAGCCCAAGGATAAGTTTCCTTTTAAAATTAAGTTATAAATGCAGCACAACAGAGGCTAAAATAGAAAGCCTCTATCACAGCAATGTGTGCCTGACTGGAATCAGCACAAGCCCTCCAGAACTAGGAGCCTTCAGCTTTTTAAATGAGCTTACAGCCAATCTCTATTATTGTGTATGTAGTAAAAGTGACAAATTTTATTTCTGATTTTTCTTTTCAGAACTACAAGCGACACATGGATGGCATGTATGGGCCTCCAGCCAAACGCCACGAAGGGGATATGTATAACATGCAGTATGGCAACCAGCAACAAGAAATGTATAACCAGTACAGCAATGCTTACTCTGGGCCTGATAGGAGGCCTATGCAGGGGCAGTATCCATATCCATATAACAGGGAGAGGATGCAGGGCCCAGGACAAATGCAGCAGCATGGAATACCTCCCCAGATGATTGGTGGCCCCATGCAGTCGTCGTCCTCCACTGAAGGTCCTCAGCAGAACATGTGGCCAACACGAAACGATATGCCTTACCCTTACCAGAATAGGCAAGGTCCAGGAGGCCCTGCACAGGCCCCACCGTATCCAGGGATGAATCGCACTGATGATATGATGGTACCTGACCAGAGGATAAACCACGAGAGTCAGTGGCCTTCTCATGTCAACCAACGTCAGCCTTCTTATATGTCATCCTCAGCCTCCATGCAGCCTATCACTAGGCCTCCTCAGTCATCCTACCAGACACCACCCTCTATGCCAAATCACATCTCTAGAGCTCCGAGTCCAGCATCCTTCCAGCGCTCTTTGGAAAACCGTATGTCTCCAAGCAAGTCTCCTTTCCTACCCTCCATGAAGATGCAAAAGGTTATACCCACAGTTCCAGTGTCACAGGTCACAGGACCTCCACCCCAACCACCACCAATTAGGCGAGAAATTACCTTCCCCCCAGGTTCTGTAGAAGCATCGCAACCAGTCTTAAAACCAAGACGAAAGATTACCTCAAAAGATATTGGTAAGTATAAAAACAAAAGCCAAATGCCAAAACAAGTTGGGAGAAAGGAACTTTGATTTCTATATTCTTTTACATGTTAAGACTGCTTTGACAAGTAATTAACTTTGGAAACTATTATGTGTTCACTAAAAATCTAGTAGCATATGTTTCAGCACGATGACAAATCTCATACCAGCAAGTTCAACATTATATGAAATCAGTTTTCTATATGGAGACCAGAGTTCTTTTTATGTATATGTAATATACATAATATTTGCATATTATATGTAATATTATACATTATATATACATTATACATTACATAATATGTAATATTATACTTGAAAAATAAAGCTTGTCTTGGGCTTCCGAATGCTATGTGTTGAAAGATCCATCAGAATATCTGTTAAATCACCGGTGCAACATTTACGTGAGCAAAGATTTCCACGTTCTCATTCTGTGGAAGCTCACAACAGAGCTATTGCTCTGTGTCCTTATAGTATCTGCCTTACTTGAGTAGCCCATTTTTTCGGGCCATATTATTTGTCACTTTTGTTTCCCTCCAAATTCTTTCCTAAGTATCTTCTTGTCTTGAATTCCTGTTACATTCAAGTTCCCATACCTCAGGTTCCCATATTCATGACAGAATATTCTACTTGTATATATGTATTGTTTGTTATAGCCAGCTTCTTAAAAGTTTGTAAGATGATTTCTTCAGGAGTGTCAGGAAGAATGGCCCCATTAACATGCTCTCCAGAATTAGTATTAAGTAACAGTTACAGAAAAACATAACAGGGCTAAGTGGTGAAACCGGGGTCTTAAGCAGTGTTTCAGTAACTATTCAGTAATTATTTCCTATATATTTTGCATCCTCAGAATGTTGCAGTTTATTCTTTCTAAACTTACCAAGTTTTCAACTCTCAAAGGTTGCACTAATACCGTTTTATGTTAATCCTTTCTTTCTCCAGTAACTCCTGAGGCCTGGAGAGTGATGATGTCTCTTAAATCTGGTCTTTTGGCTGAAAGTACCTGGGCGCTAGACACTATTAATATTCTTCTATATGATGATAGCACTGTCGCTACGTTCAACCTATCTCAGGTAGGTGGGAAAGCAATACACCTCTAAACTTTCCAAGGAAAGAAAACGCTAATAAGATAGATTTGAAAATGCTGAAGTCTCTTAAAATATATTAACACAAGTCAGAATACAGAAAGACTTCAATTTGTAATCATCGATAGCAGTGAGTAGCAAAATGTACTTAAGGGTGGAATTGGGGAAATAATAAGCTTAAAAGGAGAGCATCTTTTATAGAAGGGGATATGTAGGAATGCAAGAATTTTAACACTGGCAAAAGACTAATGTGTGAATTCAGATTTGTTGCTGAACAAGGATAATCCCAGAAAATAGCAGCGTGTTAGTAATTTTGCCTAAAAGAAGATTCAAAAAAAATCATTGCAGAATGATGTTAGATTTGAGACTGTCTTTCAGTCGCTGTTTGTCCTATTCATTAGTCCTATGCTAGGCTGTGAGATACTTTGTTGGATTTTTTTGTTTCTTCTTCTTCCCACAAAGTAAGCTTGTACAAAAATACTGGTTTTATCAAACAGTTAAAAGGCTAAAATCCACTGTCTGCCCGCAGGATAGTATCATACGATTTAACAATGTATGCTTTTGCCTCTCTCCTTCCCAGCATTTTTTAACCCTGCTCTACCTATCAGCCTAGGTGGTTGTTATAGATGGCGTGCTGGTAATGCACATAATCTAAAATTTGTGCAGTTTCTCTGCTCCACTCATTCCCTGGCTGCTAACAGTATAACTCATCTTTTTTGAAATAGAATGACCTTTTTTAAAAAAATAGAGACACGGATGATACATTTCATCCCACCTAACTTGAGAACTAGGGCTATCTGTAGCGTAATTCATCTCATGCTAAAGTAGAGATCTAAAATAGGTCAGATGAATCATAGCCCAGAAAAGGCCTCTAAAAGAACACTGATTATAAAAACAATCTAGACAATTAGGTTAGGTTTGTAACTGTTGCAGGCATTTGGAGTTAAGGGAGATGAGTCTCCTCTGAATTCTGTTAGAGACTGCATTAATACACTTTGTGCAAATTGCACAAAATACCAGATTATTTTAGATTTTGAAGGTTGCTTTTGCCTTGAACTTGATTTCCAGTGTCAGTAAGGACTGCATATGATGATTGATAATTCCTGCAGTTCATAAGCGTCTGTTTGTTCTCATTTCTTTGGGATTTTTGGCAATGGTAAGAATACAGAATGGGCGAAAGGATACATTTTGCTAAACACCTATTAACCCACAATTAAAACAACCATTAAAAGGCAGGCAATTGGGCTGAATGTATCATAGCAGTAAAGAATTTTTAATAATAAAGCCACTGAGGGTAAATTAGTACCGAATCCAACTACTGCCTTTCCATGAGAAAGCGATTACAAGTTAATTAAGAGGATTAAAGCTAAATGAAAACTATTTCTGAAGGATAACTTACACCACCAGGCTCCAGTGACAATTGTTAAATATTGCCAGGCAAAAAGAGAGCCATGCCAGTAGAGATGGGTTATTAATCCGGGATATCAGTACCTTGAACCTGAACTGCAGATTCTAACGAAACGATTGATTTTAGAGACTGAGAGACAAAGGAAGAGGTGAAGAATTCTCAACTTACGGAATCTAATAAATATACCAATTCAGAAAAGCAAAGAGGTTTAAAAACTTCAGTACTCTGAAGAGACAATAAATTATATTAGGCACTTTCCAGGATGGAACAACTAGGCTAACTAGTAGCTAAGGTGCTAGTGTATATGAATAAAAGTACTGTTCATACCTGTTACAATTTAAGCAGATGGAATCATGATGGTCTGGTGTTACATACTGGTTGAACAGAAACTAGAAAAATTTCAATTGATTAACTTCTGCCATACAGGACCTAGCCACAAGTCCACAGCAAAAGGAAGTTGCACACTTCAGTGTTCCGTATGAAATTCCATGCAGTCAAAAATATTTGTTTTTTATGTTGTTTGTTTTTTTTTCTTCCCTTAGTTGTCTGGATTTCTTGAGCTTTTAGTAGAATATTTTAGAAAATGCCTGATTGACATTTTTGGAATCCTTATGGAATATGAAGTGGGAGATCCAGGTCACAAAGCACTTGATCACAAATCAGCCAAGAAAGATGATAGCCAGTCCTTGGCAGAGGATACTGGAAAAGAGGAGAACGACGAATGTATTGACTGTTTTGATGAAGAGGAGGAGGAGGGGGATGATGAAAATGTAGAAGGAGAAGAAAAGAGCATTGTTTTTTCCACTCCTGGTGCCATTGCTGATCCAAGCGAAAGGCCAAAACAAGCCAGTAAATTTGACAAGCTGCCAATAAAGATTGTAAAGAAAAATAATCTATTTGTTGTTGATCGATCTGACAAACTTGGACGCGTTCAGGAATTTGATAGTGGACTTCTCCACTGGCAGCTTGGTGGTGGTGACACAACTGAGCATATCCAGACTCACTTCGAAAGCAAGATGGAGATTCCTCCACGCAGGAAAGCCCCTCCTCCCTCAAACTCTCCAAGCAAAAAGAAAGACCTCGAGGGGAAAGGTGAATTTGAGGAACAACAAGAAAAAAGTATAACAGCAACCATTGATGATGTCCTCTCAGCTCGGCCAGGAGCATTGCCTGAAGACTCAAACTCTGGTTCCCAAACAGAGAGCAGTAAATTTCCCTTTGGGATCCATCAAGCCAAAAGCCACCGGAATATTAAACTGCTAGAGGATGAGCCAAGGAGCCGGGATGAGACTCCTCTATGCACCATAACTCACTGGCAGGACTCCTTGGCCAAACGCTGCATCTGTGTGTCAAATATCGTCCGTAGCTTGTCTTTTGTGCCTGGCAACGACACCGAAATGTCCAAACATCCAGGCTTGGTGCTGATCCTGGGAAAGCTGATCCTTCTTCACCATGAGCATCCAGAAAGAAAGCGAGCGCCGCAGACTTATGAGAAGGAGGAAGAGGAGGACAAAGGGGTGGCCTGCAGCAAGGATGAGTGGTGGTGGGACTGCCTCGAGGTCTTGAGGGATAATACATTGGTCACATTAGCCAACATTTCTGGGCAGCTAGACTTGTCTGCTTACACAGAAAGCATCTGTTTGCCAATTTTGGATGGCTTGCTGCACTGGATGGTGTGCCCATCTGCAGAGGCACAGGATCCTTTTCCAACCGTGGGGCCCAACTCAGTTCTTTCGCCTCAGAGACTTGTGCTGGAGACCCTGTGTAAGCTCAGTATCCAGGACAATAATGTGGACCTTATCTTGGCCACCCCCCCATTCAGTCGTCAGGAGAAACTCTACGCTACTTTAGTTAGGTACGTTGGAGACCGCAAAAACCCGGTCTGCCGAGAAATGTCCATGGCGCTCTTATCGAACCTTGCCCAGGGGGACACATTAGCAGCAAGGGCAATAGCTGTGCAGAAGGGAAGCATCGGAAACTTGATAAGCTTCCTGGAGGATGGGGTCACTATGGCCCAGTACCAGCAGAGCCAGCATAACCTCATGCACATGCAGCCTCCGCCTCTGGAGCCACCTAGCGTAGACATGATGTGCAGGGCAGCCAAGGCCTTGCTGGCCATGGCTAGAGTGGACGAGAACCGCTCAGAGTTCCTTTTGCACGAGGGTCGTTTGCTGGATATCTCAATATCTGCTGTCCTGAACTCTCTGGTTGCATCTGTCATCTGTGATGTACTTTTTCAGATTGGGCAGTTATGACATAAGTGAGAAGCCAAGCATGTGTGAGTGGAGATTAGAGGGTCACATATAACTGGCTGTTTTCTGTTCTTGTTTATCCAACGTAGGAAGAAGGTTAAAAAAAAAAAAAAGAATCTTTGCTCCTCTGCCCCATTCACTATTTACCAATTGGGAATTAAAGAAATTATTAATTTGAACAGTTACGAAATTAATATTTGCTGTCTATGTGTATAAGTACATCTTTTTATTTTATTTTTTTTAACCAAAGTTGCTGTCTAGTACATTCAAAGGTCACTTTTTTTTTTTTTTTTTTTTTTCCATAGATTATCCTTTTCAATGTTCTTTTCCATGTTTGTATTGCATATTTTTTGGGAAGCGAACTAGTGTCTTTTTAAAAAAAAATGTTACAGCAAACCATTGTATGATGGAAAGAATCTCACCACTCTGAAACAAAAAGGTGAAAAGTAACCAACATACCAAGTTCCTGTGTGTTTTATTTTTTCAAATAAGGAAAAAATTAAAAAAAACTTGTATACCATCACCCAAAGCTCTGTGCAATAGAAGATTCTAGTGATGTAGGTGTAGGGGATCAAGGAGGGTGTCAGTCAGTAGTCAGAATACAAAACGATACTGGTTTCTCCTCTGGAGAAATGGTAACATTAGGCTAGGAGCAAAACAAAACAAAAAGTTCAAGTTGAAAGATTTTGAAACAAAACCTAACGATAAACATCAATTGCTTCCTCACCAGAACTGTCTTGTCTACATCTGGTTTTTTTTTTTTGACCTTCCACAATGACAGTTCTTCACAATTCCTTTAATCATTTTTTAAAATATTTTTTTATTGCCTAAGGGCCGTGATGTATATAGAAGTTGTACATTAAACATACCCTCTTTTTTTTTTTTTCTTTTTTTTTAGTACGAAGTTTTTAGTTTCTTTTTCATGATGTGGTATCTACAAAGTGATAGTAGAATTATTTTTCCTTTCATTTGGGCCATATCTCCAAAAAATAATTAAAAAAAAAAGAAAAAAAGAAAAACCCAACACAGAAAATCAACAACTGAGGGTAATGTACAAGTTTCTGTATGTATAAAGTCATGCTCTATTTCGGGAGAGCAGCCGATCACAATTTGCTTTATAAATCAAGGTGTGGAAATGGTTACGTATGGATTGATTTAAGAAAATGGTTACCAGTCTACAGACAAAAAAAATATATACAGGAAAAAAAAGGAAGAAACACAACTTCAAAGATTTTTCAGTGACAAGAATCTGCATTTGTATTTCAAGATAATGTAGTTAAAAAAGAAAAAACTTGATGTAAATTCCTCCTTTTCCTCTGGCTTAATGAATTTCATTTATTCAGTATAAAATCTTTATATGTTCCACATGTTAAGAATAAATGTACATTAAATCTTGTTAAGCACTGTGATGGGTGTTCTTGAATAATGTTCTAGTTGCAATGTGGGATATCAGAAAGCAAACTAATTACAAGAAAGAGCAGTAATGATTATTCTCTTTCCCCTACTTTATTATTATGACCTTCAAAAATATTACTCTATTGTTCAAGTATTGCAGCAACTTGTTCTCCTTTTAGAAGAACCTTCTCACAGCACAGAGAAGCGTTTTTAATTATTATTTATAAAACCATAGAGCCTCAGAGGGGAAGACATGGCTGGCAAATGATAGTTCTGACTATGCAGATATCCAGTCTCATTGCTTTGTCTGGGGGGGGGGAGGGGGGCTGAAGATGGATGTTAGAAAAAGTGACAGAAGATTTTGTTAAAGCAATAACCAACTTGAAGAAACTGATCTGTATTCACTACCTGTAATTCTCTCTGTTGGTTAAAGGTGCAAATACCCCTGTGATGTGGGTATTTAGAATAAACACCCACCCGCTTCTCCATGCTGTATGTGTCATTGCATACTTACATGGCCTCTCATCCTGGGATTCCCCCATTAAAGTGGATCAGGCTTTAACAGAGCACATCCATCACTGTAATTGGTGGGAGATGGCTGTTGCAGTTTCAGGAACTATCTGGTTTCAGATACATCCACTCTCACCTGGTGATACCTTGTTGCTGAATGCTGTTCAAGCACTAATTTTTGCTGTTTCATCTTGGATCATTAACTTTGTTATCGTGATCATAGAAAGCTAATAATAATCAACTTCCCTGGAATTGCCATATAATTACACTGTTAGTGGACATCCTCCTCCCCTCTCCAATTGCAATGCAGAGGTGCTTGAAAATTACAACCCCCATTGGCACACTGCCCATCATATGGATTGCTATAACATTCATATACATGTGAGAGTTTCTGAGACAGCTGAAGTACATACAGTTATCAGGCAAGTTAGAAACGTGACTCCCTGGTGTCACGAAGAGTAATTTCGCTTTCTAGCATTCCTTACTCAGTAATCTGTCCCCTCCCACACCGCTGTTGCAGCAGTCTTACTTCCCTTGCATAACAATGTACCCAGAAATACATGGGAAATTATAACTCACTTGTAACTCTTCATCACAGGAGTCATATTTCAGGGATGATTTTTACTGCTTAATATGAGGCAGTGTAGAAGTAGTATCCCGTACTACGCCTATTTCTTACTAACATTTTACTGCTTGATAGTACCCCATGGATACAGGCAAGCTGTTGGATAAACCCTCTGCAGGGTGGTGCTCACCCCTCTCTTCTCAAGGACATCTCACGCCTCCTGTTCTACATTCAGACCCAGAGTCCTCCAGGGGAAGCTACACCTGTGGCAAAGCAGTCAGTTGTCACAACCAGAGCTTCAGTGGTATTCAGAGCTGCTCTGAGCCCAGTTTGACAGTGTGGTGGGAAAGAAAAAAAAGACACCAGCCAGCCATATGATGTCCGTGTGCGTGTAACATCACTACTGCTTTTCCAGGAGGACCAAGTGATAGAACTAGCTGGGGAACTGGAAACGCAGAGAGGAAGGGTTACTAACACAGATACTGCCTGAACATGATTTATAATAGTAACAGTAATTATCAAGATCACTGGTTAATATTCCAACACATTTGTTGGAAGAAAGGTGAAGCATGAGAAGTCCAGTTCACTCCATTGTCTCTGTATGGTTCCACCTCTCCCACTGATGTTTTCTCAAGCCTTTGGAGAAGACCTGCTCATGGAACTTCTGAACTTACTGTACCCTGGCTGAAACTTGAGCAAGTTAGAGCTGCTGTTGGTACTGTCCCTGCAAAAGGGATTTAGTGTTTCCAGTTTTAAAAAGCCTGTATTGTGCTGGTGTGATCATGGGCAGTGTATAGCAAAACTCAGAAGAACTGTAAGAACTAATGAGAGGGTGCAATATTTGAAATTCTAAACCCACAAGTTACAGAGGGGAAAGCAGCCTGTTAGTATTTTAGGCAATAGTCAAGCCCCCAGATACTTAACTGTATCAATCAGCTATGTGTTGTTGGACAGGACCAAGCAGCAGGTTGCTTACAGATTAAAATAGCAGCAATGAGACAAATGGAATCCCTATATCCTTCTGACCTTTAGCGTCGCATTGGGAACTAAGGCACAACTGTCCTTTTTGGCAGGAAAACGGGTTTTCATTTAGCAGAGGTCAGGTCGATGGATAGACTTGTTGATCTGAAAGGTCTTTTCCCAACCTAAATGATTCTATGATTCTGTAATTCCCTACAATATCCTTAAAAAATAAGTGAATAAATAACCTGCTCAGAAATGCCATGTTTCGAACTACCCAAAAGGAAGGATGCAGAAGAAAAATCGATCTACGTTTAAAAGCTGTTATCGTAACCGTTTGCCTTTGTGCTTTACTCAGCTATTTCATTCTGAAGCTGCTGTTCATTGTTAATTGGTACCAGGGAAGAAATCACTCACTGTCTCCTCCTTCTTCCTTGTAAAGAGGAGCTGTAGACATCCATACTGCCAATGTCTGAGGTAACGTGGAACTGAACTGGAACTCGGCACTGAAGTGAGGTGGCGCACGCAAGGCCTGTTCAGCCTTACAAGAAGCTGTGCTGTGTGCTGGTTTATTACTTTGCAAGTAGTAGTATGGGTGTATTCAAAGAACCGATGCACACTTACTGCCCAAATTCTGTAACAGCACTATTATAATCACAGAGTTCAGTTCTCTGTATTTTAAACGGGATATCAATCTCAAATTTTGAAACAAGAATTCTGCAGAGAGGGACAACAACTGCTATTTTTATCGCCACTAATGTGGTGTTACCATGTTGGGGAAACATGGGGAAACCACACACAGCAGCACACAGCAGTCCCTGCTCCAACCAGTTTGTGTTCCAAGTCATGAATAAGTAACTGCAGGTGGACACATGGGGGAAAATGGAGAAGGAAAAAAAGAAAAAAACAGTAAACTTAAAATCTGAGAACGACATACAGAGTGACATTATGAAGATCTAGAATTAAAGTCCCATACCATTTGCGAGGTTCATTTTCCCAGGATAATTTGTGACATTTCTGAGGGCTCCCCAGCTTCCTTTTTCTCATCATGAAATCTAACACTTCCCGTGCCCAATTCCTTTCCTCCTATCCATCGCAAGGATATTTTTAAGGACAGTTTAATCTGAAGGGAGAGAGGAACAAGAAGCCATTTGGAGAAGAGGAGGCAGAGTATGAAAACCAATCTGAAAGAAGAGCATCCCTGTGTCCCAGCTGCATTGCTCAATTTTCACATTTGGGTCATTCCAAAGAAACAAATGAACCAAGCTAGTAGAATTTGGCATTTCATTGGTGGTTGGTAGAAAGAAGAAGGAAGTTAAGAGATTTTAAAAGCAGGAGGAGTAGGGAGAGGGAAAGAGAAGGAAAATAGAAGCTTCCGCAGGCTGGTAAATTTAACTTTTCTTTAATTACATTACATCTAACTTTAAATTACATTTAATTTTCAAATCCCCAGGACAGCATGAATGGGGAAGGATTAATACTGACTTTGTTGTTGAGTTCACATTGATGTGTTTATTTGTGCACCATCAGAAAAGCGTTTTCAAGGTTTGTCCTTCCTCTCTGTAACTGTGGCTGCAGACATTTTGGACTGCATATGAGATTTAGCTAGCTCCATGTCTGAGCGGCTTGGTTTCTGCTTCCAGCTATTTATTGTAACAGACATCTGGAATGTATTTCATTTCAGCACTGTTGTACAGCGTAAAAACTGTGTTTTTTTACTTAACATTGTTTTTTTAACTGACCTAGACTAATGAGATGAAGGGGGAAGATCTTCACCAAATGCCTTTAGTGGAGCTACAACATCTTGCCCTGCATTTGTTGATTTACTCAGTCTGTCATTATTTCTAGTATATATTGCATCTCCATTAATTAAGGATAGTTATTTACATTGAAAGGTGATGGGGTGGAATTGCCTTGCTGGCAGAGCGAATCCCAAATGGCTCAGGCATCTCCGTATTGTTTATCCATGTCTGCAGAGAGACTCCTGAAGGACAAACATTCTGACTTCTGCTCCACTGCAGAGTATTTTAAAAAGGCCAGTCTATATATAATCATGCCAGGAGAAAGAGAGATTATCTAACACAGAAAACTGTTGGACATGCTAGAAAATGCTTACTCCGTGTTGCAGTTCTACTCCACTTATAGCAGATTGCCTCTCAGTTTTATGAATACATTTGCAACTGAGAAGAAAAAAGAAAAATAACTGAATCTAGTACACTTTGACTTCATAGTTTTGTGTTAAAATAAACACAACTACTAAATCTCTCCTTGTCTAAGAGAATTTGCAAAGAAATAGTGTTCCATTGGTATATCACCACTACTAAAGCTTACAGTGAATTCTTCACCAAAGGTTCTTTTAGGTTTTTGTTTTTATATAAAACGCAAAGCTTTGTACAGAAGAAACAATGAGCAAGAAATATTAAGACTTATGAACAGCAAGGCTTCTTTAGCAGAACTGGCTTTGTACATTGTGTACACTGCTAAGGAAGACTGAGTTTTGTGTTAACAACCTATTTGTTATTGATATCTTGTAGCCATCCACACAAGTCTACGTATTTCCATCTGAGTGCTTTGTATAGTCATGCATTTTTCACCAGCACATCTAACTGAGCACTGCAGGAGAAGTGCTTCCTTTTCATTCCATTTCTTGCCTAACATTTACTCCCTAAGCCATTTGTGTAGCTTCCTTCCCTTCCCCTATGCATTAGTGTCAAATGCTGCTCTTTTAAGTAACTGAATTGCCTGGAGTTTGTCTGTTATTGATACCTTTTGGTATACAGAAGGATTTGTTCATTGTGCTGAATTTTATAACCAATTCTTGAGACAGCAGCATCTCCTGAGGGTTCTCATCCTGCAGGAAAAAGTGACTACAGTCATTCCCCAGCCCTAGCAGTGTGGAGGTGGTTGAGATCTGTCAAAGAAAGATAAAGAAGAAACAGCTTTGTCATACATCTTGCACTCCTACGTGCTTCAAAACATGGGCATGTTACTTATTTTCAGTAAGCAAGAATAACCAACCTTTCCACTCACAAATTATACCCTCCTCAGCTTTTCTGTTATACAGGGTCTTCTGAATAAATAGTTTTCTTTGAATTTCAATAAAACTGCCAGTTTAAAAGCACTTAGATGCTTAACTGTCGTACACCATTAAAATAACATTATGGCTACTGCATGAACTCAGCCACTGTTCTGTGCCCCACATGGCTCATCCCTATCTATCAGCCCAGCATATTTTTGCCTTCCTCCATATGTATCCCTTTCCTGGATAAGGCAGCCCACGGAGCAAGGCACTAACTGGTGGGCCATCAGTGGAGAGATATTTTTTGTGTAGGGCACAAAGAGGAAAATATACTCACATGTAACACTTACCAAGGATCAATTCCATTAAATACCTTCTTTTATAGTGAAAACCGTGAAGTCCAAACATGCCCTGAGCCACTGTGCTCACCTCTACCAGTAGGAAAGACAGTCCATAGTAAAGCATAGGCATGCTGGTAGCATCTTTATGACATGAAGGAGGCCACAGCTAGAGGCACTGCCTGAATTGCTAGAATCAGATTTAATATTCCTAGCCACACGATGTGCCAATCACCACCTGCAGAAGCCTAGGGAGATACGCTGGCCTACACCAGCAGCAGAGCTTGCCCTGTATGTGGAGGGGGAATGCTCATCTGTTTGCTCATACTTGGCCCCCACCCACATGATTTGCTTCACTCCACAGGAGAGGCTCGTGATGCCTTGCAGTAACTGCAAATAGAGCACAGGTGCTCACACTGAAGATATTTTCCTGTGTCCTGTTTTCCTTGATCTGCAGTTAGAACCTTCGTGTGGTTTTGGTCCCAGTCCTGAAGTAAATCTCCAAGTGTATCATTTTCCCTGCCTTTGAACCCAAAGTTACATAGCATAATGGAATTGAGCGTTAGCATTTATTCACGTAGAAATAGCAGGCATTCTCTTTCATAAGGTTGTTTTCTCTGTCTGCAGTCAGAACGATCTCCTGGCTGAGACCGTACCTGAGTGAGAGGCTAGCTGTCCTCAGCCCACTCCTGCAAACATGACAGCTGCTGCTCATGGTGCTGTTTCTAAACCCAGTTAGGGCAGAATGAGTTAAGTGCTGGATGCACTTAGGGGTTGGGTTTGCTTGATTTTGTCACCCAGGACAATTTGACAGCTGCCATGACTGTACACTCAGAAAGTTGCTCTCAGGGCTGGCAGCAGGGGCAGCTGTGTGGCACCAGGGCAGTGTGTGACCTGAAGGACTCTCTCTGGGGAGCCCCAGTGTTGTGCAGTGTGCATTTCCCCTTAAGACTGTGTTTGAGCTGTGCTCAATAATTCATATTCATAATTCAATTACTGTAGCTTAAATTCATTGTTTGAAATAGTACTTGGGTTTAACGCTATTTCAATACATCTTTGTTATTTGAAATCAATTCATAAAACTCTTTACATCTACTATTTACATTAACCTTAATTCAAAGTCTTAGCTGAATCAATATTTAGTAGGTTTCAGCAATCTGTCCAAGTCTATTTACATAGGGAAAATATTGCTTGCACCACTGTGTTTGAAGCACGAGCACCAGCAGAACCTGTGAGGGCTGTCAGGAGAGGGACGACAGGCCCCAGGTCAGCCATTGTGCCCCTGCTGGGCTCTGTCAGCCCACACACCCACAGTGCATCTCCTAGCTGCTTACTGTACAGCTCTGATCCACCTTTTTAATCAAATTTCAGCTGTTGAATAACATCAGTGATTTCCTGAAAAGTCAATACTATTTGATTTTATGAAGAACAGAATCAAGTTTAGGGGAAATGATTGTTCACAGCAACTCATAATGGGGAGGTGAGTATAAAAGCATATGTATATCTTGGAATGATTTTTTTTTTTCCTTTTGCAGGAGACCTCTATTTATGACCAAAGCTTTCATTGGCCTTGCAATGAAAACCCTGCAATTAATGCAGTATGTCAAACTTAATGCACACAGAAGATCAGGTTGTTCTGATTTTAAAGAATTCCTTTATATCATAACAAAAGAAACAAGATGAGAAGTCTTTGACTGAAAGAACCACTTAAGAATCATCCTTAAACCATTAAAAATTGGAAATCTTACCTCGTGTTTGTAAGCATCTGATAATACATAACACCTTACAACCTTTTCAGTAGCATGATGGTACGTTATAGACATGCCTTTTCATTTTCACAGACTCAAATGTTGACAGAAACATCTCCTGTTGTTCCAAAACTCTTTGGCTGTAAGGGAAAAGCAACAGGTAACATTCACTGTGCACCACCCAAGATCAATAATGATTTTGCCACAGTTAGTTATGAAGAATATAAACAGAACAATCAACACAAGCTGTCATTCCTAATTAGCTGTTAGGCAGGGGTATTTACCACAGCCAATATCAGTGTTATCACCTTGTTGCAGAAATGCCAAGTCACAGCCTGAAATAGTGATTGAACACCTGGTGAGAAGGCAGGGCCAACCCTGGGGAGCTCAGGTGCATGCAATGCCCCTGAGTGAGCAGATGGGATAAAGCAAGGATGCACCCCTTCCCACACCTCATTTATGGGCTGGCAGTAGAAGAAAATCTTTCTAGGATTCTCTCTGCGTTTGAGGTCTTTTCGTGGTAAGTCGGTTCTTTCCTAATTCTTTTTTCTGTGTTTTTTGCTATTGTATTTGAGTAAATCATTGCTTGCTGTAGTTTGAGTTCTTGTTCTGTTGTTATTATTGTGCTTTTGTGTTATGCAATTGTACATGTGTTAAGGTTTAAAAACAAATGATATTACTATATCTTCATTGTTTTGTGCACTTCTTTCAACTTCAGTGTTGCTTTGATGGTTGATTAGTAATGAGTATTTCACCTATTGACTGCATGGTAATAAGCAAAGTACTATTGTATTTTAGTATTCCTATAGCTTGAGGCATTGGGTGGTCTTAGGGTAAGATATTGAGATATCTTTACTTTATTTACTAGAAATAGAATAGTGATAAAATAATTTGCAGCAACATTTACCATCAAAAATGATAGAAAGCAACTAAGTAAATATTTAAAAACTGTCTGGCATAGCAAAGGTCTCAATAATATTCTCAGATCTAAGACTAGAGGGAGAAAGTAGGCTGTTTGCTTTCTCTCTAAACTTTCTCTTCAGTGGTGTAATCTGTTAAAGCATAAACAGGCACTGATCAGTCTTCACATACTATGTAGAAATTGCAGAGCTGGATGTTTTTGGCCGTAGGGCTCTGTATAGACTAGCCATCCACATTACTCTCTTAAGGAGCAGTCAAAAGATGTGTAATGCTCTGAACCCCTCTTTTCCTTTCTTCAGCCTGAAGAAAGGTTAGTAAGAGTTTAAAGGACCCCAGGGCATATGCTGGGCTGTGGCCTGCTGACTGCTCATAAATGTGACTGTATGTATGCTTTGCAGTGCTACTGACATTGTTAAATTAAATGTGTTAACTGAAACCAGCCTGGCATGGCACTCACCCTGGAGGCTGTGGGTTCTTTGGATTTAAGTCAGATAACGTATCTGTCACATTAAGGAAACATTCTGTATTTCATTAATTTCTCATGAAGTAAGAGAAGGCTGAATCTGACAAATCTGGGCCTAGCAACAGTAAGCAAAAACAGTGACTGAGCTTCCAGCACAGAGACTTTGGTAAATGAAGTTTTTATAACTAGAAGAAAAAATGGTCTGATTCTCCCTTCTCGTATTCCAGAGCATTTTCAAGTTCTGAAACAAGTCTTGGACAAGGTAGTAAGTTGTTCTATTAAGACAGAGGTTGCAAGGTTTCTTAAGACCTCTGTACTCCTCCCAAAAATAATAGCTGCCATTTCAAGCAAATGATTGTTGCAATGGTCTGGATAAAATGAAGTATGCTATTGGCAAGGCATTGCTATTTTTCTAAGAGATTCCCATCAGCTGTGTGAGCAATTCTGGTCACACTGGTAGAGCAGCAGGTAACCAGCTGTCCTTTTGCTTCACCTGGAGCTGTGTTAGGGAGCTCAGAGCTTTACAGCACCTTGCTGGCTGGGACCTTCTGTCTCATTGGCACAGTTACTCAGGTCTGGCTTGCTGTATATTTCAATCTAGCTGATGTATGGCTGTAAAATTAATCAATAGCCAATGGCTCCACTGAAGTGATGCTAAAATGTGCAGTGTGCCATTATAGAGCACCTGATTTGCTGCTGCCCTTTAGGTAGGGCCATAGGAACTCACCTTCACCACCACTGTTTACATGGAGACTGCTGCACATGCATCTCCATGCTGGGCTGAGAGTTATGGGAAGGCAACCACATTCTGACTAAAAAGTACTGCTGTGGTATGTTCAGGCAAACTCAGGTCAGTGTAAAGCACATCCTATGGTCACATCTGTGCACTGAATTCAAGCTTATTTCTGAAATTCATTATCTACTTTAAGGACATAGTGAATTTGGCTAATATGCAGAAGACTTTAACAATTCCCAGCACTTCTTTTCCATCCTTCTGCTCACAGGTGATAGCTGTGGTGGCTGAATACCATTAGGCATCCTGGCTTTAGAAAGTATTTCCCCATATATATTGTTATCAAATGATGTGGCATAATAAAACAGCAAGTCATGTCTGCTTTGTTTTTTACTTTTTTGGACTTGTTTTTTCAGCAGGCTTTTTACGATGTGTATCAAATACTCTTGCGTCTGCCTTCTTACTTGTGACTCTTTGTCACTGAAATTCAAATGCGATCTTTGATGGGATATTTACATACAAAATAGTATCAAAATGAAGGGAAAACAATCTTTGAACCTCAACCAACAGGTGAGAACTTACGACTATTGTTGTTTCACTTTTGAAAAAATAAGTCTCAAAAAAGGAATGTAAAAGGAGACATTAAGTGCAAAATACCTTTTCTTTTTTTACAGCATAGAAGTAGTTTTCAAACTCTGTTATTAGCTAAATAGCATTTAAGTAACTAAAAATATAAATAAAAAACATTTTGTAATTCTGATTCTGAAGTAGTGATGCTGAAGGGACCTCTTTGAAGTGTGGATAGTCCTGTTCCTCTTCCACCCCACCCCCCACCCCCCCAGCCATGGCCTCCTCCCCCTGAATCTTTGTCAGATCTTGCAGAACACTTTGATTCCCCAGGGACGCTTTTGGTTCAGTGAAGATTCTAGCTAAAGTAAATAAAGAATGTTTTAGCTGAGTTTCTGGGATAGTGCTATGTTGAAATTGTACATGGTTTAGTTTTCCAGTCTGTCACTGCTCTGTTATTTAAGCTTCAAAGTTCAGTACACTGAAGAACTATTCATAATTTATAGCTCAACTGAGTATCTCTTTCCCTTATTTAAGTTCTCAGGCCAGTAGAAGAGACAGATGCTTTAAGCAGCATGTACATATAGGTAGTGCTTGTGGAAACAACCTCAGGCAAGGTATCCAAGCCTGACCACTAGGTCAGCAGTCTTCTCTTCTGGAAAGCTAATCTGGAAGGAGCTGGGCCCTTTAGAAGGTCGACTGCAATGAAACAGTTGGCACCTAAAAAGGTGTTGTGGGAACCTTTCCTGGAGGTCGAGCCCCAGTATTTATCTACAGACCAAGTCACCTCATGGGATTTATTGTACCAACCAGTAAGTGTGCTTCAGGTTGTGATAGTGAAAAGTCAGTCTGTAGACTAAAAGGGAGTTCTTGCATCTGTTTTTCCTAAATTTTCAGAGTCTGTCAACTGTGTGACAACATGGGAATGGAGCACACTGGAGGGAGGAGGTTATGCGATGTGAACTCCTGTTGTTCAGGAGTGAGGCTCCAATCATAAAGTTCTTGATTCTTGCTAGTAGGGCAGATGCCTGTGTAAAGCCCCATTTGAGATAATGGGATTCTGTGTCGGTTGATGAACCTGCGTTTGTACATCAATATCATGAGATCGGAGTCTGACATTTCTCCTTGGAAAAAGGTACTCTGGGCTATTAAACACCCTCAGCCACCAGGCCCAATGACCTGTGCTTTTCAGCACCCATGCAAATGCAGCAAGCTGACCTTTATTATTTGCTGGATTTGAAATAAAAGAGCAAGATTTATTTTTATTTGAAAGTGTCAGGTTAAAAAGGGTTTTAAGCAAAGTGTTATAGGAAAGAACAAATCCATAGAATATTAACATTACTGATTAGTTTAAAACATCAAGAAGAGTAATCCATTATTTTAATTAGTTTTCCAAATAGCTGGCAAGAATAACAGAGGTGCTATCTGTAAAAAGGTAAATGCTTCCTTGTAATTGTTTTGAATTTTGCTCTAACCTTTAATGAATTTATTCTTGTAATGAGAAGAACATCGTTTTTATTCCTGCACTTATGTTAAGGAAGTTCATATCAAAGAATGAGGCATCTGGGAACTCAGCAGAGTTTTGCTTTGACAAATGATCTCATTGAATGCGTTGACAAACACTGACTGTACTGACAAATGGCCAGAGCACAGCTGTTCTCACTGGCAGTGCTGATTCCAGCCATTGCTACCTCTATCCACAGACTGTTTGTTGCTGCCCCTTCCCTGCTGCCCCACTGGGGAGATGTGTGTGAACTCTCTCATCTGCAGCAGGCAAAACAAAAAAGGAAAAACTGTACTGCATATTTCAACTGGTTACTGATTTTTTTACCTGAACTAATGGGTATTTCACCCTTGCAGGCCCCAGGGCCCTCCTGTGTGTCCTGGGAGGAATGAGGAAGGAAGTAGAACATGTAAAAGTGAGTGACAGAGGGAAGTCAAACCCAAAGGTGGCCTTTCTATAAAAAATACAGTCATCATTGTGAAGGTGTCCACATGCAAGGAGTACTTTGCTCCAAAAACAAACAAATGCTGGAATTGTCTTCTGTTATGCAAAATAATAGTATGGCTAACATTGATCTTGATGCAATTCAACTGCTAAGTTTCCCAGTGGCTGCTTTATGATACAGCGAATGATGTAGGGAAAAGTCTTTTGGTATGCATTTGTGCATTTGCATAAGCACCAAATGGAAGTCAGCAATTTCATGGATTCTCTCTGTTTAAATATAGCAACATAATTTCAGGGTTTGTTTTTTTTTCAACTCTCTTCTCAAAAATTACAAATTTTCATCAGTAAATGGCTCTCTCGTATTATGAAAGCATTGGTTTGGATGTAGATGTTACCCTGTGGGTTTCAGAGAGATGGGGAGGGGAGAGAGGGTGAAAGAATTGCATGGTGAAAGGTAGCATGCAGACAGCAAAATCTGTTCTTTCCCATTCTTGCTTACTCATGTCTTTGTCCAGGCCTTCTGACAATGCTTCAGAACAAATAGTAATAGTATAGATCATTACAAATCTTGAAAACAAAGCATGTCAGAAATTAAATCAATGCAAATAGTCTTTCTGTGGGAATAACTCTCCTCATCCCAAAGCAATTTTCAGCCTTTCTTTCTATTTATCGATCTCTTCCTTACACCATTAATTTGCACTGTCATAATGTCCTGTTACTCTTGTGCTGTATTTTTAATCTGATTTAGGATAATATTCGGAGTCTCTGAATACAGATAACAGGATCTATACATGTGGGTACCATACTGGGGTATGTTACCAGAGAGTAAAACTTATTCCTGAAGCTACTCACTGCGATGTGAGTAACAAAGTGTAGTGCAGGGTCATAAATCTTGCTTCATTTCTTGTAAGCTTTTTTAGTATTAGGGGTTTTCAATGCTACAATTACTTCAGTGCAGTGTGAATTTACCTTGTGTTCCAGGCCCTGTAGGATCAAGGGGCGAGTATCCACATCTTTTTTCTGGACAGCAAAGTACCATGCATATCTTGGGCAGGTTTAAACAATAAATGGCAGCCTTTCCTGTTTCCATCTCCCAAACCATAAGTGACCTGCATCTATAGTCACATGTATCTTCCAATGTGTTCCACCCTCATGGTGATAAACGTACTCATCTTTTTGGTTCACTAACCTTAATAATATGCAAGGAGATATTTAGAAACGTAAGTGTTTTTCTAAGCATACATAGCATATCATTACTCTGGAACTGATTTTGCGGCATTCATAATGTGTGGTATCACAAAAGCTCCACTGAGATAGAGTGTTAGAAGAGAGGTTTTGCAATGGCATCAATTTGAGGAGAAATGGGAGTCATAGGAATGGAAAAGCAATAAAGAAACAAGAGGCTGAGCTGAGAGACTGCAGATAGATTAGCTTTGTAAATGGCTGGATGGAGAATATCCTGCTCTTCTCATGTGAAAGAATAATCTGAAAGCAGCCTTTAGACTTCCAGTGATTATAAAATGTATAAGCAGTAGACAATAGGAAATGGGAATTTGCTGGTTAGTATTATACAAATTCACTACTATCTGTCTAGAGAAGCTCCAGGAAAGCTCTGATGGCAAAATATGGGCTCAGGTCACTTGTCGTGGGAGGGACGTGTGGATTCCAAGCAGTTCCTGATACAGTACTTGTGAATATGAGGAAATGAAGTACTGTCTCTAAGAATGTGTGGCTTATGTTGTTCATTTGCACCCTACTCAGGTCTCGAATCTATTAATGCAGATCCAGGAAATCTCTAATTTCAAATGTCTGACTGCATTGAGCTTTGCACTTGACTAATCAAGTCAAATATTGTCTGCTAATCAGATTTACAGATGTGAAACTGTCAGCATGTAGGAATAGGCCACGTAAACATGGAGAGAGATTCAGATAGTTGCCCAGCAGTATCTGAAATTACAACCTGACTGAGAGATGAGTGCAGGATTCCTAGGTTTCAAGCATACAAATTTGATACACAAATTAAGAGAATTACCCACATTTCCTTCCGCATACTGTTCTTCAGGTAACTGGTACTTTAAAAGCCTGTTCCTTGGGCAGGAGAAAAATCATGTAGTTCATATACTCGGATGCTCTGTACTTCCAAGTATCTTTGGAATTAGAAGCAAAAAAATAAAACCTGTTAGTGAAGGAAGGAAAGGTTATGGAGGATTAAAAATGGAGAGGCTGTGAAGGAGGTGGCCCTCCAGGGTAAACTTCCTCTTGTAGTGTTTGCACACAGATACTGACTGGGATCTGAACTTTCCCAGATAACCTGGGAGTTATATGTGTGACAGTACGATAACTGATTCCCACCTAGATACTTCCATGCTTCTCTTCCTAACTGCATCTTATAAAAAACAAGTGATTTTTCTGCAAACAGAACTCATTTTGGTTAGGTACTTCAGCCACTTAATCAGAGTTTAGCCCACAGATGATGCAGTCATACAAAAAAAATGTATTAATACCTTTTGAAAGCAAATGAAGACATATCTAGCTTAAGGTATTTACAGAAACATCCATAAATAGTATAGGGCAAAGTATGCTGATTCAGGCTCCATTTATAGTTGCCTTTGATCGCACTACTGTGTGATCAAACAAATGTTTTAATAGCTACACATTACTACTAATTGCATATGCAGTGGAGGGGAGCGATGTTGCCTTCCTAGTCCATGTGCATCACAAGGATGCTGAACTAGAAGGAGAGCAAATGGCCTGGGTCCTGTGAGGCACTGAGAAGTGCCCCCCTCAGTGAGCAGAGCGATTAGGCTTGGTTCTGGGTAAAACATCTTTCTAGAAAATGTTCCTGGGCTTACGCATGGTTCTGCTGTGTGGACAAAGCTTACAGGTGGGATAGAACTAAAGACACCTCCTCTGTGTTTTTCAAAGGCTTGAAGGGTTTAATTATTCTGTGGCTGACCCCCCCCCCCCCCCCCCCCCCATACTACCCATAGTGTTGTTTCTCAGTCACTATAACATTGGTTTTCCCTGAGTGAAAGAGAGCCCTTGCTCTTAGAACTTCTGGCAGTATTTTAAAAGTGAATTCTTCCAACACATGTTGTCAGCAGCCCAGGAAGATAATGGTGCACAGGGGTGAGGGCCTGCTTGTGCAGAGAGGTCAAAACACAACCTCTTTGCACTCCCTCTTCAAGGCTAGCTTATCCCTGCCAGGGTATGCAGTAGAACAGCCCCATTATGGGCTGGAAGTTTTTTCTATTGCAAACTCCAAAATTTGAGCTTTTTTTTTTTCCCCAGAGTAGTTCAAACCTGTGCTTTGTTCTGTGGCAACCATTTATGGAGTGTTGGCTTTTTTGTATCATACAGGATTTAATCTACTGAGATCTGAGACATTTCAGCATCTCCTCCAGGAAATGTATAAATTGCAAGTTTAATTGAGAAAGACTGATCCCTGGAATTATTATGACTAATTACATTTCTCCTTTCATAATTACCAGACTCTGATATATTTTACACATTAGATGTTTGCCCTCAGTTCCAATGTAAAAAAAAAAATCTGGGGGACAAAAATAAGAATTAAGACTTAATTTGATGTTTCCCATGGTATAATTATTTGCTCAGTATTTATAACTATAATTTTGTTTAAAGTTTGGGGAAATCTAGCCAATTGAGGGATGATATTGCCTATGTCATATTTCTCCACAGCATTACTGGACCAATAATTTTGCAAACCATGTTTTTCCCTTGCACAGTTTCCCAGCATTTAGAAAGGTATGTTTTAAAAGATGGTTCATCTTTTAAGGGAAAAAAGCAAAAACACTGTTCTGCATTTAAGAAGTTGCAGTTGTAAAAGACCAAAACCAAAGATGTAACCTTGGCCCAATAATGACAAACTTAGACCTGAGTGAATGTATAAAACCACCACACTTTGTGCAGTGTTTGTCTTAATGCCCTGAACTGTGCAGCCCGACAACCTGACAAGATTTGTTTTAGGTTCACACCTGGAGTTCTCCCTTTTCCCTCTGCAGAGCTACAGCCTAGAGAAGAAACACCTACTATTTATACTTAATTTGAACATTAAATGGGTCAGCTGTGTTCTGTAACAAGCACTGATTCTGCAGCCTTTTCCTTTAACCAGCTATAATTGGAATGGAGAACTTATTCAGGTGGAGGTAATCTTGTTAATTTAGTGAACTTAACCCAGTGGGACAAGCCTTTGTGGGGAGATTGTCTTTGCTGAAAGGCTGGAGAGAAGCTGTGAACACCTGAACATAGTTCAGAGTAAATGTTTGGGGCTGGGGAGAGGTGGGCAGCAGGTGTACATGCACTGTGCATGGTGCTGTGGGTCTGATGGCTATCCCTTGAGCTAGGGCAGGGTCAGTGGGGCTGTTGCTCCTGCTTATGTACCAACATTGTGGGCTGTTATGAACCCAGTAGTGGGGAAGGGGAAAGTGTGCTCCCTCACCTCCCTGAGTGAGGAAAATGACAGGAGATAACTTCCAAATGAAAAACCACTGAACCAGGTAGATTTAGTCTAGGGGAGCAATGCCTAAAACTAGTGCTAATCCAAATCAATGAATTTGTGTCAGCTGTGAAGAAGTGGATAGGGAGGGGAGTTGCTCCTTTTCTGTTCTAAGGAGCAGGTGCTGCTACTAGAGGTAGCAAATGGCTGATTGAAAACAAGATGCAATGCTTCTTAGTGTTATAGCTTAGACGTCCTTGGCCTTGTGTAGCAGTCAGAAGTTTCTGTGAGTTCAAAAAGCAATTAGCCAGATTCCTGCAAGAGGCATTTGTGATGCTACCTCTGGCTTTCCAAGTACCTGTATTGTTACATTCTGCCCTAGGCAACTGCCATTAACTGATAGCATTGTATGGTAGACAGATTTCTCTGATGTTCTCTCAGTACTGCTCTTCTTAAGGTGCAATTGTAGCCTGCAGTTCAGTTACACGATTGCAGTGTGATAGTAACTACAACCTCACAGAGTCTGGCATAGGCTGCTGGGCCCATCAGGGGTCCACATAATATCTGGCAGTAGAAAGCTCCTACCTGTGGGGGCTGCAGTTAAACCTACACACTGTAGTGTGCCTGAGTGAGTTCAGCAGGCAGGCCTGGCGCAGGAAGGCAGAGCCAGCCTAAGCTTCTGCCAGAGCCTGCAGCCTAGGTCGTGGCCTGCCATCATGGCATGGGCCTCCAGTGGTGGTGCTGGGCTGATGTGGGAGTGTGTGAGATGCTCTTTGGTAATCCCTGACGAAAAGCTGCATCCAGACATGCTGCAAAAAAAAAGAAAAGAAAACATGCCAAGCTGCTATGGCTGGCTTTGTTGGATCTATCAACTCCTGTGAACATGAATGGTCTGTATGAGTGCTCTTTATGGGAAATCGTTTCTGCAATACCTTGTAAAATTTTAATTGCTCCAGAAAAAGGGCTAACTCTTAAGATTATGTAGGCTTGTTTTTGTTGTCTTTCGTGGGATGCTGACTTGAAGTAACATACAGTTTCTTTGTGTGTTACAGTGTTCCACGGGGGAAAAATGAGTCAGCTCTTTCCTAAACCTAGATGTGTCTTAACTATCTGCTGACCCTTCTGTGCTTGCAGATCTGCCATCGTTGTTTATTTTTTTCTTTTTGCCATGAGATACTGGTGATACTGACTGCAGATTGACCAGAAGCAGTTCTTGTGCTTTCACTTTTCTTGCATGTTATCAGTTTTCATCTGATTCTTTTGAGAATTTGTAATGTGAAAATTCACTTGGTTGATTTTAACCTTCTGAGCTGATATATCATTTAAGAGATAAACTGTGCCTCGGTAGCTACTATATATCTTTTTTTCTGCTGAATGATGCCGATTTGCCGTAGTAGATTTTGGAAGAGTCAGTTAATAAACCATTTAGATACATCTTAGTAGTAATCTCACAGGCTCAAAATCTGAGAGAAGACAAACTCTTAAGGGAAATGTTTACCTGGCCAAGAATAAGCACATTGTTAAATGTACAATACAAACAGATTTTTCCAAGGAAGACAGTACTTGCTGAGCTGATCATATTTATGATTCTGTAACATCTCTATATAGGGGAAAAATGTGGCCATCACCACACAAAGCCAAACATCCCCATTTCCCTTGTCACTTTCCCTGATGCAGGGCTCAAGCCATCAGTCAGGTGTATCACCTTGGGCACCTCCTTCAATTCCATTTTCCTGCATCTGAAATAACAGTAACCTACCCACAGGATACTTGGCTGATCCATACAAATGTGTTATTACTTGCTCAGTATTTTTCTTATTGTAAAAGAGGTGACATTAAATTTATGGTGTTTGGTGATAATTTGTGCAACTAATTAAAAACTGGGGTAGGTTATGGCTTTCTGAAATTCTTAATCAGTCACCCAAATGCTACCTCCATTCATGAAAACAAATAGCTTCTGATAATTTATGTTTGAAAAGAATAAAAAGCCCAAAGAAGTTAAGTGTCAACCTAATGTTAACTTTCAGTACAAAACAGTTTGCTGAAACCAGGATGCAATTAAAACATACTGTTTTATGGAGTCCTTTATAGCACGATAGTTTTTATAGGTCTATGTCTGTGTTTTTTTGGAGGGTGAGCCACAGTTCAGCTTTGCCCAGGAAATAACAAATGGTATTAAAAACACATCCAAAAGTGCAGATGTTTTCAAGAGCAAAGTGTGTGTGGGGGGGGGGGGGAGGTCTAACTCAGAAATGATAAGGTGAACAAATTCAGCAGGCAAAGATTCCAAATTGATTAAAGAGAGGATTTCTCCCCTCTGGGGGCTCCAGAGCACTCCAGTGTGTTCATATCTCATGTGTCCTGGCTCATCCAAGGAGTCCTTGCGTGAGGGCATGGTTTTGTAGTACACCTATGTCCAAGAGCTAGGCTCTTGCCCTTTTCACCTGCTGCCTTTAGTACTAAAAAAAAAAAATCAACTCTACTTCTCAAGAGATGCATAAGAATAAACATAAATACATAAATCTGATAATGCTAATAAATATGAAAATCACACAAGCCTCAGGCCAGGTATAATTCCTTTTTATTTTTCCCCTTTAACAAATCTCTTACTCATGCAGGGAGCCATTGTTTTCTATGAATTTATACTTTTGGTATATGCTTTTCTTGATGGGACCACTACAGGAACAAAAGGGCTTTGAAATGAAATCATACATGGTACTGTAGCTGGATACACTATAGCTTTGTTGGAAAGCATCAGTGACTGCTGTCAAGCAAGCTGGAGCTGTAAAGCAAGGCTGTGATCTCTAGGTCATGACAGCTCTAGATAAAGGTTTGCTGACAAACCCTAATTCTAGCTAAAGGGAAGGTTCTATAAACTCTACCCGGAAAGAATAGAATTCCCTTTGCTAGCAAAAAGCTTCATGTTAGGTCCTGATTCACATTTAGGCTGTGTGCTATGAGGATTTCTCCAACAATAGGTAGACATACTAGGTGCTTGCTTGGCCTTAATGGGGAGCAGAGGAAAGGAGGAGACTCCGTGGGGCAGAACAGGCTGGGAGGACAAAATTGAGACTGCATGTATGGCTTGTTTGGTTTGTTTGGAATAGAGATTTGCATGTCTTCTAAATAGCAAAGCATTAGCAAATGTAACTGATTGTACCACTCCTCTCTCCTTTTATTAAAAGGGTTTTTTGATTTCCCTTAGCTGCCAGCACTAATGTGTCCCTTGGGCCAGGCACTATGTGCAAATACAAGTGATTGTGTAAACTTTCAGACTTTTGAAATAATTTGTGTTGAAATTAATTGGAAACATGTTTACTGCTAGTAAATAATCACTCAGGGTGAGATTCTGGGGAAGCCCATAATCTTTGTACAGAATACAGAGGCTTTCCAAAATTGCCTTGCAGTTGAAGCATGCTAGCTACAGTGCATTGCTTCCATTTGAGACCCTTTGCAGAGGAGAAATTAAAGGAGTACAGTTCTGAAGGAGAGAATTTTGTTTCAAATTTGAGGTAATTAAAGCTAGCTTAAACAGTTATGATGACACTCCTTTTCACTTCAATTTCTAAATTGGAGCACAAGTACAATTGTTGTCAGGATCCTAAGAATAAATAAGTAAAAAAAAAAATCCAACTTAAGATTTCCACTTCAAATATAAAATAGTAGGCAGGGAAAAAGTGCTATGTTCAGTTTCTTGACTTTCTGGAAAGCTTTTTTTACTGCCAATTCAGGTATGTTAGAGCATCTAAACAGGTGGCTTTCAATGACCAGCCCTACCCTCTTCCAATAAACACCTCAAGCAGCAATTAGTGAGGTGACCAAAACCTGTAAGAAGACTTGTTCCTTTTAACTTTCTTCATTCATAACATATGGTAACCTAATATTACTGTGGTAATAGCAAGGACTACTCTGCAACATACAGCAATAAGAAGGCAGAGGGCAGCAAGAGCAGAGCACACTGAAGTCAGTTTGCAAGAGACCACGGAGACAGAGCAGGTGTCAGCATTTCTTGAAGCTCCCTTTTTGTAACAAATTTACTCTCTCCAGACTTTTCACTTGAATTTTGTCCTTCATTTTATTTGAAAGTGTATTGTAAAGGACCAGCATGAAAAAGACAACGCATATGAACTAAAAGAGGTGATAGAGTATTGCAACAGCATAATTGTGAGCTTGTTAACTATGACCAATGAAAGTTTCCCTACTTTAAATTGTTCTTAGTGTTACAGTTTTTACACCTCTTGATGAGCTAAAGGCCGCCTTCAAACACTGAGGAGAAGAATGACATGTAACAACACATTGGCATAGCTGCCCTAGTGGCTGGCTTGTCCTGAAAGTGTGTGCCATTGGTTTTAATGGGGCTGCTCAGATGAAAATGTACATATAAATGCATACAGACTGACATACCTAAGAGTCAAATTAAAAAAGAACAATGAGACAAACAATGAAGTAATGTGCATCACAAAATATCTAAAGGATGGAATTATTTGAAACTTCCAGTGGAGCAGACATCCTTTTCTTAAAACAGCAGATCTGCTGTTAAAGACTTATTTTACAAGCCTGAAGATTCAGTGACACATTCTTATCAATAATTTGGAAAATACTTGTTTGCTTTAGGATTTTGTATTGATGTTTTGATTATCTATCTTGTTCCTAATCCAATAAAATAAAAAATGTTTGTATATATTTTAATAATGGCTAAGAAACATTCTTGTGAGGAAAATACCATTACTGACATTCTTATAGGAACAAAGCAAAGGAGAAATTACAGCAACTATAGCTCAGTTTTGTGTTTTTGTAAGTTATTGCATTTTTCATGGATCACTCTCTGGCATCTTCATAACAACTCACTTGGCATGCAGCTTTGCAATCAATCTCATCTCTTTCCTTCACCCTCTCTTCTTCCTGACATCATACATTTAAAAAGGGGTTTAGTTTTTTAGTTTCCAGGAAGTGTTTTGCCAGGTGTACAGTCCAAAGACTCATCTTCTAAATCACTAACACTTGTGATCCTTTTTGTGCAGGTTAACAGTTATTTCACTTTTATATTATATGGACAGAACATTGAAAATTATCGTGGGGTTAACAACTGTGTGTGGTTATGCTGATGAGCTAATTTAATCCCTTGGAAGGGGGATAATGGGGTAATAAAGCACTGAGGGATAATCTTAATCATGTCTTCCTGGTAGTCTGACAATTGCATCCTCTTCTAAAGCAGTTTCCTGCAAAGCCACCGAAGTAAAAATGCCTGTAGTTGTCAACTGCGCAGATGAAGGAAGCGTCCATGGCTGTGTCAGTCACTTTAATGAGTCACAGGAGGAGGGAAAGTGGAGGAACAAATTAAAAACAACAGTATTTTTCTCTCTTCCCCCTCCCAACAGAAGAAAGTGAGAATAGTTGCAATTTCATTTGCTTTTAAAGCACAGCACTTGGGTAATAAACGTCCCCTGCAAATGTGCTGAGCAAACACCTCCACATTCATCAATATGCGGGAGCTGTTTATTGCCTCATAAACTTGGAAGCAAGTGATATTGTCTCTTAAATCAATGGCTGCATGGACATACTAGGCACTGTAGGAGAACAGTACATCCAGACGCTGCTGATACTTAAATTAATGGCTCTAGTAATGACTGAAATGTGCTTTGTCACTATGAAAAAAGTTAGACATAGATTAAAAGTATGCCTTGGACACAATGTATATATGTTGTGGTAGGGATGTGTGTTTGTGTGTCTCATTACAGTTTTTATTACTTTGGCATAAAAGCAAGATATTCTGTGTTGCTTTGATTTAACTGTGGGTTCAGCTGCCAATTCCAACTCGACTTGGTTTTAGCAGAGCTTACATGCAAACTCGTCTTCTAAATCCGTAGGGAAGATGGCTTGGCCTGTGGAGCAGATAGCTTTACCAACTTCAAACCTGATTAAAGAACCAATAAGAAGCTGATTTTTCCATGGCAGCTCTGATCTGAAAATGATTTAGAAAAACTTAGGTATTAGATAATGTTGCACTGCAGGTTTCTCATCTACAGAGTGCCTCAATGTGATTGTGTCTCCTTTATCTGGAAGGAAGAGGACGGTGCAGCTGAAAGACACTGCTTCTGGTCTGCAACTGCTAGTATTCGAAGTTGAAAGTCAGAGTAGGAAAGGATGTGACAAGGATCACAGAAGGGCTGGCTGATCAAGCACCATTTCTGTGTGCTGACAGTGTCTATACTGCAACAAGGAGTAATTGTTTCATGAGCAACTGTAACTTTTACAGTGGTGAAATGCAGTGGAACATGAGTTAGATTTCATGTGAACAAACCATCTGACTGCATACCGTGGGTCCCAGGCAATGTGAATAGCTGAATAGCTGGCAGTGTTGCCCGTGTTGTTGGGGGAAGCTAGTTTAGCAGCAGCATTGATACGTTTACGTGATTTCTCAAGGCAACCATGCATGCTGCTAAAGCATCCTCCCTTTTGGAGAGGAATAGTACAAAGATACTGGAGGAAGAAACATTCCTTCTTCACATTCCTCATCTTTTACCTCCAATGGCATATAAGTTTTTATAGTAGTTCAGTAGTTTTACTGAAGCAGTTTGTACTATCGTGGATGTTTTCCATCTGCAAGTTGTTCTGGCCGGACCCTGTTTTCTACATCTAAAGGTAGAATAGTATAAAGCACTGAGGCTGCAAAAGTAGGACTCTATTTGAAGCCACCTATGCGTACTTATTTCTGGAGGGTTTTTTCCTCTATAAACTACATTTCAAAAGACCAATCTGTTTACTGTAAGCACTTTTAATTTTGTATGCAACAATATACTGCCAATAATGTGCCAGGAGAGCACTGTATGAAGTCTTCACAAAGCCTATGTACAATCCCAATTTTAATCTTTTAATCTCAAGTTCTTTTTGAATTAGCCTGCTCCATTGGAGCATTAGGATTGTTTACTAATTAGTAAAAAACTGTTTCTTTTGTTCAGGTAGCTTAAGATCTGAGCAGGCTTTTTTTATACTGTGTGAAGCGAAAACTTGATTTCCATTAGCTCCAAAAGGTAAATATTTTGATAAACTTCAGACCTCTCATAATATAATAGCATAAAAAAAGAGCAAACAATTGTATTTTCTGGGTGAAGTCCCCAGTAGCCCAATTCAGATTTCAGTTTTTTTTAATGACATCATTACCAGCATTCAAGCGGTGCTCAGAAAAGGGTGTAAATCAGCTAAATAGCTTTATACTACCATCTTCCATATTGTTAAGATGTACTAGTGAACAGAAAATTAAGCATGCATATGTAACATAACACAGTAGCAATGAAGTGTAGCATAATTTCAGGCTGCATCTGCAAAAGCTGTGCATCACTGAGCACTGGCTTAATAGCCCTCTGTGTGTGGTTCTGTTGTAGCCTGGCTGGAGGACAAGGTATATGTTCATTCAGCATGTTGCTGGAATACGATCAATAAACTGAGGGAAATCCTGAAAAAGAACAGCAGGAAGACAAAGCAGCCTGGATGAATTAACAGAACAGTGTCTAGGCAGCTTTGTGAAAGAATAACTGAGATGACATTTAAGTTGTAGATATTTAAAGGATGTAAATGTTAAAGAATTGTCATTGTAAAGTGAAGACGTCAGGAGCAAGGGAATATACTCCTGGGAGAAGCAGGTGACCCGTCCACTGGCAGTTTAAACTAGCTTTGACAGGGCAATAAGAAACGAACATCAAACACAGTCAGTCCTCTGTTATTGAGATTTGGTTTTTGAAGGTGTAACAGTTTTTCCTCTTGCTACCTCTCAAGGAGTGAATTAGTTCTATATTAGTGCTTCCCCATTACAGAGAAGTAATTTAATAGGTTATTATTACCTAGTAAAGTAGTAGCTTAATATTTGTATTTCTGCTTGGAGAAGAACCACAAGGTTTCTAAGAGGTGAAATATGGCTTTTCACACAAGCAGTTGCTGCTGGTGTCACCTTCTTAACCTCAAGAAGGCAGTCTCCAGATAGACCTCACATGTGGCACCTTTCTCATACAGAAGAAGAGCCACAAATGCTAAATGTTTAAGTTGTATAGAAATTTCATAATCTGGGGGGGGGGGGGGGGCAGGTGTTACAGGAAGCAGGCAGATGTCAAAGTTAACAAAGTGAGCTTTGACAATATCATGTCAGACGTCCAGAACAAGTGCAGAATACTTCTCCTTCCACAGACATACCCAGTCTGGATGCCTCTGTCAGGGCCTTCAGTTCAGCCCACTTGATGGAAATAGCATCTGGTTTGCTTACAGTGGCTCAGAGCAGTTACCGCTCTCTTTCTACTAAATCTGTAGCCCATGACAATTCTGATTCTCTTCTGTTCTTTTCCCATTCCTGTCTGGATCCTTTCTCTCCTGCTCTCCTGTCTCTGATCCTTTCGTGATCTTGCTGTGCCTGTAGTCTATCCATCATTCCTGCCCTAATATTCATTAGCTTTGAGGTTTTTTTTTCCTCTGGTGTTTTAACTCATGTAAATCAGATGCAATCACAAAGACTGCGTTCAGCCAGTTCCATTTAGGTTAGAAAACAGCTGTTGTTAGCACTGCAGCAGCTAAATGGAAGCATTGCCTTTGACTTTGGTGGGGCCAGGATTTCAAGCTTGCATTTTTTTGCATTTCTTAACTGTCTTGAAAGCAGGAAATTATTGGATCCCCAAGCAAAAAAGATACCCTGTGCCGTGCAAACATCTTGCATGGTTATAAAACTATTACTTGCCTTGGCTGTTCAGGACTATCAGAATACTTTGGCAGGCTTTCTGTAAAGTTAATGAAAGTTAGATAAATAAGGAGCTGGTATATCCCCAAATAATGTGTCTCACTCTATCTGTGTATTCAGCCAGAAATAAGCTGGCCACGTTTCTGTCTAATTTCTAAATGCTGGCATGCTCAGTATAATCAAGGTATTCCTTTTAACAGGATTGATTTGAGGCTGAATATAGCTACATATTCCTTGCAGCCTCAGGGTCCTTCAAGAATGAAGGAGCATTGAAATGGGGAATAAAAATAGTAGCACTGTCATTTACCCCTACGTTTTCTGTTCTTCTCCCATGTTCTTCATGGAAATCTTCCCTCCCTTCTCTTCCTTTCATAACTGATATTACCTCATCATTCCTCATGCTTGAAGGTTCTGTGAAAGTTCAGTTCTTTTCGCTTCATTCTCAATGCCTGATTTCTCGTTTCTCTGACCATAAGTAAAATAAAATTTATTCTTATTCTAATCTTATGGGACTTGAGTACAGAGATTAAGGGGGAGCTCGTGGGTGTTCTGTATAAAAACAAACAAAAAAGTGGCTGTAACATTAAGTGGAGTAAGAGGAGAGTAAGAGAACATCAAAAGAAAGAGGATGAAAAATAATACCTATGGGAAGAAAACAGTATAAGAAACAAGAAAAGGATGGAGATGTATATAAACTTTGACTACAGTCCCCACTTTTATCACAAGAACTGGTCAGATTTCAAATGGAAAGGAGATGTGGAAGGGATAAAGGAAGAAAGGTGGAAAGGTAGGGCAATAACAGGTGGTTTCATTGCGTTATGTTAAGGAATTTTATGGAAAATTTGCATACATGAGATCCACATATGATATTAGTAGTATATAAAATATGAAAGATTTGAGTATTATTTATGTAACCCACACCATATACAAGTTTGTCCCTTATTGAATACAGCACTAGGTTAATTCCCATGAAGAAAAGCAAAAAGTATTTTAAGCTCCCTCTAGATTACTCAAGTTGTATTGGTTGAATATTCTCTGCTAACTGTTAAGAATTTGCCTTGATCAAATGCCAGAGGTCTCTTAAAAGCTTATCAGTGATTTATTTTATTTTAGAAAAACAGGCACTAGGGCTGCTGCAGAAGTAATGCCTCCTATTTTATTATGTTGGCCAGTTATGTCAGTGGTGGCTGTTGGTGGGTTCAAATTCTAGTGAGGGGAGTACTTTTTGCACTAACATTGAATAGAAGTTCTCCGCGTCCTCATCTAACCAAGCACAAAAAAATACAACTGAGTTTCATTTTCATCCTAGCAATTCTAGTCCCTTTACCCAAAAAACTTCAGTGGATATCCTTGCCCAGCAGCCTATCTCTGCATGTGCTCTGTCTATCATGCAAAGAGCATCCTATAAACTATCTGCTAGTCATAGTTATACTGTGCATAAAGTCATAATCACAACAAAGTAAATGAAACTTATAGTGAATATATACACCTATTATAGCAGAATATGCATACCAAATTAGGGATTTCACTGGATGGTTCATACAGTAAACCTAATTTGCATCTTACCTCAAGCTTTGTAAAGAAACTTGTAAATTGTGTAATGTAATACAAAGTCCTGGCTACCTCCTTTTCACCTCATGTCCATTTTGACATGTATAATTTGAAGATCACTCTGCCTTCTGTATTTCTTTCCTATTCCCAAGTGAAACGGGGGTGTCAATTTTCCCCACTGGTCAGTAGCTTACTACCTAGACCATCTGTATTCCTGGTCCTTCTACAGATCAGAAGCTTTCACTTTCAGTTAAGCAGAAGGGAAGTTTTTCAATGGGCAACAGGAGATAAGAAACTTTCTAATAAAGATTTCATTTCTCACTGAAATAAACATCCACAAAGTCAGGAAACAGGTTGAAGGCATACAGTCAGCAGGTAAATTCTCCAGCTCTACTTTCCTTATCCCATCTCTGCAGCACAATGCATTGAGTTGTCATCTGCCGTTTGTGTATTCATTCTAATTCTTTCTGCCTTGTTATTCTGTCAATTTCTTAATCTATTTACACTGACTTTATTTTCAGTGTCTATTGTGACAGCAAATCCTAGAATTGCCTTGGGTGTTGTCTGAAAATGGCCATTATCAAATCATAATGCCTACCCAGATGAGGAACTGTAAAGGCCTCAGGCATCAGTAGGAGTCTTTAGCAGCTGCCTGCAGTTTAGACCTGCATATCAATTTCCACCTTAGAGGATCTGCTGCTATATTATAAGGTGAATAGGAACTGGGGGTATTAAAATTTGGATTAGTGGCTCAGCCAAAACGTTCACCTTTCCTTCTCCCCTCTTTCTTTCTCTTTTTCATTTTAATAAACTTGCTATCTCCATCTTTTGTTGGTAAACTATATAAAAATGCAAATGATCCAGAATCCAATTAATTTCTGGAAGGTTGCAGCTGTTTTGGGCCCTATTCACAAAGACATGTGGTGTGCGTGCGTTTGTGTGTGTATATGCATGTGTATGCATCTGATTGCTAAGAAAATCAGGCCTTATTACTGAAGCCTTGACTCTCAAAATTTGGACTATTGTTTATTGCCAGCACTGATGCAAACAGATAATTTCCAAATTGTATTTCACGTTTATTAAAGTGGTAGAAAATGTGGCTAATTTCAGACAAAGCTAAGAGAAGGTGGAGCTTGAGAGCTGAAATAGGAGATCTGGGAAACCTATTTCTATTACAACAAAAATAAGTTTATCTAATATCTCAAAAAGCATTAGTTGCTGTGAGGCACAGGTGAACACATTGTGGATTTCTTCATTGGTTTTGACATTCTTTGTTGCTTTGTTCTACTACTGTGAGTTGTTTGGCTTCATTTCATGTTTTGTTGGTTTGGTTTCAGGTTTGTTTTGTTTTTTTGCTCATGTCTGATGAGTAGTTATGAAACTGAGACTATCCTGGGAATATTTTTCATTACCCCAGCTCAAGCTTGGAAAAGAAATTTATCTAGATCAGGAAGTTTGAAGCAATGTATGTAATTGTTTCTGTTACTGGTTGAACTTGGGCAACATATTCAGGACTGATTATTAATCTACATTATATTAAAGCCTATGTTCATGGCTGCATCTGGAACTAATATCACAGTGCACAAAACTACCAATGGTGTGAACAGTGGGTCTTGATCTCCTGTGTGTCTGCTCCCCATAACAATATTATCCATAAGCAACAAAATCAGCTGTTCTGATTTTCTGTGATTTGTCTTCCTATGCTCCTTTTTGTCTTCTCTGCTATTTAATATGGGTCAAACATGTCTCTGCCAGTAGAATATTACTAATCTCACTTCTACCTAGTGGAACTCAAAGTAGTTCAATATCTATGAGATCACTCCTCCTGTGTCCTTCTTCCTATTTTTTTAAGTTGACAAATAGTACAAAATTTTGCAAAGGAACAGAGCTATGGTTGACAACAGCATGATCGTGTATCAGACTGAAATGAGGATGCTTCTTTAGTTGTAAATGACCTGGGAATCCTAATTCATTTCTTCTTAAAATAAGGTTTTGCTATTTTTCTTCTAGATTTGCTAGAGAAGCACAGGTATTGCTGACTATGAGAGCTGATCTTGCAAATGCTGTTTGTCTTTTTTTTATTGTGCTACACACATTCAGGGAAATCTTAACCATCATGGAAATCCATGGGACACTTAAGATATGTACTAAAGATGTATGAACAACAAGTCCTCCTCAATTCATTATAGTCAGCAATTTCAGCAGCAAGTCCATACAAGGCTAAATTTAACCTTGTGCTGAAAGCTTGTGTCAGGTCAAAGCACTATTTAAATCCCCCTTGGACTCCAGAAATAGAATTCTGAAGTGGAATTGAAAGCCTTGAGTTGGCTTCTAGTATAGGCAAGTATTTTATAAGGAGGAAATGGTTTTTGCCAAGGTTGTGATACTTTTTCTAAATAGTCTAGGAAGTGTTGATCCATAAAAGCAGCAACTAGCTCAGTTTCACTGAGCATGGCAATTCATTGAATAATGTGCTGAGGTGCCTTGATTAATAAGAACAGGCTTCTCTATGGGTAATAAACCCAAGGCTGCTCTCTTCCTGGGAAATAGCCAAAGCTTTTGATCAGATAAGCTAGGTTTTTAAGTTCACTATTTTACAGTGGAAGCTTTTCTTCTTTTGGCTTTGCTGTAAATGATAACGCAGAGATAACGCATATTGGGAGCACTGATAACGGAAAGAATAAGCGGATCTATAGCAAGAAAAATGGGAGAGAGTCTCCCATCTCAAGCACTGTTCTGGAAAGACTGGGCAGAGAGATATCTTGATAAGGTTATGTGTGGCTCAGCAATAACAGCATGTCTTGCTGCCAAAGCAGCACTGTACATTAGAGCTTTTCAGGTGATCTCACCATTACAGGATAAAATCAGTGTGGCAGGCACTGGGTATAGTCCTTCTGCAGGATGCTTTATTTCCACTGTACTTGTAGTAGTCTCTTTCTACAAAGAGTAGTCAGGGTTCAGGCAATTTCTTCACTCAGGAGCTGTGAGGAAAATCAAGGAGTTCTCAGATTAACAGATCTGGTAGAGGCAGTATAACATAGGGCAAACTGCCTTGCTGCTTGCCACAGTCTAGTGTACAAAAATTATTTCATGGATGTATGCAGCATATCACAGAATGGCCAGTGAACACAGTATATTGGATGGGAACCCAAGGATCATGAATCTCCAACCCCCCTGCCACATGCAGGGCCACCAACCTCCCCATTTAATACTAGGCCAGGCTGCCCGGGGCCCCATCCTATCTGGCCTTGAACACCTCCAGGGATGGGGCATCCACAATCTTCCTGGCCAGCCTGTTCCAGCACCTCACCACTCTCTCTGTAAAGAACTTCCCCCTGACATCCAACCTAAATTCCCCCTTCCTCAACTTAAAACCATTTCCCCTTGTCCTGCAGTTATCTACCCTTCCAAAGAGTTGACTCCCCTCCCATTTGTAGGCTCCCTTTAGGTACTGAAAGGCTGCAATGAGGTCACCCCACAGCCGCCTTTTCTCCAGGCTGAACAAGCCCAGCTCCCTCAGCCTGTCTTTGTAGAGGAGGTGCTCCAGCCCTCTGATCATCTTTGTGGCTCTCCTCTGGACCCTCTCCAACAGCTCTCTGTCTTTCTTGTACTGGGGGCCCCAGACCTGGACACAGTACTCCAGAAGGGGCCTCACAAGAACAGAGTAGAGGGGGACAATCACTCCCTGTCCCTGCTGGCCAACCCTCTTCTGATGGAGTCCTGGATACCATATAAGGTCTTAAAATTGAGTGGGTCCTGCATGTAAAAAATAATAATTTAGAAAAGTATGAATATCAGTTCTATCCAGTGGTGTCATAGAATCACAGAATCATTAAGGTTGGAAAGACCTCTAAGATCATGTAGTCCAACACCAACTGCAACGTATTTGAATCTCTTTTATATAGCCCCCAAGCTCAGTCTCCTTTTGAATTGAGATCCTTTCTTCTTTTCCAGCTGGATCCATTATGTGAAGTCATTTGGATTTCATTATAGTGAATGCAGTATAAATATTTGTTTAAGAAGGAGACTGCACTTGAACATTTTGGGACAGCCTGACATTGTCATAGATTGCTAGGAGGAAATGATCTCTGTTATAACTCACTGGAAGGTAGAGGGTGGGAAAGTATCTCTCTGGTGTAAGAAATGGCTTGTTAAAGTAATCAATCAATCTCTTATTTTCTTTGATATGTGAATTAAGGAGCTTCATGTATTTCTTAAAGGGCCTACTTCTGCTGTTCATTGACTTCTGCCAGCTATCAGTTATCCTCAATCTGTATTGACATAAGGCTTGAGAAACCTACCACCTCTGAGTCACGTAGCATGTGTTACTCGCTCCCTCATCTTAGCCAATCATATTTTGAATAATGCAGATAGGACAATTTGCTAGAAGAACACGCTAAGAGCCATTACTAGAAAGATCAAAGACCCATCTAGCCCAGCATCTGTTTCTACGTGATGCTTCCTCTTGCTGGTCTACCCAACTTCAACTATGCCCAGCTCAAAGGATTTTCTTTAGATGTAGTCCATATTTTTGGTAAGTCTAGTTCTTAGACTTACTTACACTTACTTACACTTAGCTAGTTCTCCCCCCTTATCATCCATTAATACATACCTCATACAGCCACAATAAATGTCCCTCCTATTGTACAAAGAAGTTTGTACCTTCTTCATTTTACATTCCTTAGTTCTCATGTGGTAAGGCTCTAGATCCATTGTTCATTCCGTTCACCATTTCTCAGACTTCTGTCATGTTGTAGAATCATAGAATGATTTGGTTGGAAGGGACCTTTAAGATCATCTAGTTCCAACCCCCCTTCTATAGGTAGGGACACTTCCCTTGAGACCAGGTTGCACAGAACCCCACCCAGCCTGGCCTTGAATGCTTCCAGGGAGGGGACATTCACAGCCTCACTGGGAAACCTGTTCCATCATCTCACCACCCTTGCAGTAAAGAATTTCTTCCTAGTATCTAATTGAAATCTACCCTCTTCCAGTTTAAAACCATTTACCCTCACTCTGTCGCTACATATCCTCACAAAAAGTCCTTTCCTGGCTTCTCTGTAGACCCCCTTCATATACTGGAAGGCCACTATAAGGTCTCCTCAGAGCTTTATTATCTGCAGGCTACGGAGCCCCCAGCTCTCAGCCTGTCCTCGTAGGAGAGGTGCTCCAACTTTCTGATCATCTTCATGGCCTTCCTCTGGACCTGCTCCAACAGCTCCATATCTTTATATTGGGGACTGCAGAAGTGGATGCAGAACTCCAAGAAGGGTCTCATCAGAGCAGAATTGAGGGGCTGAATCACCTCCCTCAATCTGCTGGTCGCACTTCTCTTGAGGCAACCCATGATACAGTTGGCCTTCTGGGCCGCAAGCACACACTGCTGGCTCGTTGAATCTTTCATCAACTGTCACTCCACAATCCTTCTCCTCATGGCTGCTGTCAAGCTGTTCTCTGCCCAACCTGTACCTGTGCTTGGGATTGCCCTGGTCCAAACACAGGTACATGTTGACTGTAGAATGGCTTGAGAGCAGCCTTGAGGAGAAGAATTTTTCTTACAGTTCACCTGTTTTCCAGGAGTAAGTGTACCAATATTCCCTGAGGTAGTTGCTGAGTAAATTTTCTTAAAAGTTCTGCAGCTTCAGTTGTTGCTCTTTTTGCTTTCCTCTGAAACATCTCATTTTACCTGAATTCTTCTGAAAGACAGAGACATTCAGCACAAAGAGAAGTTGAATGGTGCTTTCCTGATGGAACACAATCATATTTTCTGCTTTGTTCTCAACATGTTTTCAAACAATTTCTAATGTCTGGTTTTCTTTCTTGGCTGATATTAAGCATTGGCTTGATATTTTCATAGGACTATCTACGATGAACCTAGATCTGTCTCCTGAGTGAGCTGCTTTTCCTGTGTGCATTGTTCTCCATTTCTCTGTGTTGAATTTCACCTGAATTTCTTAGCCACCTGGCTTCATAAGGTTCATTTATAAAATTTTTTGGTCTCTGCTTGTCCTTGCTATCTTGCTATCATCATCAAACTTCTGTAACTCACTACTCACCCACTTTCCCAAATGATTTATGAATACATTAACTACCTCAGATCCCAACTCAGATCTCACAAGAATTTGAAGGGTAGAGCACACACCATTGTAAAGACTATCCATTTGGTTTTTGTCTCTTTGCCTTAGCTTTTAACTACTTATTTACCCATGCAGCCATCTTTCCCTTTTTTCTGTCACCACTTAGCTTTCTTTAAAAACTGTGAATGATTTTATCCAAGTCATTCGGAAGTCCAAGTAGACTATGACAGCTGAATTAACATCAACCACTTATGTGTTGATATCTCTAGAGACCTCTAGTAAATTTGGAAGATAGGACTCTTCGTTATAAAAGCAATGCTGACTTTTTTCCCAAGTGAATTCAAGTTATTACTAGTCCTTCCTTAGGCTAATACTGATTTTCTCAGTAGGTAAACATGATATCTTCAAAGCTATTCCAACAAATGTTGTTTTAACCTTTATCCAAGAAGGACGTAGTATGTTAGCTGATATATGTTTTCACCATATTGAATCCTGTACTATGTACTGTTACAGACTCCACAAGGAAAAATAGATGAGGCAGATGCTGGTTGTATAGCAGTAGAGGTTGAACCTTCCCATCAGTATTCCCTTACGTTATGTTGCCATGTGACAGATGGTAGTAGAGAGGAAGCTGACAAAATGGTGTCTTACATGAAGATATGCATGAAGCAAAATTTTCTCATTAAGTTGCTCCATGAGAAAGAAATGGAATCCACTGACGTTCATCGACATTTGCTAAGAGTTGGAGACAAAACAGTGGATGTGAGCACAGTGAGGTGGTGGGTGGTGCATTTCAGCAGTGGCAACAGCAACATGAAAGACAAGCCACATTCTGGATAGTCATGTAGGTTTTTGAATGTGGCAGGTGGGCTCTTGTTTATCACTGAAAATGTACAGCTAATAGTGGTGTCTGTTGAAAAAGAGTGTCTTGTAGTTGAGAATTTATTCTATCAAGTAGTATCCTTCATATGCTAGAGGCTTGGGATAGAGTGGCTGGAAGATGGTATAGAGGAAATGGACCTGGATATATTGGTTGACACTTGGCCAAACATGAGTCAGCAGTGTGCCCAGGTGGTATCCTGGCTTGTATCAGAAATAGTATTGCCAGCAGGAGCAGGGAAGTGATCATCCCTCTGTTCTTGAAGGTACACAGCACTAATGAGGCTGCAGCTCAAGTACTCTGCTCAGTTTGGTATGACCCTCACTACAGGAAAGACATCGAGGCCCTGGAGTGTGTTCAGAGAAGGGCAACAAAGCTGTGAGAGTTCTGGAGCATAAGTCTTAGGAGGAGCGGCTGAGGGAACTGAGATTGTTTAGTCTCAAGTAGAGGAGGCTAGGGGGTGACCTTTTCACTCTCTACAACTGCCTGAAGGGATGCTGTGCTTCTTCTGTGCCCCTTCTCCTATGTAACTAGCAACAGGGCTACAGAGAGTGGCCTCAAGTTGTGCCAGGGGAGATTCAGGTAGGACACTAAGAAATACTACTTCTCCAAAAGAGAGGTCAGGCACTGAAACAGGCTGCTGAGGGTTGGGGTGGTTTCACCATCCCTGGAGATGTTCAAGAAACATTTGGTTGTTGTACTGAGGGATGTGGTTTAGCGGGAGATGTCAGTGATATGTGGACAGTTGGACTGGATGATCTTAGAGGTCTATTCCAACATTAGTGATTCTATATATCTGTTACTGTGCTCTTAGTATCTGTCATAGTTTAAATGGAAATAAATAGGAGGAGTTCTGCTGTGATCCATGTACCAGTATGAGTGAATGAAGTGGACTTATTTACTATAGTAATGACAGCTCGGTGTCATGTGCTTTGGTGATTCCATGTCAGAGCTGCAGTCCAGAAAGATGGTCATCCTGAAAGTTCAAGTGACTTCTGTTATCACTTACTTTAACAATAGGACAGTGGTGCAACAGGTGAGGTAAAAATCTACCTAAAATGGTCACTTGAAATCTGTGCACTCTGTTATGCTGAGTATTTGAGTGCTTAACAAGCGCTGTCACTTCATCTATTTACTTCATATATTTTGCACGTGATATGACATAGAAATAACCTATTGATTTATTATGATACAAAATTTAGCATTAGTTAAATTGACCATCGTTTTATTCAGCCTGATAGGAAAGACATAGGAATACTGGTGAAAAACAGCAAAAATAGAAGGGCAGAAAGTTGTTTTTATTTTGTGTATGTGTGTGCACTTATTAACGTGTCACCTGTTTCTAGGACATAGATTTGTCTGCTATTTCAGTGTCCTAACATGTTTACGTTTTTTCCCTCCTCAAAAGTCACAAAGGAACTAAACATAGATTTACTTTAAATTTTAGGGAAAGAGGTGGTCCTTGCCCTAGATGCAATAGTTCTCTTGATTTTGATAGCATTACCACTAGCATTAAATGTAATTTACTTTATCTGATGACAGTTTGCTGAACAAGATCTTAAGTTTTAATAGGATCAGAACATAGATAGTAAGCAGAGAGAAGAGAAAAGCATTGTGGGTGGAATTCATCCCACCCCATTACCCCTTTCTTAACTAAGAACAAATTGAGCACAAATAAGAGATTACATGGTCTCCAGGAGGTGGGCCAAGTTAGAGGGCAGCAGCGCATCCAGTCTCCAGGCTGGAACAGAGTTTGACACCCTGCTGTATTTCTCCTGATGCTTTGTTGCCCTGTTGTAGTACAGTTGTGAACTCATTACTCAGATATATGCTTCTCTCTATTCACCATTGCACTCTTAATTACCCTCTAGTTTATGATAGCTAGTACAGGCTCATGCAGTTTCTGAGATTACCTATTCCATAAGCCATCCACTCTTTGCACAGCAGAACTTTTTTTTATATATCTCATACTATCATGGGCAAATTTCATAGTACGATAAAGCCCTTCACCAATCAAAACATCTAGTGTTAGAGGAGAAATTGGTTTCTCATTCAGAGTTATGGGACTATTATGACCTCCCACATTACTGCTGGTTCATTTGCAATCAGCTTTTTCATTATCTTTCAGCTACACAGGACCAGAATTATGTTAATTGCCCATTAACTACAGTTGGGTGATTCATTTATTCTTCTAATTTAGAGTATCGAAAATGGATCTAACCTCTATTTTGCTTTTAAAACTTTCTGATACAATGTGTGCCATTGCAAAGGTGAAAGTAAAAAACAAGATACCAAGAAAGCCTTATCCTTCACAGTGTGTGGTGTCTCAACAGACAGCGTAAGATCCCATATTTCTTGCTTCTCCCTGCAATGTGTTCTGCAAACAATAACAAATAAGTTTATCAGAAGAGTTCATTTCTTTTTACCACCTCCTCTACTGGAGTACATTTTCCTCTATGTGTACCGAAGTTTCCTAATTTTGTTTTTTTACTTTGTAATTTCTGACTCTTAAGGAGGGTTGTGCTTCAAGGCTTAAATCATCCTATACCTAGAAAAAAATCAGGTTAGATTTCTTCATGGCAAGGTTACTGAATATCTGTGGAGTTAGCTGTAGGTGGGTTGTATGGCAAGTATCATCCACTGTACAATTCCAACTTTTTTTCCCCATTGTTGGGATTCTTGAGCTTTGTATTCATTTGTGGAAAAAGGGGAATAACTGAATATTTTTATCTCAAATGTTTCTTCCTTGAATGTTTCAGGATTGTGGACTGGGAGTGTTTTCATCTCTATTTTCTATAGCAGACTGTAATTTAATTTCAGTTTTCCCCTGTAGCAAAATGTAGGTGTTTGTGATAATTGTTGAAGGCAGAGTTCTCTGTGGAAGCGTAGCTTCAGTCCTTCAAATACTTAAGTATAACTTTACTCAAGTGAATTAGCCTAATTGATATGGCTCTAGCACTTACATGAATGAATGTATCGTTTAGAAGGATGAACATATTCATCTTTAACTAATCGCAGTCTTGGAAAGAATAACTTTCTACACTTTCCCAATAGACTATTTGTATGATCATAGCAATGACTAGGAAATTTAACCCAGGATCCAGACACATTCAATACTGTATGGGTAAGTAAGAAAGAATGCATGCAGGCCCTCTGAAAGGACGTACTCCAAATATGTTAAGGCAAAGAAATATGGAACAGGCAAAGCGTTTGGGGGACAGGAGGGGGACAAAGTGAGAGTGGGCATTTTTACCCCTGTGCACTGGAAAGAAGCTGAGAGGGCTTTTGGGTGAGGAACCCCAGAGTGCCTAAAAAGAAGGATAAAAAACAGACTGAAAATGGGTTTGAGGGAATCCAGTTGTCCATGTGGGGATGGTGTCATTAAGGCAACTGAAAGGCTTGGGGAAAGAAACTTTGAATTACAGCAGGAGGAAAAAACGAAGGTCACAGTGGATCGTGCTGATATTTTATTGTAGGCAGGGAAAGATTTCTTGAAAGAACTGTTATCTTTCATTGGACCAGTCGGAACTGGAAAAATTGGATGTGATTCTGGGGGCAAGAGTGCACCAGAAGAACTGAAAAAAAAGAAGCTGACATCTGAGCATGTCAATTTCTTTCTTCTTTGATTGGAGTTCTTGTGGAAGTAAAAGTAGGAAGTAGTACTGGAAAAATAAAACTATTTCTGTGACTACTAGATTACAAATACTAAACATTTTAAATAGAAAAATGAAATAACACTTTTTGTGTTGCACTGGCAGTCTTTTTAAGCTGCATAGACAAATGTATTTATGAAACACATCTAAATTCCACAGATTATACCAAATTTTGTCTTTTGGGTTTGTCACCCTTTTTTCCTCCATTTTCTAGTATTTTGGTGTACTTTCTTTTTCTTTCTGCATGTTTTTGTTGTCCATCTTTCTCTGACATCTTTTTTCAATGAACTCCTAATTTTCCTTCTCTATCCATCCTTAGGCTTTGATTTTGTAAACCCTTGTACAAGATCATTCACCCTGAAATCAACAGTGTTTTTGATATATGGGCAAATTTAGTGCTGCAGGTTTAGGAATAAAGTATCACTGACCTGCATATTAAACCTTAGTGTTTCAACAGATCTTATTCTGTCTTGGAAGCACCAGAAGTGTGTAAACCTTTATTATTTTGAATGCTGAAGGGTAGCATACACAGCCAATTGAATTTTTGAGGGTTTTTCACATCAGTATCTTATCAGAAAGACACAGAGCAGAAATTCATTTCATGCTGTATTCTCATCTCCACAGGTTGCACTGTAATTCATGTTTTATCATGATTTTGCAGTATGGCAAAAACCACAAGATCAGTAAATTTGATAGTCAGTGTCGCAAAACCATACATAAAATTCACTGATTTGTTCTCTACTCAGTCAGATTCTACCCATTACCATGAATTCCATCTATGGAAAGCAAGTGTGACAGTGAAAAATCTCACACAGTTATAGGTGTGCTCCTGAAGTCTGGAGGTTAATTCAGCATCTTAAAACATGGCTGCTGCTTTCAGCAGTCCCTTTGACTTCTGTTTATATAGTAACCCTTTCCCAAATCTTTTTTGATCTCCTAATCACAGTTGTCATCTTGGAGAGGTGGTAGCCTCGTAGATCAGTCATCTGTGTGCCGTGACTGGAACATTCAAACTGTCTGCCTGCCTTCCAGCATCTTTATTTTGGGTGGCAGTGACCTGTTTGTAAAGTTACACACTATCACATTGGAAAAACAAATTTGGACAAATGAACAGCTATAAGAAAGGCCACAGGCAAGCAGAGTAGCTCCAGCACAGCTCAGCCTCTATACATAGGCTGATTTCTTCCAGGTACCATATACTAATGCAACCAGTTAAAACGACTGAAAGAATGAAACTGCACAGATGAATTGTGGTAAAAGAATAGGTTTCAGGAATCATATTAATTGAGTTATCTTCCTGCTCCCCTTTTTTAAAAAACAGGAGCCTCTGGCATGTATCTGCTGGAACACACATTGTCTCATTGATTTTACGCACATACACGTACACAGTTTTCAACACCTTCTTATTTGAGGTCCCCTTTTCTGATTGGGATTGATTTAGAAGCTCCTAATTTGTCTGTATTTAATCAATATCGTAATACTCCTTGCATTCTAAAATATGCAGAATGCAAGATATAGATAGAGTTCATGTCAACTTTGCTTCTAGAATATTAATTATTTCATTGCTGATAATTTTCATTTAAATACATTATCTTAAATCTTGACTTAACTTTTTTAATATGGTGCTTTTCCATATTTTTTTAAATATTCAGGGTTGGATGGTTGAATGATGAGTTCATCTACCTATGAACTAATTAGAAGGGAGAAGACTGAGATTCCTAGCTGCTGTAAAAGATGCAGCAGAAAGCATTTTTTTAGAGATGCAATCATTTTTTTCCACATACGAATGCTACCCTCTGCTGGAGAGCTGGTACATTACAGCTTAATATTCAGCATTACTCTTTGAGTGACTTCTCCCGGGCTGACTGCAGGTGACAATGCCATAGGTTTACCGTCCCGCTGCCCAGCTTTCCTTGCTCTGAATGCCAGCTGCAACGGCTCCTCAAGCTGCCCTACGCGCATTTAAGAATTAGCTCTGACTTCTTTGCAAATCAAACAAAACATGAGATGGTTATCTCTCGTGAGGATTGCTAAATTTGATTCCGTGTCTGGCAGGTAACATGGCTGCCTGCATTTTTCTCCTGAGAAGCAAGTCTTTGCTGTGCCCAGGCAGTGTCCTGGGAGAAGAACCACTGCAAGGAGGTGACACTGCATGTGGCCCTTCTTGCCTTCATCTCAGCTCTGCACAGTCAGAACAAGCTGATCCAGATGCTTGCTTTCCTGCATCTGATTTTTACTTGCATTGAAGGGACATGCTTAGATCTGAATCCATTTCTAGTTTTCATTCTTCTCCCTTAGAATATTTCCAGTCTGTCCTCTTGGCAGCCTACTCTTTTGAGGGCGACTGACTAGTCTGGAAGGAAGGAGATGAGTGGACTGGATGCAAGGTTAACCAGCCATTGGAATCTCTCTGACACACAAAGATTTCACTGCTCCCAATTTAAGTCTAAAAAGATGACATTTTAGTTGTGGTTTAGAGGGTAAGAATAGAGTACAGCCATGAGAGAATGTAATGCAACATAACCGACATGCCAGAAAGCCTGAAGAAAGTATAATTTATGCTAAATTGTACTACCTTGATGAATAAGACTAGCAGGATATATTAACAAATGATACTTCTACAAGTTCATGGTGCCATCTGCTATAATTTAATGTTTAATTATGCCTTTAGTATTGAATAATAAAGGATGGTTTAAAAACCCGAAGAATGTATCTCAGAATTAGTTATTTCTATTGATCCCAGTTATGTTTCAGAGAGTCCTGTTGGTTTTTTTTCTTCTTCTTTTAATAAAGGAACATTTCAATCTGATTTATAGACTTTGTAAGCAGAAAGGCTTTGGTGCAGTCAGCCATACTAACTCCCCCCGCTGCAATATGAATTTCTCATATTGGGCAGAAATAAGGCAGGATATTTACTACATAAGGATTCATAACATGGAAAGGTACAAAATTCTGGTTTGTATTTTCGAATTAAAATTCAGTTTCTGTTTTTGCTGTAACCACAGAGCCGTCAGCTTTGTTGCAGGACTCGGACCTGATATTGAATCAGCCCAAGTTTTGGTTTACCTCAAAGCCTGTGTGATTTTTGTCATAAAATGCACAAAATATGGCAGTTGCAAGTTTGTAAATAAAAATTGATGGGGATTAAGCCACAGGAAGAAATGTGCTCTATCATTAGTAGAAAAAGGGAATTATTTCTACTTCCTTAAAGCAGAGAAAATTTGCTCCCCTTATAGCTTTGTTATTAGTAAAAAGCAAGTGCTCCTGTTATCGTTGTCAAAGTTTTTGTTATCCTTTGATTTATCAAAGTATTGGAACGTAACTACTTACACCACTCAAGAATGACTAACACTTGTAAAGAATCAGTAAATTCAAAAACTGAGGGATTACTTCCATGGTATATTAGATGCTTTTCAGGCCTTTCAACTGTAACTTAAATTACTGTGAACATTTCGTAGTGTTTTGAGCTGTGGTGAATCTTGAACCTTATTTGTTTATCTCCAAATAAAAATAACACACTGCATTATAATATTTTGTTGGTATATAATTATATTGTATACCAATTGTATAAAGATATTCTGGAACCTCAAGTACACATCAAGTAAAGAAATATATTCCACAACACCCTCAAAATTTAGTAATGCACAGTTGATTGATGAAAATAATAAAAAGTAATAGACGTGCTACATTAATGCAGGATTATAATGGGATCAAGAATGAAGAAGTGTTTTTAATAAAATATTAGAGGAAGTTAGAATAGGAAACCTATTTTTTTGTTTAGTGTTCAGTTTTTCTGGGGGAAAAACTGGATTAATTTTATTTGAAAGTGTAGTTTCGTGTGTGTTTGCTTTGGATATATTCATAGCCTTTTAGCACAGACATTTGATTTCACACCTAGCCTGAAAATAAGCACATGAAGAATTTTTTTTTTAATTCTAAGGCAAAATATGTATTAGTATTAAAGTCAGGCCAGCTTATACAAGCACAGGATCTCATCGCATTTATAATATTCTCCTGTTTCACTCCCTTTTTTGTTAAAATATCTCTTGAAGCAGTGTTGTGGTTTTTTGTGTGTGAAAGGAAGATAAATGCATTGATTAAAAAAAAACCATCAGATTTCAGTACAAATGGGGCAGAAGTTAGCTATGAATACACAGAGGCTGGAAATTAGAAGACAAATTCCAATTATGAGGGAAGCCCATTGGAACAGTCTTTCCCAAAGGAGTGAGAATACTGAAAACAGAGGCAACAAAAATCCCTGATTTAGGAGATATGGAATATAATGTGGCCCTTGCTAACACAGGGTCTTGAGAACCCAGGAGGTTTCTTCCACTGCTGTGTTCCTAGAAATAGCATGTAGTTGTAGTTGACTGTAAATTGCCATGAAAACTTGCTGAAAGAAAGACAGTTCTAACATTTAATCTTGGCACTGTTTCTTAGAGTTCCTCTCCACATTGTTTTCCATATCTAGCCACTTCTCTTAGCAGAACAATAATAGAACAGCTTTCTGGCATCCGTGGATCTTGGTATCCACCCTTAGAACCACAGCTTAGACCACTGAGTTATATAGACAATAGCATCTGACAATACATATGTATTTCCTCATTACAGAAGTATTCTCTAAAATGACCTGAGGTGTTTGCTCCTAATGGTCACTATTTCAATATCAGAAGAGAGCAGATTCCTTAGATCTGTATGGAATGGCGTCCTGTGACTGAGTTGAGCATACTTCTTCCCTCAGATTTCCTGCTCCACTTTGAATCTCAGTAGCACTGTTGGAACCCAGCCTTGGAACCTTATCTACCAGTTCTCCTTTTTCATTGTGTAAAGTACAAAATGACTAATGAGCTGCCTTTTTGGTTTTGGAAGGTACTGGCAGAGATGTCCCAGGGGATGATGCAGAATAATCTCTTGCTCTGAAACTGCATCAGCTGCAAAACCTTGATCTGGATATTCATTTTCTCCTGTGGCCCATTTTGTGGTGGTTGCAAGATGGATAGTAAGATGGAGCCTATCTTTATATCATCTTTCTTTTTCCCCATCTGCATTCTAACAGATTTGAGCAGGCCTAAAGGTCACTCTGCATGTAGCCACAGTAGCTTTTTAAAAATCTTTGAGTGTTAATCCAGCTCTGTACTGCTTTATATTTGCATATTTGCTTAATCAGAAGTGTGTAAGGTCAGCACAGGAGCTTCATTAAGATATTCATGGCTAAAATTGCTCTCCTCATCACTTCCCTTACAACTCTCAGCCAAGCTCTGCACAGGTTGCAGACCTCCCTTGTGCCCCTGCTGGGAGTGGCAGCGGGGATGAAAACAGATGCATAAATAAGTGGGGTGGCTGGAATGTTCCAGCAAGCAGGGGGTCTGAGAGAGCTTGTGTTGTGCTAGCCATGTTTTAGTTTGTGCTGTTTTTTCTTGAGAGAATCGCCATGAAATCTATTAAAGAAAGTAAAAGAACAGATTTGCAAAGCTAAGGTATGCAGGTTTGGGGGAGCAAGTTGTATTGTAGAAATTGTAACTGTTAGACAGTAATGATGCGAGAATACAGTGATCACTGTTCTGGGGAGCCTGTTCCATGCTCATCATCCTCTGGTGAAGAAACTTTTCCTAACACCCAGCCTGACCTTCTCCTGATATAGCCCCCTGCCATTCCCTCAGGCCCTGCTGCTGTCACAAAAGAGCAGAGCTCAGCACTGCCCCTCTGCTGCAGGAGCTGCAGTCACCAAAGGCCTCCCCTCAGCCTCATCTGGGCTGGATGAACAAACTTAGGGACCTTGGCCTCTCCTCATACATCTCACCACATAGGCCTTTCACCACCTTTGTAGCACTTCTTTAGACACTGGAAAGGACACAGATGGTGACCTTTCTAGAGATGTTGGTCTTACTGGGGCCTTCTGTTAATCCATGTTCTTCACCACTGTGAACACCCATTTCTTTCTTCTGCTGTTTCTATCCTTGCTTCTGCTGCCAACCACAGGTGCAGAGCCTAACTGCCTAAATATTTTATTTCAAAAATAAGAGAATTTAGAATTGGGGGAAATAAAATGGTAACAGATATACTAAGGGAGCCAACGGCCTGCCTATTTTAGGAAAATTAAAACTTATTAATGTCAGGAAGCATTCTGCTTCCGTGTATGTTTGACCTCCTTTACTTCTACCTATCGTATGGGAGGCACGCACCCCATATGTTCCATTTGGCTGGCAGGACAACAAATAGCATTCGGAGATGTTTCCCTTACTTGTTATACTGTTAATCGCACATGTTGACTTCTATCACAAGATACAAAATAGCAGAAAAACTATTCCAGGGCAAGTGCAAGTAGTATTGTATATATATTTCATACTCAAATTTTTCCTTACCACATTATAACCAACCCATTTCTTTTGTGACAGCTTGGAGCTATTAAAGCCAGCTAAGGCTTTCAACTTTATATTTCAAAATGAATAGGTGCTCCAGGGGTTACAACTACTGCCCATTAGGGATACTGCAGAGGCTATTTTGTGAGGATGTTTAAATACTATTTTGTCAAAGTAGGAAAATGCCAGTAGAAGCTTTCAATTCAAATTTTAAGAGGATGCTACAGGCACTGTGGAGGTAATGTAAGAAAACTTGTAATTCCCATTAGTAGAGTTAAGAGGAATTACAGAACATACATGTAGAAAGCTGAACATCTGCTATGGGTGAGAAGGCTTTTTAAATGGAAAGCATAATAATGCTAACAGATTGCCAGCAGGATGATAAAAATAAAAAGTTAATTCCAGGCATTGTATTATAAGATGAGACTCTAGTGCTCAGCCCATAATACTTTGGTCAGATTTATTTTTCAAAATGACTTTCTAAAAATTAATTATTGTGCCTCTGCCATTGTCATGTCTTTCTCCCCTCCTTACCACTCACTCTTGTTCAGCTCAGCCTTATATTCCAGTATGTCAAGCTTTCCTTTCATTGAGGCTTCACTGACTACAGAAGTTTTGGTAAATAGTGATTAAAGCCTGCAGAGTTTTGCTCAGTGTAAACATGCAGAATTGTAATGAGTTTTCCTGTTTGTTAGGGTCATGATTTTTTACAGTCAAAGGCTCCATCCAGGTCTGACTTCACTGAAGTAATTGTTTGCCTAGCATTTCATTGCTGCTCAAAAACAGTCCCCATCTGTGCCCTATCATGTATTCTCTGCCAGCACAGGGAACTGGGATGCTCTTGGTCAGGGAAACGGAGCAGCTGGGAAATAAAACTCTGGGGGGAAATAGTCTTTCAGTTTGAATCTTCTCTGATTGGCTCTCAACACAACTGCTGCTGCTAGCTCAGCAGAGGCAATGGCTAGGTGTATGCAGCTTCATCAAGAGTAGGCTTGGGGGCTATTTTCCCTACAGCGATATTCCCTTTAACTACTGTCCTTTTAAAGCTAGTAGGAATTTTTATAACGATTAAACAAATGGTTCAGGATAGGCACATCACTAGTTCACAAGTACAACTCATACAGCTTCATTCTGACCCAAACCAACTCATTTGTTAGAACCTGAACTTGGAAGTGATCTATTTTCTTAGGATTTAAAGCAACATGTAATAGGAAAAATCATTGCTCTGGAAAGAGTTTTTCTTTGAAAACATTTGGGCTGAAGCTCTTGCAAAAACTTAGTGTGTTCATCATTATTGCACTCAATCTGTTTTTGTAATTTGGTCTTGAATTTGAGCAGGCAAAGGCTACCTGTGTTTGCTACCTCCTGGTGATCCAGGCACTGCCTCCCCTACCTGTCAGCTGCATCTGACTAATGAGGCAGATTGGATCAGTTGTGCTTATATCAGGATCTAGATTTATGAACCTTGATTTTTTGGCTGAAGAGTTACTTTATAATGTTGAGTTATCAACAAATAAAAGCTTTAGAAAACCTGAATAATGTATTTTGCCCCTCGATTTCTTTGGTTACAACAGTATTCTTATCGTGCATTTCAGGGATCTCTAGTGATCAACAGGGCACCATGAAATAGGGCCAAAAATATTTGTTAAAGGATAAATAGGTAAAAATAGAAGTTCTACTGTTGAGTACTTTTTTTATTTCTTTTATAGTGGCTTTCGTATAAAACACCAGTATGCCTCATGCAAGAGGCTCCCTAGATTTTTATTTTTTATTTTTTTTTAGAGGGAATATGGGCTTCTCTATTAAAAAACAGAGGCAATAGTGCAATAAGCTGCTTGTGTAAGAAAGGATTTTCAGGAATGTATCTTTAGTTTAATGGTAACAGAGCTTACAACAGCTAAGGTTCTGGCAACTCACAAAATTTTCAGTCTGTCTAGAGCTCAGCAAGGAAGACAGTTCTGAAATAGAAATCTTTTGATCTTAAAATGACAAGATCTGAATAGTAAAACCCCTCTCATAAGAAACACGGGCTGTAATTATGGCACATCTATTATTTAAAATGTTCTTGAAAATTCACGTAAAATCTGTTCAAAACAAACTGCAGCATTAGGTCAGGAAGTGGTCTGTAACAGAATTTTTTTTATGCATTTCAGACTTTACTCAAGCAAGTGTTTGCTTGCAGTAATTGCCACTGAATTGGTAGAGTGTTTGTCCAAATGGGTAGATCCTTTCCCTGTAAAAATAGATTCTAATTTATTCTGTTTTACTTTATAGAAGATCCTATATGTGTGCAAATTTTCTGAAGAGGCTCAGGTCCTTCCTTTCCTAATCCCTCTCCTCCATGTACAGCTGAACTATGTTTGTGCCTGACAGTGAGCAAATCTGGCAATACAAATAGCTGTGTTAGCCACAGCTATTATAAAGAAAATTCTGCGATGTAACCATCTTGCAGCCAACATCAAACAACCCAGGAAAACAAGTGAGCTGGAGCTTAGTCATATTTGTTAATTAATGCATGATGATTTCCAACTAAAATTAATTTAGTGATGGAGTAAAGCATATGGAATAATGCTTAAGCTTACATCAAAGGCAAATATTGAATACATTAAGATACATTATCTCTACTCTTTCTGGAGTATATTATGTTCTATTAAGATGTGATGTTCTGAATTTCTGCCTGGGCTTCTCTGAGAATTTGTGTGATGGTTCACAAATGCGTTCCCCAGTGCCCTCCTCTCTAGCACTCTTCCAATTCAGCTATCATTTTTTTGTTTCAGATGAAGCATTAGCACTCATTATCACTCATTATCTGTCAGCAGAATAAAAAAGAAAACAAAACCAAACCAAAAAGACCCAACAACACCTTTTTTTTTTTCTTTAAGATGACACATCTTTCTTGGATGATGCTTCTGATGTTATCAGTAGGAAAAGCCTTCAAAGAAAATGAGTATCAAGCCTGAAACATTACATAATGCTGAGTTGAAAGACAAAGTGTTTTCTGGAATTCTAAATTTTTTTAAGCAGCTGCCTTTAAGTGAACACAGCCATCACTGTTATAAAATATTCAAAGCCTCATACATATCAAACAGACAGACTTACTAGGGCAAACAATCTCATGTATCAGTTAAACAAACATTTGGAATTTTTCCTAAGCCCGCTCTAGGTCCTTAAGATGCTTCTAGTTTTAATAGATTTTATCTAGTATCCATTTGTTTTCTGTTTTTTGTCTTTTTTTAAGACAATTTCCAACTTTGCAGAACCCTGCTGGCTTTCTGGCAGAGCAGATTGGCATGCAGTCCTGGAAGCCTGAGATTAAAGGACTTCTCCGTGTTAGGTCATTAGCCATTCCACTCACTGTACCGTAGCTCGTTTTCCCATTCCTAATTGATCACTTCATTGATCAGACATTATGGAGATGGCTTAGTAACCTAAGCTTTAGCTTTGAAATGCAGTAGAGATTGCAATTACCTGAAAGTCTTCAAGGGTGCCTGCAATTTTCAGACAGTTGGAGGCTCAGCTAATCAAAGATTCTGGCTAATGGAAAGGAGAGAGGAGAGCTGTTTCAGCTGGGCTCCCTAAGGCCAAGAGAGATCCAGAGAGAGCACACAAATGTGCCTATAAAAATTTTCCATGCCAAAGCAAGATGTTAGTGCAAGTGTGGAGGAGGTGCAGCATCCCCTGTTCTGAAGATAGGTCAGTGTAACTCAGCACTTGCTGAGCTGTCCCAGGGTTACAGTCATCAGGAATTTGAAATGATGCTCAGCGGGCTGTTCTGCCTCTTGGAATCAAATGTTCTGCTTGTCCCCACGTGTACTGTTGGTCTTGCAGGGTCTTGAAATGTGGAGGGATATAGGAACGTTTGCAGTGTGGAAAGCTGAGGAGCGTACGTGCTCATGTGTAGAAACTGTCTGGATCCCGTGTCTTTTTCTCCTGGAATATTTTCTAGGGCAAAAACTTTAAGGCGGTCTCAAACAAGCTGAATATAATGGCCAGTTGGAACTGAGGGAGTGACTGGGTCTGAGGTGACAGTGCAGACATGCTGCCCTTGTGGTTAGTATGAATCTCTCTCACAGATGCCTTTCTTTTCAGTTTAGGTAAATGTGCCATTAAAAACTGAGGTCTTTACTATTTTCTCTGGTGTTACAGCTCCTACCAAGTAACGTATTCTTCACTATCTGCTAATTATTCTCCTACTGCTTGTTAATATACATTATGCTACGGGTCATCATCTACTCTGAAGGCTGGTTTTCAGTGGTGTGCACGTTGTGATATAGAGGATAAGAGATTTCTCTTTGAAGGCAGTTTATAAATCTTATTGGGCTCCTTCATGATGAAAGGCACTATAGATATATAAGAGATCAAAGCTGTGTAAAGATCAGTCGTGTTTGTTTGCATGAGCTTTCTTTTTCTGTTCCTTCTGAGGATTTTGAGCTTCAAAGTTTCAGCTTTAAAGTAACTGAAAAGAACCCCACAAAAGAAACCCTAACAACCCACCACACTGCAGCTGGTTTGAGGTCAGGCCAGCCAAGTGCCATACAATTTTGACCTGGACTCGCACCCTTTTCTTCAACATTTTTCTGCCTACCAGTGATAGCTGGCTCAGAGAAAACTTGTGGCGTTTTTAATGACAGTGATGGCCCAGAGCAGTAAGTTTTGGCGAGGAGGAATGTTGCTTAGCAGTAAAGGGGGAAAAGAAGTTTAACTCAAAACATAAGTGTTTCTATTGTGACTTTTCAGTCTGCTAGCAATATTATTATTCATTTGTGAGTATACATTAGCAATTGACCTAAAAACATATGCAATTAATTATACTGTTTCTAGTATAGTTTGCTGCCTTTTTGTTGCTGTTGTTGGTACGCTTTACCTTGAAATTCAGAATTCTTAAACATTTGATTTAAGTGCAAAGTATGCTTCTTTCAATGTCTGTAGGAATTGGTAGCATAAATCTAGTGCATTCATTGAAAAGAAATGGCTGCATGCCATGTCCTTTGATATTAGGGCACTGTTTAGCATAAGGTAGTCTGTGATATGTGAGCTTTTATTTTTCAGCTGAACAACTGCAAATTATTTTTTTGCAACATTCAATGTTCTCATAAATGACATAAAAATAAACTTGTCACCCACAAAAATACCCTTTAAATTAGAAGCGTACTGTGGTCACATACATATAGACATATTACATCATGTAATAAACCAAAATTAAAAATAAATTTTAAAAAATCAACAACAGAAAGGAGAAGTGATCCTGAGCGCTCAATCCAAAAATCCTTCTCCTTTAAAGTGCTGCAAAAGGTGTGGGTCAATATTATTTGGTTAACTCTCATTACGAGCATCCAAAATCCACACATCTAAAGTCACTTATTTTTTTTCCCCATTCTATTTAAAGCAAAAAGAATCTAAATTAAAGGAGAAGTACTAAGAACTGGTATGGATCTATGTAGGTCTCTGTAGAGTAATTTAGTATGAAAGCGATGAGCCAAACCCCCAGATATATGAGTGAATTCCAGACTTTCTGCATATTATCCACACGCTACTCTGGAGATAAGTCATAGCAAACAATAAAGAAGCTGTGTAGCCAAGCAGAGGGGAGAACAATAACCTGTCTGGTACACTTTATCAATATAAAGTCATAGTCCAACAGCCAAGGGAAAGTATGAGAATTGGGAACTGGGTTAAATCAGTTGCTATGGCTTGCAAGACCTCCAGGGGCCTTATGGACAAGAAGAATGTAAATCAAGTCCAGTGGCACAGGATTAAAAAAAATTCAGTCAATGGAAAAATGTTTCTTTTTAAGGATAACAGAGGAAATGTTTCCATACTAGAAGAATCTCGCCAACCATGAAAGCAAATGTTTCCAATCTTTGTTATTTGCTCTACTTTGATAAATATATTTTAGGAAAAAGCACAAAATAAGAGCAAAGCAGGAAACATTAAGTCCCAGTTTAGGACAGTAGGCGCTGGTTATCAAACAGAAAAGAAACAAACAGCACATATGTATCTGTTGTGCTTGGCCTAGCGGCTATACAAACCAGTGACAGCTGCCTCCCTATCAGGAGAGGGGCCCCTTGCACCACTGTGTGGGTGCAAGCATAGAGGCGGGCCTTGGGGACAAGAAGGATACACAAGGCTGCTGCAGAAAGGTTTACATCCCATCCTTCTCTATGTGTGCCAGCCCGCAGGTGCTAGCAGCCTTTGCTGAGATCAAACCTCTCAGGGCATTAAGAAACTCATCTCTGGAGTTGTAGATTTTAGAGCCACGTGATGCCATTGTGAGCTTCCACAAAACACATCTCTGGCAAGAGATTTCAGTTCCTGCTCTATGCAATCCATACGAGTCCTCTTGTTTCACTGCCATCTCTCCCCTATCCACAGTGAATCCAATCTGGAGGTATAGGAGAAATAGCAGAGGGCTGTGGGATCACCACCACTTTTGTAATGGGCAAATTCAGGTGACAAATTTCAGCTTTGATTTAGTTTCCTCATCCAATCCCTAGAGAGAAGGGTTAAAATAATACCATAGGTAAATTGTGAGAGGCTTTATTCTCTTTTCCTTATTTCTGTGTGTCAGAAAAAAATGTTCTCATGGTTTTACCTTATTCTCTGGTGTCACTTCCTCAGCGGTTAAGTACTGGTACAAGGCACTGTAAGCAATGCTGACATTCAAAAAGTAAATGCGTATCTTATCATAACCTGCTGAAGGCAGTTCTGCCTTCTCACAGTTGTTATTTCACAGTTTGGGTCTAGAACTGTTCCCAGACCCAAAGTGTTAATTGTTAAGTGCCCCCTACCCACTGCCAATCAGGAATACACGTCAAACTAGAAGGAAAGCAGGATTCTCAGCTGCCAGCCTGGTGAATAACTGAACCGTCCTCACACGTCTCCAATAATAGCAAATCTTCTTTCATATAAATGTGTTCAACCACACATAAAAGGATGATTTTTGGACATAGAGGATTAAAACTTTCTCTTACACTTTCAGTATTACAGTCTACAAAAGCCAATTTCTCTGCTTCCTTCCAGAATTCCAGGATTAATCCGTGAGTATGCTTGACTAAAGTCTCTTCAAATAGCTTTATTTAGATGTGAAAGGAAAAACAACTTGTCTCGTTTGCTCTGGTCTAAGCTTCTATTGCTCAGTGCCCATGAATTGCATTGCATATAGGGAGATAATGTCAATTTTGTGCCTTCTAACATTTGTGAAAAATGTCACCCTGCTTAATAGGTTGATTAAAACTCTATATGCTCTAGAAAATAAATATGGTTGTTTATCAGACTTGCCCAAGATAATGACAGTAAAGAAGGTTGAAATGCTGTATGATTTCCTCTCTTCTGCATCCAGGGACATTCAGCACACAGATGGTGTTCCACATAAAGGACTGAGTTAACTGTTAAACATTTTTTCTTCCCATTAGCTAAATTAACAATATGCCCCTGCTATTAACGAAATAGACAAATCACAGAAAACTTGTCAGCTTAATCCTGACTGCTAAAACAGACCATTTGCCCAGATGGGATTGTTTCCTGGCCTATCAGTCTCAAAACATCTAGAAATTTTGCAGCCACCAGCCCAGACTCCAGCAGTGTTGATTCAGCTCTTCAGCCTTAATTGATTTTCAGGCACTTAACTCTCTAGAGATTTTTGAATGGCAGCTTAAATATTGAAAGCTACTCTTCTCTGCGTGTATGCTAGGTCACCTGAATTTTCAGAAGTGATGAGCTCTGAGGAGCCTTGTTTAAATCAGCAGATGCCATCAGTGACGAAAATCACAGCAAAAACCCCTGAGACGCTTTTGCCAGAGGGGGCAGTGGAGCAAATAAAGCAAGCATTTCCAGTTTGTTTTCATTTGTCACCTTCTGCAGCAAAAGCACTCTTGCTGACCTTGGGGCTGGTGGCGTTGTGCAGGCACAGCTCCCTTCTCATAGTTAGGATGGAAGCCTCCACATCACTGCTTCCTGCATAGCTGTGCCTATTCTGCTCTCTTCATCTCCATTTTCCCACATCTCCTTTTGCTTCTCTGAAATATAGTAAGAAGGGAGCTTATTAATAGTATTAGCCTATAGGCTAATTTTAGCAACACACGTGACTTCGGCTATTCTTATAACTAATTGTGATCAGAAAGTTGATGAAAAACACTGTAAATGGAACGCAGTGGCCTGATCAAACTCATTATGCTGCGAAGGCTGCTCTGAAAGAAGTGCCTCCTATTTTATAATGTTGGTCTAGGCTTCAAAGGCAGATGTCGGTGCTATGGCAGTAGAGGTTGAACCTTCCCACCAAAATTCCATCACATTTTTTTCGCTGTGTGACAGATGGTGTCTGACACGGAAGAGTGTATAAAACAAAACTGTATCGCTCCATGGAAAAAATAGCACCCACTGATGTTCACCAACACTTGCTGAATGTTTATGGAGACCAAACTGTGCATGTGAGCACAATGAGGAAAGCGGGTGGTGTGTTTCAGCAGTGGTGACAGTAGCAGTGGGTCATCTCCACTGGTTCAAATTCTTACGAGAGTAGCATGCGGGCTCTTGCTCATTGCTGGCAAAAATGCATGGCTAATGGTGGTGACTGTGTTGACAAATAGTGTTTTGTAGCTGAGAAACTGCTCTATCGAATAGCGTTATTGTGCTCTTTGTATCTTTTGTAGTTTCCATGGAAATAAACAAGGAATCATTATTTTTAGAGTAATTTGCAGGGCTGCAAGCATCTCATTATTTAGCATAACTCTTCGCACAGGAAAAGCTGATAATGAACCTCCTCTTCCATGTTTTATTCTCATACTTCCTTGATGTGGAAAGAAAGTGAAAGGTCCAATTAAAAAAAAAATGAGCAATTGAGCAGTCACTGGACCCATCAACTCTTTTGGTCTGATATCTACTTGCAGAATTTAAGTCTTGAAACCTGATTTATTTATTTATGTCTGTTGCTGTTTGTGGTTTTATTTGCTCAGTTGCATTAACTACATACATTAAGATATCTAGCTACTACTGATACGCTATGTGCTTTTTCCTTCTATCGGTACAGTGAATGACACATTTTCTAGTGTTTTGTTGTGGTTTAGGGTAACTGTGCTAAATATTTTCATAAAAAGAGCAGCATTCCAAAGTTGACAAAATTTTCACCTAGTGAAAAAGAGTTGCACAGTGCAAAGATTAAAATTCTTGTGGATTTCAGCACAAGACTTGATTTACTTTTAAATTATGATTGTACTCTTCTATATGAGCCTTTATCTGTTCTATCTATTTTTAGATAGATCTTTATCTATTCTATCTACCCATTTCTAGCCAAAAATCACACAGTAAGGCTTGGAATAATACAATGATCTATGAATTTCTCATCCTTTGGAAGATGTTTTACACAAAGCCTTATCTTAGCACTGGTTTACTACATCGTTTTGTACGCGTCCTGTATATGTGATATCTGTCCTGTTTTAAAATTTTTTTGCAAATTTCACTAGTTTCTATTTTTTTGAAAAAAAGTAATCTGATAAGGCCGTACAACTTGGGGCACTTCCAGATTTAATTCATACTGTGTGCTGCATGGGAAATTTTTTGTCATATAGTCAGATTAATCCAGTGGTTAACTGTTAGCAGAAGTGACAGCTCTCTTCTGCCAGGGCTAATACTCATTCAGCCCTTGGAACTTGAAAGTGCTAGAAAACTACTCATTTTTCTTAAGGCTTACTTCTGAACTGTGTTCTCACGCAGTCGCTGTGCTGATAGGAGGCAAGCAAGAGCAACACTTTTCACAGGCAGCTGAAATGGTTCAGATGATCTGTAAAATTCCAGGACTGGTCATTCACTGTAGCACAGAGTAAGTCACTCTCTGACCACTCCTGTCTTTCTCCATTGATGGTACAGGGAGCTTGGATGACTAACTCAGATGAGATTTTACTGTTAATTTAACAGATAAATCCAAGTCACTTGAGTACCACCTTAAAAACAAAAGTTGGTTAGCTTTAAGAGCATAATAAGACTTGCATTTATTGGATTTAGTTTGGTACCTGGTCAGTTTTAATGGCAAGGCTACATGTTAAACTTGATGACTCAGCACGAATATGCATAAGCACAGGCACTACAGGTAATCCCCATGCACACAAACAGAAATATGGAAATAGTACCATTGCTCATGTGCATAGGATAGCAGTATTCACCACAATTTATTTAATACTGGATTACAGTAATCAAACTATGGAAAACATGTCATCTATTACACTTCAATTGTGTTAAAGATATTATTCTAGTGCTGTCAAGTTTCATAGGAAAACCACACTTCTCTATTATTCTTCTGACATTTAAAGTTGTTTTTTTTTAACATTCTTTCCTAGAAATATAAAGATCTAAGATCTCAGGTTCTAAGCGGACTTTATTAAATCTGGCAGCTGTCTTAATTGGACTGTGTGCAAGCGATAAAAAAAATACTGATAACGGAGCATTCACTCAACAAAGAATTGTTTACTGATACTAATTTATTTTTTTATTTCTGCAATTTTACATATCTACAGTTCTTCAAATACAGAGTTTGAGTACAACATATTATTCTTCCTACTTATACCTATGCCTCATGAGATTACTGCAGTGTGGGAAAATGACACGTTGCTTCTCCTGATAGAAAAGCCACAGGAACCACTAAAAAACACCCCCCAGAAAACACAAGCTTTGTTGGCTGAAAATATCTGCTGTATAGGGCAGACTGGACACAACACTATTTTATACGTTTTTCACTTATATTATTCATACAAATACAGTAGATTTTATACAAACGGTCAGATTCACAATTGTGGGATCCAATAAAAAAACTACTACTGAAAAAAGAGTGACTTCATTGAGGTCTCTACTGCTGCTCTGCAGAGGAGCTCAGCAGGTCATTACCTCTGTATTTGATGTTTTAAACTTTCCAATCAGACAGACAAAAACAGCTTGGTTTAGACACTTTCTTTGATACAGCTTTAAATATCTCCTTTATTTTTAGAAGAGTGCACTGTAACCTTTATCTCCAGGCTCACTGATGGTCCTTTTATAATTATCTTGATATTTACATTCCTAATGATGCATGTAAATGGCACTGAAAGCACTGTTCTTTGTTTCCTAGAGAAATAACCTAAAATTACTCTTTAAAGGCAGGATGGGGAAAAATGTTATTGAGGTTCTGTCCTTATATATTAACGATTAAAGTTGGTTTTTTTTAAGTCTTCATAATGCACAGCCTTTTTTCAAGTTGGAACCAACTTACCTTGGAAGGTTCATTTTCTCACAAGTCAACCATACTAAACATGTTGAAGAAATGCAGTATAAATTATTATTTTAATTATCTTGCCACTGAGATGTTAACTGGCATCCCCAGGTTCAGCAAACTCAATTGGCAACTTGCTCAGTCTGATTTTTTTTCTTTCATTCAGATGAGACTCTTCTGATGCTTCTGCTCCTTTTCTTGCTGAAAAAGCCTTCTCCAAATGCTTCTGATTCTTTCACTTTGATTTAAGTAGGTCTTCCCATTCAACGGTGGACTCACTATTTTTAGGTATTGCTGGAAATATTGACTGCATTTTAGTTCGGAATTCTTTCATCTATAATAGAGGTTAAGAAATAAAAGTAGTCAACTATTAATAAGAGGCTTATTCCACAAAATATATCTGCTCAAGGTAAAGAAGATGTAAAAAGGCCTTAAAAATAACAGCAAGTAAGATGTTCCCTTTAATTATACTGGTTCAATTAATTAAGTGGGGAAAAAAAAAAGTATGAAAGGGACCCGCTACAATACCCACATCTAAAGAATTGCTCTGGGGTGTCTAACTTGGACCACTTGTGTGAATGATTCGCTACTATTATATGAGCTATTGTGTGAATATATATATATATAAATATTAATATTTTTTTGTTTGGTGTAAAATTACTTCAATAGAATGCAGCCATATTTTCAACACAGTGCCTTATTCTGTACTTTCTCTAGATTGAAGATCTGTTATAATAGCTCTGTTTGAGGATTTTAGAACAAGATAAAAGAAAACGTTCAGCTGACAGTTTTAGTTTATCCAACAATATAGATACAGGTGATTTAACAAAATCTTATTAAAATTTATTTATTAATAGACAGGAAAAGAAAATTTATAATTATACATAGGACCATGCTTTTCTTTCTTCGTTGATAAATTAAAATGTGTGCTTTGAAAAAGAAAGATTGCTGTTTTTATATTCTACATATTAATGCATTAAAACCAAACACTAAATATATATTTGTGGTAATCATTTTAAGACCAATGGCTGATTCTATTGTCTTGTCAGGCCAGAACTGAGAATTAATTTCATTAAAAAGCACTTCTTTTTAAAGTTGCTGTTTAGATTTAATGGGTTCTTTTCTTCCAATATTTTTACATACAAGGGCTGCTCCAATTATCTCCTATTTTATTATGTTGGTCCATGATGCATAAAAGCAAGCTTGACTAGAAAATAAAATATTACAAGTCTATTATGAAAGAAAAAAAGTATTTATCTAGAAAGCACCAAAACACTGCTATCAAGTGTAGATTTAAGAATACTCAAGCTTCTCTCAGAATGCTGACTTATGTTCTGCAGGTAAAAGCAACACATTTTCTGGAAAAGCAATTTTCCTTTAGCACATAGACAGAATTTGAAATATTTAATGCCTTTTTTTGTTCATTTTTAAGACCCTGTGACGAATTTCTTCAGCCTTATCTTCTCAGATTCCGATGCTTGTTTGTAAAACCATTTTGCAAGCGATGCCAGGCTTACCACCACTTTGCTCCCGCAAGCATCTACATCTTTTTCCATGGCCTCTCTCTATACAAAATATTTTTATTTGCAGTTCACAGGCTTGACTGTTCTACATTTTTCTTCAGACTTTCTTCTTTTGTGATTCCCATGCTGAACAGTGAACTACTTTAATAAATCGTAATACTAAGCTGATCACCAGCGTGGATTGACTTTTCAACATTGTGCCTTAGTTTGTCAGCTATTTAGGAAAAGCGTTCTCTACAGTGACTGCCGTGGGCCTAAGAAGTACCTGATATCTTTTTGGTGTGTCTAACTGGGGTCAATTTGTTCACAATACAAATGTTGCAGCTACTATTACTTGACATTCTCATTTCTATGCAAGTTAAAAATCCTACATCCTACTATTTCTCTCCACAATAGTTTTTGAGTAATACGTTAAGCAATGTAGGATTTTTATCACAGTTTTTATTTTTAACACAGATTTTTATTCTTTTTTTCTCTCTCTTCTCAGTAAGAAAGTGCAGTAGGGTTTCACTAGAGCTTTGAATAGTATTTCTAAGGTATTTCTGTCTCCTCTGCACCACTAACGCCCTCAGCTTTGGAGTTTCTTCCTCCATTTCCAAGTTGTGCTCATTACATAAACTCAATGTATTTTCAAATCCTGGACGCTGTCCTCCCAGTACTCAAAACTCCTTTACAGCTCCCTAGCCACCCTGCCAAAAATCACGGAGAAGGCTTCAAAAAGCTTTCTCTGATGGAATGGGACCAGTGTACATACACATAAATCATGATGGAAACTACAACACAGTTCCTTCTCTCCCAGTGTCAATGTCTGCTACTTGTGAATCCTTCTAGCATCAAATTTTAGGCTGTGGCTTCTCTCATTGACCATGCGCTCTGTACTTTGGCTGTTGACTGACCAACCAGTATAAATTTGACCTCCAAACTAACTCATGCTGGCCTCGTACTTGTTCTTGATTGCATTTGGTTGGTAACATCAACCCAGACCTACTGCAACCTCAGAGGGTCCTGTTTTTCAGCAAAGATACAAATGAGCTATCCTGTGAACTGGACTTTCTGGTATTCAGTCAGCCTCGTGCATTGGAGTGAGCTTCTTCTGAAGATGACTAACCTGGCTTTATATTATATGAATACTGATTAATGAGGGAAACCTTGCAATTCAGAACCCATGTCTTGCCTTGCCTTTTTTTCAGAGATAAATTGCTGAGAAGGTCTCTTTTGTCCAACCCAGAAACTTCCTGTGTTTCTTCCAGATTCCGTAATACACATGCCAGTGGTCTCAAATCAACAAGCATTAATTTTATTAGAAAAGGTAACATGCCTACATACTAAATACTGGAATGTTTAGAAAGAATTTATTGTAGTAGCTGCTTTTTTATGATTGTCAGACACTGACCCTGGGGCAGTCGGCTCAACTGTGATGTCCCCAATTAATAGTGTAGTAAACTGCGTGCTAAAAGGTGAATGCATTCCTACCTCTTTTGGCTGCCTTCCTGATCACAGACCACTCACTCAAACCCTGCTTCTGAACCCAGTGGCACATGAACGATTTGTAACACATTTCTTGATTTAACATTCCAGCATCCTCCGTTCCTGAAGGCAACACTCAAAAGTGAATTTCACTCAAGTGATTTTTTTATTTTTAATCACAGACATTGCAAAGCTTGATACTGTTTTTCCTGCCAAATAAATTACAGTAACTGTTCCACCTCTGACTGTCAGGCTTCTTTCTAAAAGGGTATCATCTACCTTGCTGCATTAAATAACCTGTAATAGCTACAGATCACTGTTATTTTCCTATCTTAACCTAATGATCCTGCCTCAGGTGGCAAAAATATGGGGACCTAAAAGCATCTTGCAGTTAATAATGTCTTTTTAATGTACATCGTTGACAGAATGTCACACAAAAATTGGGATAGCACTATTACTGAGAGCACTTATGTGGCCGTTCATATTAAAATGAATGGAAGAGAGGCTAAAAAAAGTCTGTTTGAATCCTAGAATGAAAGTTTTGCAAAGAAATGTTCTCTTTAACATCTGACATTCATAATAGGCCAACCCAAATTCTAGGAATTATTAGTTTCCTATTTTAGTACTTGTACCAGTAAGAATTGCTTACATTATCTTCCAAGTGAAATGAGGTTAGTTCTCCTGAACTGGAATACTGAGTGCACAGCACAGCATGTCCAGGTCTTATGTTCTCATCAGTCACCTTTCACCTCACAAGGAACCGAGGCAGGCTGCCTTGGATTTAAGAACATCAGAGAGGATTGTTCTTGCTACCTCTTCCCAAATCTCAAAGTGATTGCTGTTGCTCTTGTCAGCTAACACTTACCAAGGTCTGCATACAGAAATAGCAGGTTATTTGTGGAAAACAGCATGCACTGAACCTTTACAGCACTCCAGGAGCAGAGCAGACAGCCTGCTGGCTGAAGGCAATTCTCTGACTGCCACGGTAAAATGGAGTGCTTGTTGCAGGTCACCTTGTACCAGCTTGCACGCTGACCTCTACAGTAAGCACAGAAAGTAGTGCTCTGGTTCATATTCTTAGATCTTATACTTCATTGGCAAAGGTGTTCAGGTTTCTCAGAGTCGATGCATCTCTCATTGGTAAGGCACCTGCTCTACATCGTGAGCACGTTGCAGTAGGTTCACTTCAGTCTGAGTGAATGGCACTTAGCTCTCAATATTGGGATTGTTAACTGGTAGCTTGGAAGTCTGTTTCTACACCTCTGTAGTAAAAGAAAAAAGATGCCAGACCAGTAGAAAAACCTAAAGAAAAGAAAGCTGCTGTGATTACTCTGAATTAAAAATGATAATAATAATCATAAAAGGAGATGCTTAGCAATTTGTGCTCAGTGTGAAAAACTGACTTTCGTTTATATACACAAGGGCGGTAGTCTTGTAAACTACAATCTTAAAATACACTTACTTCCTTATACTTAGAGCTCTATGAGTATGCCTTAAAATTCTATGAATAAGTAAGATGATTTTTCTGAAATAGAAGGCCAAGAGTTTAAGTTGTTCTAGTGGATGATATCTCAAAGCAGACAATGTTAGTGTTTCAGTCTCAAGTCTGTGCCTATGATGGTTGGAGTGGATGATCTTGAAGGACTTTTCCAACATTGGTGATTCTGTGATTCTGTGATTCTATTGATTTCACTAGATGCTGGTGCAGATGTGGATGCTGCACCAGAATTCCAAACAAAAATAATAGTACAAAGTTTGGATTATACTGTCTTGTTGCAAAAGGCTTTCATGTGATGCAGAAAAATTGAGTAATTTTTTTTTTTAAACCATTGACAAACATTCCATTTCTTTCTGCAGAGTCTTACTTTCAAATCTGGGTGCCTGAACAGGACATCCACGTGATTAGTCTTCTATGGTGTATTACTCATTTCTTGCACAATTTGAAATATTAATGTAATCTACAATTTAAAACAGTTAAATATGTAAATGTATGAAGCATGCTAGTTAATGGACTGAAAGCATCAGGATGAGCACTCCCGCTGTACAAGCTCTTGTGCACTGTAATTTGGATTTCTGAACTGAATGAAAAACATGAATTGTCTGCAAGTAGGCAGTTCTTTCAAAAGGTAAACTGAGTAATTATTTCCTCTGTATGACCAGGAATTCCCAGTATGCGTTATCCACAAATGAAGGCCATGGCTGAGAAAACGAGATGATACAAATCAAAGCCTCAGCCTTAAGCAATTCGCAAGCTTGATGCCTTGAATGGGACTGAATTGTGGGCAGGCCACACGTTGGAGCTCTTGCTGCACACCGAGCCAGAATGCGGACAACCATGCACTTTCAGGCAAGCAGAACAACCTGCATGAAAATAGGAGCACATGACAAGGATGGTCATGCTGCCACACTTGAAGATGTCATAGTACTGAGATGCAACATAAAAACTTACACCAATCAGGTAAGCTTTTATTCAGATTTTAGTTATACATTTGTAGTTTGCATTACACAGAGCCAAGGAGTGTGCTGATCCACTTGTCCACTTCTGGAAATACGCAACTGCTCCAGAGGCAATATCCGACCAAAGACTGAGTGTTGTTTTATTCTATCATGGAATCTTAAAATGGCCTAGATTGAAAGGCACCTTAAAGCCCACCCAGTTCCAACCCTCTGCCATGGGCAGGGCTGCACCCGATCAGGTCAGGCTGCTCAGGACCCATCCAACCTGGCCTTGAGCTCCTCCAGGAATAGGACACCCCAGCTTCTCTGGGCAGCCTGTGTCAATGCCTCACTGCCCTCTGAGTAAAGAATTTCTGCCTAAGATCTAACTTAGGCTTCCTCTCTTTTAGTTTAAAGTAATTTTCCCTTGTCCTACTATTATTACACTGTAAAAAGCCAGTCTCCCTCCTGTTTATAAGCTCCCTTCAAGAACCGAAAGACCTATCTAACTTCCCAATAGTTTGCTGTCAGCTGACATTGATGACTCTCTTCCAAGACAATGAAATAATTCCTCAAGAGAGCTACAGTTAGCATCTTCTTATATTCTTGAAATGTTTTCTTACAGCTGTCCCTATAGACAAAGCAGATGTAGCAGCTTTCCACTAAGAAAAAGATGATCGTATTCGTTGAATAAGCATTCTACATTATCAAGTACGAGCAAAGTTCATAGGTTCTTTGTTTATATCTTCTACTCCTTTTGCCAAATAAAAGCAGTATGTATGTATGGAGGCAAGGTTTCACCACACCAAACTAATTAGGTAATTCAAGCAGTACAGACAATATGTGTATAAACAGAAGGAGGAAGTGTTATTTTGTACTCGTACTAAATCTTCCTTGAATTTAAATAAACACCGAGGAAGTAAAACAACATTAAATACTGAGCAGATTTGAATTATTTTGAATTATATGGCAATGAAGTAAAAAAGGATTATTTTATTACGCAGTCAAGTATGCATAATAAATCAAGCATGATAAGGAATAGAAACACCATAAATAGGTGAGGATTAAATAAAACTAAAATTAAAAATAATAGCAATCTAGGAATGACTTTAGGATGATACGAGAATGATTCTAGGAGATACACTGCTTTCAAGCAGCATTTGGACATCTACAAAACAGTATAAAAATTTCAGCTTCTGCAAAATGTTAGTATTTGATTGAGATCTGCATATCTTAGTATTATTTATGGACGCTAAAAATTTGTGAAGACTATGTCTTCGTACTTACATTTTATTTTTTTAATCATCCATCCTTAGACCCAATACTCATCTGTATTTATAATGTACTTGTGACTACAGTCTCAAAAATATTATCAAATATCTCCCAAAGTAGATGGGGTGGTGTTAGTATTGTTTTGCTTAAAATGAGTATTCAGAAGTTAGGTTTCCTCTAGATAAAAGCACCTTGTGTAGGAATTGTCCTTACCAACAAAACCATAGTAAGCATATAATCTCTGTATTGTTTTTAATTGCTTTAGATGTCTCTACACAGCTGTACAATTGTGTTAGATTGTTAATATTTTAAAGGTTAAGATCAATTAAAAAGGATATTTCATTAGGAGTCACCATAAAAATAACTAATATTATATATCTATATTAGTCACAAATTACTAGTTCTCAGTATTTTCTCAGCTTTCCATAGAACAGATATATAAGCAACAAACCTACATATGAATCATCCTGGCCCTCTTCCCTTGGGAGAACAAATGCTTTCATTTCTGAGGAAATTTACTGAGGGCATGAAGAGCAAAAGGGCTCTTAAAGCATAATTTATCTTGCTTGTTAATTGTTCTGTGGCTCAGTGTGCCAGTATTGAAACACTGCTCTGCTTTTAAAAAAAGGTTCATAATCCCTGTTATTTAAAAAAAAAATAATTCAAAAGGAACAACAAGTATTCATAGATATGTTCTAATATCTGTCAAGTATTATATTGCTGCAAATTTTTAATTTAAAGAAAAGCTGCTTATCTAAAGTGAGGTTTTACAACTTAACTTCTAGAAAACTGTGAAGTATTTTTGAAGGATTTGGTCCTGTTGACAAATGGCAATCAAATTGTAAGCAAACTGGAATTCAGCTTAATAGGATTATCGACGTCAGTTATTCCTGTAAAATAAGCACACTGAATGCAAAACAAGTTTAAACAATATACTGCTGACAGTCAGCTACGTGAGAATCAGACTCTGCAACTCTTCAAAGTCAGCAGGTTGAGGATTAAGAAGAACGAAACACTTGGGGATAGAGGGATAGGTCAGGAAGACCTTTTCAAAAAACAAGGAATAATTTATATCACAAAGGTAGACCCTATGCATTTTACTCATTAAATAAAGCAAGGGGTCACCATGGTGTGTATCCTGCTTGTACAGACAGGCTATGTTTCTGCCTTTCAAAAAACATCAGTTTAAGCAGCAAAGGAAAAGGCAAGAGACCAGATAAATCACTCCAATAGCAACCCTGCATTGCTTTGGGCTTCTAATTTATTATTTTACTATAATTTTAGCTTAATTAAAGATCAAAATGAAGCAATATTACAGATATAAAACAACAGAATTTGGGCCTTGTTCAGAAACAAAATAATATATTTTTCCTCCATTTCCAGGACTATGCTGTGACCATAAATTTCTTCAAGTATTGTAATTGCAAGTCCCCTTTAATCCTTGCAGACACAGCTCTCTCATCACTGCAAATGGCAGTGCTCTATGTGCTTTCAAGGACATACCTGAGACTAGAACTGCCTAAGTGCCACTAAGTTTGGACAATTTATCATCGGAAAATAATTTATAAAGGACTATATGTCCTTTAATTTCTGATCAGTTTCCTCTGTCTGATAACCCCATGCTTATAAATACATTGTCTGGGCAGCTAGTAATGCAGGAGGAGGAATCACAATTCTATCAGGTGTGACCACTGATCTGAACATGAAACCACTGCTACAGTACGTTACAATATTTATTAAACCATAAATTTATATCATAGAATCATAGGCTTGTTTGAGTTAGAAGGAACCTTTAAAGGTCATGCAGTCCAACTCCCCTGCAATGAACAGGGACACCCACAGCCTCTCCAGCCTGACCTTGAATGTCTCCAGGGATGGGGCATCCACCACCACTCTGGGCAACCAGTTTCAGTGCCTTGCCATTCTTACCGTAAAAAAATATTTCTTATATCCAGTCTAAATTTCCCCTCTTTCAGTCTGAAAGCACTTACCCTTGTCCCCTCACAACTGACCCTATCGAAGAGTCTGTCCCTTTCTTATAGCCCCTCTTTTAACATATGCCTAAGTTTAAGCATATACTTTAAAACTTTTGTCGGATCAAGGCTAGCCTCTACTGCTCTACTGCCTAATGATTCAAACTAAGATATGATGTTGCTCAAACTAAATTACATTACACCATCTGAACTCATTTTAATGCAGACTTTGAACTGTGACTTACAAACAACAAAAAGGTATGGCAGATCACAGCATCTGTAGAACAGAGACACAACATCGGAAAGGTTTTGTTTTTATATAAACTTCTCATTCAAGTCAACTGAAATAACAAGTTTTAAGATTTTTTTTATTTCTTTACTTACAAAAGTTTTATTTAGTGAAATATCATTTATTCTTAAAGACTTCAAAATTCATGAAGTATTTTGTATAGAGAGTAATAAAATAAGATGCTTCAACTATGCCTTCTTAGATATAATGAAATGAAAAACATGCCAAACCCATTATTTTCTACAAAATTATTTCCAATACGTCTGTGTTATCCATCAGGATACAGTCAGCTCACTGTACCTCAGATAGTAAATATACTTGTTGTTCAAAGTTATATATCAGTTGTTAGGCCTGTTTTTAGTATTACATTCGTTCTTCTATTCTGTGAAGTGCTTCATAGTGGGAGACCGCAGATGTGTCTGAGTGAACACTGGAGTTCAGACCAGGAATGTGCTTTGGTTGTGAATCTCCCAGCCGTCCATACTGGGGATGAGCTGAACAGTCTCAGAACACCCCAGATGGATGTCTTTAGGGTGAAACAAAACTGGAGGTATGTTCTAGGAGCACATCTAGTGTACTCCAGCTGCAAACAGGCATTCACATTGTGGGACAAGGCTAGAGTCAGCTCAAATTGAAAATATCCCCTGGAATGGTCATAGGTATTAGAGCCCCAGGCCCAAATTGCTTCATTGGCCCAGTGCTGCTGGTCACTGACACTTGCTCACATTGACAGAACTGCTGGACTTTGACATCATCAAAGATGGACTGCTTTCCTAAGAGTTCACTGGAAGTTAGTTAAAAAGTCATGCTAATGACATGTTAATGACATATTAACAACATCTGGGTAACTTCTGCATGGGGCCCAATGTACATGAAAATAGAAAACAATCAGCTCCTAAGATCTGAAAATGAAGATTTCTCTTTTACATTCATGAAAAATAGAATTTAAACTATTATCAAAACAAGTCCTCACTGACTTCTCATTTTAGGGATAGGAGCTCACTGAAATTTAGCAACAACTGCAGTCAGGGGATATTAACAACCCATCCTGAGACTGCATAAATTTTTTTATATCCCTTACCAAGACATAAAGATCAATTTCTTACTATCACTCCTGAGTTTTCATGCTAGCATAAAAATCGGTAGGCTTACCACCCTTATCAATAAAGCTATTTAAGAGCTGGAAAGAGGCATTGTGACAGCAGTGTTTTAGGAACATATTGAATATAGTGGCTTTCTCTTCTGCTACCAGCAGATGTAGCTGCAGTGCAGAACAAACCACAAACACATCCCTAAGCCCTTTGGCCCTGTGTATGAGGGTCACATCCCCTGCCCCTCTTGCACCAAGTCTGCTTTGCCCAGGCAGGTGTAGCAGATAGGTGTCTGATAATATAGACTTTTTTTCTTAAAAAGAAAACACAACAACTACACATCGCATTGTAGCAGTCCCATCACTGGATTTAGTTTTGTCCTTTCCAGTGTGTGGAAGATGCTCAACACCTCTTCCTATGCAGGCAGCTATGAAAGGCCTCACAGCAGGCACACTGACTAGCATTCATTCACACCAGTTCAGCAGTGCACTGTTTCAAACCAAAGCGTGGCCAAAGTGAGCAGCGTTCAAAGGGCATGGAACACATTGTTGGCTGCACTTCTCCAAATTTACTGCCCAGCTTTGCCCTTCTCCTTTAGAGTCAAAGCAAGCTCTGGTGTGCATGACCTTCAGCAGTTCACATGGGTTGATCAGTCAGGGGTGGAACTGCTTAGTAGCACAGCTGGCTAGCCAGCCATTCCAGTGAGATCTCCAACCCATCACATCTGATTTTCCACTGTGGCTTCTTGTCATGATTTACTCCCTGAGACAGTGTTAGGCATTAAACAACACAGCAGCTTAGTTTCACTAGACTCAGAGCTCTCCTCCAGATTATAAGTGAAAGTCAGTCCTCTGCTCACTGGGAACATGCCAAGACATCCACAAGAACAGAGCATATGGATGGATTTGAGAACACACTGGAATTAATGTACTTTTAAGTGTGACAGTTGAAACTTTTTTGTTTGCTAAATAAAACATCTGTAGTGTTTACAATTAAAAATTTATTATGCCTAACAATATTGAAACACTGTATGAGCTGTTGATAATGTTGTTATCATTGTTACCAGCAGCTCTTAAATAACTGAAGTCAGTGCCCAGCTGAGAGAGGACAGCATCAGGGGCAGACCACTAATCAGCACATCCCAAAGGCAGTTTGTTACTGTTGAAGGCAGTAAGGTGAAGGAAGGGCAGTGAGCTCTTCTTGTTCAGCTGCCAAAAGTTTAGTTATTATAAGATCACAAAAGTTCCAGGCATCAAGATGAATTGAAGTTTCCCTAAATTCATGTATAAAACAGCACTTTCAGAGACTAAAGTTTGCTTTAACGTCAGAGCTTTCAAGTATACATATAGCGTGCTTAGCTTGGAATTGTAACTTCAAATTCTTCACAGCTGTGGTATGGGGGACCTGCAATTGTTACTGAGTAATGGAGTTCACAGAATTAAACTATGCTGAAGAATCAAGATGTTTATATTCAGGTAAGCCTACAACAAATTTTTCTCAAGTTGCTCAACTGAAATTAAAATGCTTATTTGAAAATGTTGAGACTAACATAAAACCTGCAGTAGCTTTTGTGGTCTAAAAAGTTAATGTTTGAAGAAATTTTATTTTACCATATCTCCAGTAAATATTTCCTCACAAAATTAAACTTATTTTTGTGACTATCTAACAATTATTAGTTTTAACAAATGTATCTTGTGTGTCCCTAAAAGTTAGCATTGGAATTGACTGATTGCTAGTATATTACTGCTGTCACAGAAGCAGAGAGAAAGAATTTTCAAAACTACCTTGCTTCTCTTAAATGGGAAAACCCTTTCTCAGAATTAGTATATACCTAGGAATCCAGAACTAATGATGTGCCAGCCAGCTTGTAACACTTATTTAACCTCAGGTGCTCATGAAGATGATACTTAATGCACAAAAATAACATCTTCCATGAGACAGTATTTCCTCCTGAGTGTTATGTTAAAGTAGCATGCAAAGTGTCAACAACAATCAAAAATTACTTGTTCTTTAGAATTACATTTCTAGAGTCCCTTTTCTCTGGATAGAATATTTCATCTTTAAGACACTTCTGCTTTTGTACTTCTAACAATTTTGAACACATACTTAACACATACAGTAAAACAGGATAAAGAAATGCATGGCAGAAAATTACAAATGTAAATTTGCATTTATTCTGTAATGAGTAGCGCTATCATATGAGTTTTCTTCTTCCAACTGGAATTTAAATCCATAGCAAAAGCAATAAATATGTCAGTGAAAAGCAGAGGAAAGGGCAGTTCAAAATTATTTGCAGCCTCAGCCTCTTGACAGAAATCCACTTCCTTCAGTGTCTGCAGTTCTAACTGTGCCATGCTGTTAAACAAAAACACTCTACATAAAGAAACCAGTACCAAAAGGTGTTTGCAAGGGCCTCTTAAGTTTGCCTTATCATCTCCTTTCAACACTAAGGCAACATAGAATATAATAAAGAATGACTTTCTGATGATAAATGGTTAGCTAGTTGCTAAAAGGCCACGCGCTGCTGCTGTGCCCTTATGACATGAGATCCTGCTGTCAGACTGTGACATTTCCTGCACTTAGCCACCTCAAGCTTGTGTCCTTCTTCCCTGTCATACAGTCCCAGTGAAAGCAGTCCCACAAGAAAGCCAAGCAGCTGCGTGTCCGGGTCAGCATTTTCTAAGGAAATAAAAATTAAGCTTACTGACAAACAGTTAACGTAAGTTGCTGACTAGCATCACAGTGTCCTTCAGCAGGACCAGAAGTACTCTGAGTGAAAGCAAGAATCAGCAGCATGGCATGGAGTGAATCCTTTTGGCTGATGATGTGACAGTAAATTCACCAGACTGCTAGATTGCTATAGCTCAGCACACAGAGAGTATAAATTGGTATGCCTGCTCCTCTCCTTTTTGTGCTATTCCTCTACCGCCTAACAAGTGGGACTTGAGTATAAACAAAATGCACTGTAGCTGCACCTTATGTCCCACTTTCCTTTATTGGCGCTTGCTGATAATCAACATTAGAAACTAAGGAATTAATGCATGCTGGGACCAGAATGGTAACTGTTGAGTCAGGGCCTGAACCACTGATTGAGCACCTGGGGAAAGGATCTGCTCAGCCCTGGGAGCACAGATGAAGGTAATTCAGCTGTGTGGCTGGACGGAGTGGAGCCTGGCTGCACCCCTCTTAGACCTTATATAAGGGCTGACTGCCACTGGAGAATGATCTCTTTTGGAGATCCCTTCCTTGTGGAGTTTCTATTGTGAGCCACATCTTCAGACATGGGTGAGCACTTTTTCCTTTTTTTTTTTTTCTTTCTATTGCACAAGTCCCTTTGTCATCATACCTCTTGTATCACCATTCCATTGCACTGATGTTTCTGATTGTCATGGGACCCAAATGGCTAACTCACAGGATTCATTAATGGAGTGGGTAGGATGAGAGAACTTGAATTAAAGTATTAATGAGAATAGCATTAGGGTGGAGCAATATATTGCTGCTTTTAGTGTTGGGAGAGCACGAAATGTTCTGCTGGAAAGAGAAATAATTTTTCACAGAAGGTGGTAAGGGAAGTCTATTCGTTCCTACTCCTTAAGAGGAAGTGGAGTTCTGCCAGCTGCAGAGTCTCTCCAGTCATGGCTCATTACTGGGGACGAGCCAAGGTGCTTACATGAACTCCAGTGCTCACGCTCAACACAGTGAGATAGTGGAACATGAGAACTTTATTGAAGATAGCCTTTAAACCTTGGGGCATGCAGATGCTTCCCAAGTTTCTTTGCCTTGATGTGGCACATCATGGAACATCACTCTGTTACACTCAAATCCTCTTACTTCTGCCCCTTTGCTCCTTACAGAAGCACACTAGGAAGAAAGCTATCTTCACCCCGATTTTTCTTACATCCTCAATGTCCTGATGTAGAAAATAGAACTTAGACACATAGACAGCTATAAAAAGAGGATTTGGGGATATCCTTCAATTCAATAAGCAAAGGATGCAGAAAGTTTGCAGCCACTATTTTATTCTCTAAAGGAGAACACTGACTCTTCAAGAATTTGAAATGTGTGCAAATAAACGCAAGCAGGACAGAACTGTAGTTTCCCCTAAAGTATCTTCTCCACAATATCCCATTTACAAAAGATGCAAAAATGACTTTCTGGTCTGCACAGCCCTCTGGTTAGTCGCTGTACATATTGAGAATCAAGGGTACTGCTAGGCTGAAGTAGTACAGAATATGATGAATAATTCTGGAAAAAATACAGTATTTGGGGAATCAGATTTGCTACTCACACTGTGAACACCCAGAGCCTTCCAGATGGCAAAACTTAGTATTCCAACTCCACACCATGCATACAGAGAGCCCCATCCTAGGGCACGTAAGGCCAGCGATGAGCCGCTCTCAGGTAATGCAGCTGTAGCAGTAATACCCTAGGAAAAAATAAAAAAAAATAAAAAGGTCAAGACAAAGTGAACAATAACTGGAAAAAAGAAAAATAGAAATGAAACAAGTTAACTTATTGCTCTAGAATTTTTCTTCTCTTGCCAGTTTATGTGACGCCATAGAAACTCTTGTTATGGATGCCAGCAGGCCCAAAGTGCCAAGCAAGTGGATGTATAAGCTGCTTTCTCCCCAGGAACAGCTTTTATGAATTGCCAGTAGCACTTGGGAAGTTTTAATACCTGAAGATGCTGAAATGAACTGTTCAATAGGCAGAAGAACCTGATAGTTATCCCACCACTCAAAAGCTGCAACTGGATCAAAAACAAGACAGCTGCACTGGAACAGAATCCTTCTATAGAATTGATTTTGGTATGATTTCTTCAGGGGTTGTGTGAGTGGGGCATGACATGCCTGCATGTCTTCATCTAAGCTCCTGTAAAAGTAGATTAGGAAAGTGGAGGAACTTATGCATCTTTCAGCTTGATGTAGGATCTAACAGTGACTGAGAGACCAATTTTGAGATGCTGCAACTCTGAAGGAATTCTAGAAGCTGTTTAGGAAAATTTTGAAAAGAACAAATAGCAACATTAAGCCTCATTTCCCTGCAGAGTTCACTAAGTGGCAACAAAGATAGCACTATTCCATTTTCACACTTCCCATTTTTGTCAGAAATAACAGTGGGTGTTTTTTGAGATTCTGCTGCTTGAGTCTTCTATGAGATGTGTTGCAAAAATACAAAACACTTGGGAAAGTCACCTCAGGCCAAGAGGAATGGAGTCTCAACCACGACAGACTCCCAGCCACAATGAAAACTTTTTTGTCACAGCACATCAGTAGAGGATGCGGCTATGAAGAGCTCAAACACATGGTGGCTCACATCAGTCAGTCCACACCAGGTGGCTGGTGTCACCTGACCTAGTTTGCTGCTAGGCAGCCATTCTTGGATGGCAATGCCCCCTGCACTGTACTTAGCTGCTACAGGGCAGCTTCAGCCCCTTTCAATTTCTTTCTTCTTTGATTTAACTAAGTGCATGTACAGCATCTATCAGAATGGTATTTGGCCAGTGAAAAAGCATCAGTAGTTTTTGGTTGTTTTTTTTTTTCCCTTTTGGCTTTGTATTCATCAAAATGTTAAAATGATCCTCAGACAGTGCTCAGTATTAACACTGTCCTTTAGATATAGTTCTGGGCAGTTACCCAAGGACAAACACTAATGTGCAAAGGACACAACTAAAATCCATTTTATTCCTCTTTTGTTCTGATTTGGACATCCCAAAGTGGAAGCTGTTAAGAATGTTCGCTATGTGTATATACATATAGAGACAGAAACAATAGCTCTCTAACCACACCATTAAACCAAGTTCTACTATTTTCTGCCTGCAGCTAATGAACTTTCCTAACTCTTTCAGGAGAAACTGTGTTGAGTAGATTTAAAAATGCTGATGATTTCTGACATTTTCCTGCTTCAATTGTCTTACACATATACAACGTGTAGAATTTCCATTTAGAAGATGGAAAAAGAATGGATGAAAATATCGTCTACACAAAATCTTTAAATAGGAGTCATTATCTGTGAAAACTGCTGGCAAAAATAACTCTACCACTATTTAAATGCTAAATTGTCTAAAAAAAAAAAAAAAGTGCTATGTGGAAATGGTTGATTTGGTTTCACTGACAGCGGTCAAAACGCGTTCTGTCCCCAGCTGATTGCTGAGGGATGTTAAGTATGAAGATACGGATTTCTGTAAACACCACAGTTTGTTATAAGATTATCCAATATGCTGTTCAGAGCATCAAGAAAGCTGATTAAGAAATGCTAAAAAAATTAAGAGGACAACAGTGGAATACTATGACAGCATGGGGGAAAAAGGTGTAACTAAGAAAAGAACATTTTTAGGAGAACAGAATTTTAATCATGAGCCTGTTATTGTATACGTTGTTTTCTCCCTGTTACTGCTCCAATACTGGGGGGGAAGGGAAAAAAAACTCTTTGGTTTGAATAAATAAGCTACTGAACAATGCTCAAATCTTCTTACAAAAAAAATGAAACAAAACCAAAACAACAACAAAAAAAAACCATTGACGACAAGGCCAGGAGAATACAAGGCAGGATTTGCTGGTTTGTTTCCCAAAACATATGCTTCGCACTTAATTTATTTTATTTCTGGGTGACATAGGAGAAATGATAAAGGCCTCAATTTTCCAACTGTCTCCTTGTGGACAAGAATGTGTCTGAAAGGAAGCTGTGCCTAAAATAAATATGTTCAACTTCATCAGTTTATTGTATTGAGTGCATTCACATGGCCTAAACTATTCTAAAACTAAACACCTGGAAAAATTCTGGTAAAATTGGACATTTCTCACAAGAAGGCTGCTGCATCTGAGCACTTAAATTTAATACACGTTCCCCCTTCCCAAAGGATGTTTTAAATGAAAGTCTCTGCAGTGGTTCATCACAAAACAGGATTATGTAGTCTTAGTTCTGAGTAAATTTGGGCTCTGGTTCTATAAATGCTTACTTAATTTCGATAACATGGAAGAAGTTCATTTTCAGCTTTCTCTCTCTCCAGTAACATTGATGCTGTTCTGTAAGACAAGTCTTGTCATATGGTCTGAAAGCAATCATGAAGCCAAGATGATGTGATACTACATCTTCCCTTTTAAATTGCTATTTATTTTTTTCTCCAATTTATTTATTTTAATCGATCACAGACTGCATTGTTTGTTTCTTATTTCTACTCTGACTTTCATGCTGCAGTTTCACTGATGCAAAATCTGGCACAAGCCAGCAAAGATGGTGAAAGAAGGGGTCTTGCATTTCCTCCCAGCATTAATTCTGGGATGGCTGGACTACTTTTTTGACCAGCAGTGCTGGCTTATGTTTGCTTGAAGTATCTCTCAAGCTATGGCCTCGTCCTAAATGGAAAACGTATTATTTCGGGGTCATATGTCTAATATGGATGCAATTACCCCTAGTTATTTATAGTTACACTTCTATTACTGAAATAATGTGTTATTTTTAATAACAGGCAATGACCTGTACTAACTATAAATTTAAGTAATCTTTACCTCTTTGGTGGCAAAACCTCAGAGATCCCCTATAGGCAGTTACATAACTCGCAAAGTCTAGCCTTCCCTTTTGAAACCACTCACCTATCACACCTTCACAAAAAGTATTATTTCCTTTCTACACTCTGTAGTATTTAAACTGAGCAACCCAGAAACCATACACTATTCCTAGCAAACATTTAATCCTACTCCTACTGACTTGAAGTCTAGTGCTCTGGCTGTCAACTTTGCACAGCCAAACTGTAAATATATCAGCATTTCTACAAAGCAGTTTACATGTTGTTTTTTCCTGTGTATCACAACTGGGAAACAGTTTAAATGAACAAACCTTACTGAACCAGTTTGGGTTCTTCTTTTTTGCCATGGCAAGCGTGGTGCCAAAACCTGCTATCATTCCTGCTGTAGCAACCGTACCTAGAAAAACTCCACCTGCCAAGAAAAGTTTAAGACATAAACATTAAGATCTTGTCTCCTAGAGGGAGAAAAAAACAAAAAGCAACTTGTTTTGAAAGCAACACCTGAAAAAGAAAGGTCTGTCAGCATATACTGAGGGGAAAGGAACAGCTGTCCAAATTATTTATATTAACTACCTATGGTAAGGAGCAAAGCATGTTTTGTAATGGAGCCTTCTGAAAACAAATAGCAAGCATCTATCTGCAAACTGCACAAGGCAGAAGTCACCCACATCCCAGGATGCCTTTTCACAGCACTTCCAAATTTTCATGCTCCCTCTGTAGCCTCACTCCAGAGTCAGGATGCTAAAATCAGCTCTGTGTTACAAGAAGATGTGCTTTTCCTGCTGCATCACTGGTGACTTCAAACAGCCATCTGAAAACCTGTCTCAGAACACTGTTCCGTAAGTAACACATTCTCTTTGGCACTGTCAGCTTTATGTTCTAATGATCTATTTCAAAACAAACGAAACAAAAAAACAACAAACTTAAAAACCAACTAAACCACGTGAGCTTCCTTGAGATACAAAACACTCCTTGCTGCCAGCTCTTCTGCAGCCACTTGGGAAGAAAAGGCCTCCTATGGACCCTGAATGCACTGTACAGCACCTGGCTCACACTGAAATGCCCTCAGTAGAGGCAACAAGCTCTACCTTTGCGGTTGTTTGATACCCAGCTTGTCTTCTCCTTTTCCTAATGGAAATAAACACCTGTAGAGTAAACAAGTTTAAATATTTCTATCAGTTGAATAGAAAGCGAGAATCAAAATCTCCTTATGTCAGGTCTCGCTTTCTAAAACTTAATTATGGTATTACTGTGATGGAGAAGTTTGCTGTAGCCATGTCAGTGTGATGTGTGGAGGACAGGCAGCCTGGGATCAGGAGGACCTCCAATAAGCTGACGGAACGCAGGGTGCCCACTGCATTTTATGCTTCCAGGTCTGCTAAGCAGCAACGTTTTCCCGATTTCAGAAATAGCAACTGGCTTTTAACTGATTTCTGCCCAAAGAAGAGGAGGAGTTTGATGCACAGCCTCCAGCCGTGGGACCTGGGCCAGGAAATCACTACAACCAAGAGAAGCACCCGGAGGCAGTGACTGAGCACCCTCCGCCCGGGGCGGCGTCTCCCGGCTCCCGCAGCCCGCGCGTCCACACCGCTCCCTCTCAGTGCTCGGCCACGAGCGACCCACGTGCTGCCGCCCGCCTGTGACCCGAGTGGGGTGGGGAGGAGAGGGGAGGCGCTTCCAGCACCTTTAATGAGGAAGAGCTTGTCCTGGGAGGTCGCAGTGCTCCCGTGGCCACGGGGAAGAGGGGTCCCCAGCGCGGGGTCCAGAGGAGTTGCAGCCTGCGGGGAGTCCCCCATGGCCGCGCTGCGGGAGGACGCGGCGGCGGCGGCAGCTAACCCGGAAGGAAAAGGAGGGCGCAGGGACGCGCGGCCACCCTTCCTCTTCCATCTTCTCCTCCTCCTCCTCCTGTGCTGCGCAGCCGCCGTGGGCTAAGCCAGAGCCCTGGTAACTCGGGGGTGAATCAGCAGAGGTCACAGCCTCTCGTAGAAGACGGCTATACGAGCACCCTCGGAAGGGGTTTCTGTGTAAATCTCAGTGACGGCGTCATGGGCTTCACTAAACGAAACTGAAATCTTTGCTCCCGGTGAATTTCACTGAGCTGTCTTGACGGATGTCGTTGGTTTCAAATACGTTCTGAGGTTCCAGATTGTAGCTCCCGTTTTAAACTCCGTGGCGGAGTCACTGTGTCAGTGCGCGCCGCTTCCCACAGCAGCGTGGGTGACTGACGTGCGGCTCGGATCTGGCACCACACCGAGGGAGACAAACACACATCTGAACAGAGCACAAGCGCTTCTTCCTCGCTTTCCTTCTTTGAACCTCCTCGTGATCGCTTATAGTGGGTATCTAGGGGTCTGATTGCAGCGGATTGGGTTGCTAGGCAAAAATTCAGTATTTTGGGAAACTTCCTGGTCGTGGTACTTCTGCAAACCAATCCGAAGCCGCTTCCTAATAATGCATGTGCTGCGCCAGTGGAACAGCGTTTCACGCAGCGAAGCAGCAGTTGTTAGGGAATACGGTTGTTATTGCCATACAGCTGACTCATCAGCCTCAGCTCCGTTTTTGAGAGCACCTCACTAACTGCCAGTCTTCCTCCACTGGGAGAAAGCACCCCAGGATCCCATATGTGAAAGGGACCTTGGTGTATTGATGGACAGTTGGCTGAATATGAGCCAGCAGTGTGCCCAGGTGGCCAAGAAGGCCAATGGCATCCTGGCTTGTATCAGGAACGGTGTGGTGAGCAGGACTAGGGAAGTCATCCTGCCACTGAACTCAGTACTGGTGAGGCTTCACCTCGAGTACTGTGTTCAGTTTGGGGCACCTCAGTTCAGAAGAAACATTGAGGTGCTGGAGCAGGTCCAAAGAAGGGCTTGAGAAGGGCTTGGAGAATATGACCTATGAGGAGTGACTGAAGGAACTGGGACATTTTAGTCTGGGGAAAAGGATGCTGAGGGGAGGCACTGCTCTTTTCCAATATCTGAAAGATGCTTACAGTGAGAGTGGGGTTGGTCTCTTCTCATCGGTGACAGGTAACAGGCTGAGGGGAAATGGCCTCAAGTTGTGCCAGGGTAAGATTAGGTTGGATATCAGGAAACACTTCTTTACAAAAAGTGTTGTTAAGCACTGGCATAGGCTCCCCAGGAGGGTGGTTGAGTCACCATCTCTGGATGTGTTTAAAATCTGTTTGGATGTGGTGGTCAGGGACATGATTTAGCAGAGGGTTGTTAGTTAGGGTAGTATGGTTAGGTTGTGGTTGGACTTGATCTTAAAGGTCTTTTCCTACCTGAGCAATTCTATCATTCTATGATTCTGTGTGCTTTGGAGTAGTATTAGCACTGTAATTCCAGCACAAATAATAAAACCTCTTGGAAAAGGTGGTCTTGGAATTTCAAACAGCAGGGTGACAACACTAAGGAATGATATACCACTTTTTGTTTTATCTGAAGGCTGCAGCAAATAGGATATAAATATGAGGCCCCAGGCAGCCTGATCTAGTTGGTAACAATACTGCCCACAGCAGGAGGGTTGAAGCTCAGTGGTCTTTAAGGTCAGTTCCAGCCTGTTAATCTGTTCTGTGATTCTAAATACTATATATTAATATTTAGATGTTATTAGTATGCATAAAGCTAAAGCAACAGCATGCATACATTTTGACTGTAAATTGTGCCAAGACCACCACTGTATCTGCAGGAGGAATCACTGAGCTGTGAGAGATAATAACTTGTTTTTTGTCTTTGTCTTTGATGATAAAATCCTAGATAGATTTTCTTCTTAGGATAGTTTTTTTGAGTTCACATCAATCAATAAGTCACTTTCTTTCAAATCTCCAGGACTAGGAAGAAAGAGATGAGAAAAAGGAATAATAATGTTATTTAATCTTGATTTGAACAGTGCCAAGAATCTACATTTAAGAGAGTCAGATAAGATCTGTCTCTATTAATCATTCACAGGGACTTAAAGTAGGGCATAAATCCACTGTGTCTTTCTGAGGAACTTAAAATTCTCAGTGTTATAAAACAAATTGTCTTGCTTTAAAAGAGAGAGAGAGAGATGTTCAGCAAAATTATGTCCACTGAAGTTGTTATATAACTTAATATAATGTAATTCTTTCAAGTACAGTTTACACAAGAGCTTTGCATTATCTCTTCTTTTTCCTTCTCTGTCACTGTTACAGCACACAAGCAGACAGAGTGATCTGACATGTAGCTACTCAGAAACAACCAGCTATCTTATCTAAAATTCAGTTATCTCTTCCTGAAAGTAGACACATTTTTGTTCAAAAGACCAATTTTAATGATTCTGGTATCAAATATTCAAAGCTTCTTAAAATGAGGCCATGAAAACATGTGTGCAAGTAAGTAGGTTATATAGGTGATGGTACAGTTGAAACATGCATTGCTTGTACTAATTTAATTTGACTACAAGTAAGAATTTGGACAGAATTATTAAATTGCAAGTGCTGAGTTCAGGCACTGTTTACTTTGTGTTGAGGTTTGCAACAGCCAGGATGCAGAATTTCACTGCAAAGCAGTTGTGGCTGGTAGACTTCCTTCATTGGGCTCTTTTATTGTTAAAAAGAAAGAAAAGAAATTTAAGATAAATACAAAAAAAAAAATTAAATAAAAATAAACAAACAAAAAAACAGGTTTGCATAAACACATTTCCTAAGCTTGTTTGTTTGTTTGTTTTAATAATCCTCATGAATATGTGTTATTCCTTCCCATAAGCAGCTCAAGAAATACAATCACCATGTGCAGACTTCTTAACATAATGCTGATCTGTGTTTCTCCTGCTCCGTGTCTTCTTATGAGCAGACAGCTAACTGCAGGACTGCAGAGAATGTTGGTAATTCACAGTCAAGGCTGGTTTCACTTAAGGACCAAGGTTGAAATCAGGTCTTCAGTGGAGAAAGAGCTAGTTTATAAGTCCACTGTGGCATAATAAATATGTTTACTGAGTTATCGAGGTGTCTGATAGCATGTATCCAGAGCAGTCTTCAGTGCCACTGCAGAGACAGCTGGCAGATGAAGCACAGCATCAGTTCTGGAGATAAAAAATCCAATTCAAAACATACAGGAGGTTGATTTGAATACTTGTTAAAATGACATATTCAGTTAACAGAATTTGATTATGTAAAAGAATTTGGGAGAGCCAAATGCTGGTTTTGGAAGGAGAGAAAATAAAGCATTTGAGCTGTTCTTCAGCTTTTGGGGGAGCTGGGTTTTACTCTTTGATTGAGTTGGATCATCTCCTGTATTTCTGAAGGCTTTGATATTTGAAAGTATGGGACATCCATAGCTCTGTGTACATGAGGAAACTGTGTAAGTATTTCAGAACAAATTTCTGGTCTTCTGGACAAGAAATTGAAGCATTCTGAATCTATGATTTTGTTTCTGACAGTACTGTCTGTCTTTATGATAAGAAACTAAGATAAAAAGAATTTACTCCAAGTGTGGGCATTTCATAAACCAGATTCTTAAGAGAGGCTTACTGTTGTGCCTCTCTTAAGAATCTGGTTTATGAAATGCCCACACTTGGAGTAAATTCTCAGATCTTTTCTAGAGAAAAGTCTGGTTACTGAGTAATGATTTATAGCATTTGGCTGCAGAAATACTGACAAGATCAGTGATCATCTGTCAGACACAAGAACAGTTATAGTAAGAGCTTTGCATCTGAAAAACAGAAGACATTTTAAAAATATTGATTGAGCTAGCTTCAAAGATTTATGTGAGGGGTATTTTTCCATTTAGAGAAGAGGAAGTGAAGAAATCAATCAGTTTGTACAGTTTTGCTTTAGTATTTTTTGGCATAAGCACAGGCTTGGAGGATGGATCTCTGGATGCCCAGTCATCTCCTTCAGCACAGGCCCACTTTTCTATTTTAACATTAACTGCTGCAGGAAATAAAATTATTCTTTTTTTATTTATTTCACTGTTCCATTTGTTTATTCAGTAGGTAATGCTTGACCTAGGACAAGACTAGCTGTGTCTGAATGTTACACTGACACCAGAGCTTTGTAAGGCCAGAGCCTGGCCACAGTTCAGTAGATGGCAGAAGTTCCAGTGGCAGTGAGGCCAGAGTTACAGTTGTAAATCCCAAATTAGCACTCATACATGATTAGGGCTAGTCAGAGAAGAGATTCAGAGGTGTTATTGTGCATCAAGGCTGTCAGGTGCCATGGACTGTGTTCATGTGGTTCTGCAGATGTGGGGATGCTTGGGGAGCTCCTGAGGAGAACTGACTGACGTTTGTGGGAAAGCTGCAGGAGATGGCTTGTTTCTGTGGGATGCTTCTCAGGATGTTGGAGGGGTTTCCTGTACATACGTGTATCTACTTATTTTATAATCTTAGCTTTTATTAAATTTCATGTTTTATTTCCTTCTCAGTGGTTGGAGTATTCTCTCTGTGTAAGTAAAATATATTTGCATCTCTTTGTCTGTGCCCACATTCTAGCAAATGCTAGATCTCTTCCCAGTGCCGATGATATTACCATTGCTTTAGAGTCTTAGTAAATACGTTTATGAAGCTGATTTGGTTTGTTTTGTTTTTTACTGGATATTGTGTCCTTAAGGATTTCAGTAGGTATTTCATTGTAGAATAGTACTCTATCACATTTTAGTTATTTTGCTGTACTAGAAACACCTTTATCATGATCCAGAGAAAATGTATTTCTGACAAAATTTAAAAAACTTAACATCAAAGAAAAAAAAAAGGTTATACCAGGGTGTGTTTAAATTATGGCCTGGGACTTCAGAGTCAGCCGGTCTGCCTGGATGTCTGACCTGAGATACCAGAGGTGGTCTTGAGCCACCAGTTAGATTATGATCTGTTGTCAACCTGTTCTTTGTGTCTCAGATGGGTAGAATTGGAAACTTTAAATTTACAGTTGGCAAGACGGAGGCCTCTTGGTAACAGTTCAGTACATGGATTTGTCTACCCCATGTGTCTCCTGCTGTGGGCTTCATGAGCATTTTGCAAAGCTGTCTGTCTAAAGCCAGACCTGGTCTGAACTCGTGGCTGACTCTGTTTTGAAGAGGAGGTTGCACTGGGGACCTCCTGAATTTTTCCTCAGCCTGAATGACGTGGTATGGGTGGGCAGGTTCCCCCACAAAACCAATGTGAATTAGTCAGAGGATCTGGGTAAGCGTGATGTCAAACATGGTTTGTTTTTGACTGACTCAGATCGAACTCACCGAGTTATGATGGCTCCCAGAGGCGAAGAGAAATATTACTAGCATCTTCAGCATCATTTTTAGAAGCTGCTCTGTCAGATGCCCGAATGGACCAGGAGGAGAGCTGCGGTGCCCAGCCCTTGCCACTGGGTGTCCTCATGAGGCCAACTACAGTGGTCTGGGGAGCTTTAGCAATGGCATGTGTTGCAAAACACTGGGAAAAGAAATGGGACTAGTATTTTATTTATCGTTGGGAGTTGGCCAATATAAAATTGATTCAAATTCAAGTACGTCACCTACTTGAGAAATCCAGCCATGAAATTAATTGGCGTGAATATGAAGTGTATACTTCTCTTAATCAGCTCCAGAGACGATTGTATCCAAAGGCCCTTTTTGCGGTCATTCACAGAGCTTAATTGCTATGGTTAATATTACAATTAAAAAAGACCTGGAAGGAGAGCTGAATATTATTATCATGATGAATGATAATTATCACTTTGTGCAGATGGATGATAAACATTTCTAATTAAATTACTCTTGTAACATAAATGAATTGTATGATCTGGATGAAGTATTTCTGATTTCACATTTAGGATATTTCTAAGGGCAGTAAGTTTGTGCCAGAATTTCAGTCAATCTGTCACAGTCAATCTGTCTTTTAAAAATATCTGATTGTTCAATGGAAAAAAAAAAAAAACTGCTTACTGCAGTTTTCTGCAGTGAAGAAGTTCTGCAATAAACAAATAGTTCAAGCATGGTGGGAGAATAAAATAAACTATGCACCTGACATAATATCTTAGTTCTTTTTGCTGGGTAATTCATCACGTAACTGTCATGTTTTACTCCTATATTATCTTCTTTTCTGAGGATTTTTGCATGACACAAACCATTAAGCTAATACTCTACAAACGGGAAAGTTCGTTAAGAGCTCTGGGTAAGGGGGTGAGATGGGTGATGAAGGTGCCAGTCATTAAGGTCTGAGAGAGAAGGAACTGTGAAATTTGTTAGGAATAATTACTCTACATGCAGTCTGTCTGTGCTCTGTAAAGATCCAGATGATTTTATATACCTCACATTCCTTTCTCATCAGTGCAAACTGCACTTCAGGCAGTGGATTATAGTTGATGACTCTCAGATGACCAGTAGCTTCATGGCTTATTGTATACATGTTGACAGCAGCAGTCCTTTGTACCAGGCCCTGTTAGACGTTCACTTAGAGTTTCTAAAGCAACAGCCCTTGACTGCAACAGGCAATTTTTGAAGGCTGTAAGTGGGAGACAGATGGCCACTTTCTGTCAAGAGATAATGGGAATTTTGTGCCAAAACCCTCTCTGTGCCTATGGAAGACTATCCCTGAGATTTTCTGCATGCATGCCTTCTTGTGTAGGCAGTACATTAGTGCTTACTGTATATATCAAAATTTGGCACTGCCATCTCCCTCTAAACATCACATTAATCCATCTGTCTGTCACCATGGTAACAAGGCTCCCTATTGATGACCAAAGAAGAGCTGAACCATTATACCTAAATGTGCTTGGTTTAAAATAAATAAATAAATAAAAAGAGTAAACCCACTTTGTGTGAGCTAGAGACACCATAGACAACGTATGGTAGAAAATGGGCAACTTACTATTTCCTATGTAATATTTTTATTCTTGCATGAACATCTGAAATAAAACCTACTGCAAAAACAGTCCTCAAATCTGATCTTTGCTTGCTCACATCTTCTTATTACATTTTTTTTAAGAACTCAATTTTTAAAATGTGTATTTTCTTCAGGAAAAGTTACATGTTCTGTGGAACATATTTGTCCCCAAGGGTGGAAAGATGAAATTAATAACTTAAAGATTCTAAGTACAAAGCATACCAGGGATGTTTCTCAGTATTTCACTGCACATATTCTCTTCCTCTCTCACTTCCACATTTGTAACATTGCCAAAGAGGAATGCACGTATTCATTAAAGGATCAATGTCTAACTGAGCACTGTTAGTTGGACCTGGGATTTTTTGAGAACCACAATGTCGTGGAAACTCTGACATGAATTACTGAACTTCATAAATCATTCTTAGACAATGAATTTCCTTTTTTTTTTTTATTACAGTGGCGCCATACATGCTATTAATGGTAGACTCAAGTCTATAATTCTATTAGACTATAGAGGTCTTTGGTTTTAGACCAGAAATAAAGCTTAAAACTAACCACTGGCTTCTCTTCTCCTTCTGTGTTCATTGGGCAGTGCTTTTTATTCTCTGGAATATGTTTTTGTCCTGCTGCAGATTTTCTTTTCTAAGCCACTCTGCTTTGGTCACAAAGTTAACACTAATAAGAGCTACGAAGTAGATAAAATGAGGGAGTGGATGAAGAAACAGGGATATTTAATTTTAGAAGTGCTTTGCTGTGTTCACAGAGCTGAAAGTATGATTAATTGTTTTACAGCTCTTTGCTATCTGGTTTAAGCTATGGCCCCGATCTTAAAACAGGCTGCAAATATGTGTGAAGATGTGCCGTGTGCACATGCACACATAGTGGATATATGCGTATCAGGCAGATTTTGTGACATCTGGTGTCATATTGGGCAGACAGGGACATTTTGCTCTGCTAGAGGGTATCTGAACCCCTGGAAGGTCAGCTGGATCTATTTGGCAAAACAGAGACACAGATGTTACCAACCTGCCAAGGGTTTCTGATTCACAGCTGACATTTAAAATGCTTTCAGCTGAGTAAAAAGGAGTAAACAAATATAAGAACCTCTTCAGGTGAAAAAAGGTGACCCCTTGAACTGACAGAAAGAAGTACTGCAAAAAATAGAAGATCCATTTTGGAGTTTACAATATCAGGGCTGTCGCGTTCGTTGTTTTGGGTGACAGAGATGTGAAAAAATGATCTGGTCTGAAATGCCTTAAATGGGGCACTTGATATATATCCCCTCAACTGGGGGTATAAAAGCAGCACCTGGCCATGCAGATGATGACTACCTGTGATGCACACTATAACTTCATTTGCCTTTGTTCCAGGTGGTACTCCACCTCCATCACCAAGTGCAGCAGGCCTTCCAAGACAGCAAAGAGCAGCAGCCACAAAAAAAAGGATTTCTCAGAGCTCCTGTGCTTAGCATGGCTTTCTAAAATTTGAAGAAGTTTGTTATCAGTACAATACGCTGTTTTCCCATGTGGTAAAACAGCAGTGTAATACGTTTCTCTCACAAAATGAATTTGAGTTTAGTATACAAAGAATTTTATAGTGCAATCAAATGCAGTTCCTAAGGATGGGAAGAACACTGATTTTTAATTACAAAATTATATATTTTAGTAACTTTTTAATTAAAGCATAAAATTCAAAACATAAAAGGCTAACCTGCTAAAAAAAAAATCTCTAACTTAATATTGAAAATAACATTTTTAAAAAAGCATTAATTTTTTTAATGATTTGTCGAAATCAAAATTTTTTTTTCTAAGCTAAATTCTGCACAGTCTGGATTTTCTCTCCAGTTAATTCCTTTCTCTTTTGAAAACTTCTGAAATCTAAAAAACTTCCTTTAAAAAAAAAAAAAAGTGTGATTGCAATAAAAACTTGGTTCAAGTCTGGACCTAGCACAAGAGAGTTATTTCCTTGCCAGCTGTATTTCTGTCTTCAAGCTGTGCAGTAACTATGCCCTCTCAGTAGATATGGGACAAATCCCAGTCTCTATAGAGGACGTGCTTCTACCCTGCCCATACGTCTGTCTGGCTGCTATTCATATAGGATGGAGCACTTTCCATCCCATTTCAGTTCTCAGCCACTCAGCAGAAACAAAGCATTTCATGATCAAAGATTTTATTCAAAATACACTGTGCTCTTTTTATACTTGGTTTTTGGCCAGCTGGCATTCTTGCTATAGCATTCCTATGTTTTCAGCTGTCATGTGTTGATGCCCTTCCCAAAAATTTAATTTCATCCACATGCTATGTGAATTGTACTCCAAAAACACATGGAAGCCTCTTTGGCTCATTTCAGGTAAACGTTCAGCCTGAGAGCTTGTGATCTCTTACAGGCATGTGCTGGAATTAAGGACCCACGCCATCTCTTTCCACCTGGAAGAGAAGCCTCTGCTTTAACAGTGTCTACCAGGGCTGCAGGCAACATCTTCTAGGTAGGTACCAGGTGAGGGCTTGGAGGGTTCTCTGTGTTTCCTCCCCTAATCTCAGCTCCAGTGCTGGTGTCCTTGAGTGAGATGGTGATGGTTTGCCTCTGTCTGGAGGGGATATGGACAGGCAACCAACTACTGAGATACAGTCCACCTGCTTGAGAGAACACATGGGTTTTGTTTGTGTATGAGCCTTTGGCACTGCCCTGTGCAAAGAGCACTCCTGAACCAGCCGCTTGCTCAGAGAGAAGAGATGGAGAGTTGTACAATTGCAGTAGATTGGTTAAAAAGGAGCAAAACCAGTGCTTTTCTTGACTTTGGAAGGAGGTGGGAAAAAGAAGCGGGAGGGCTGAGGATGGAGGTGGTCCTTTTGTGTAAAGAGCAACAGAAAAGTCTTGCTTTTGTCTTCTGAAGAGATGTGAAGGAAGGAAATCAGTGCTTTTTTTGGCTATGCATAGAGAAAAATTCTGCTCTGTGAGCACTGGTTTGAATGAACATTAATTAAAGCAGCATCTTTCTGGCCCTACAAAACCAAGTGCTGCCTGTGCCCTTACTGATACCCACTTGCCTGCTGTCCCAGTGCTCTGGATTGCTTGGAGACAGCAGCAGTGATGAGAGGGATACAGACACACTGAAAACCATAATCTTATAGGAATAATCCACATTTAAGGGCTCACCACCTCCTTAATACAGAGATAGGTGCATCAGGTCATAGGATTTTTGCAGAACGTAGGAATTAGCGTCCTCTGTATCTCAGCAATCTTCATGGGCAGCAAGTTGAGGGCATGGTCCCTTCCAGATCTGCACATGTGCAGCTTGGCTGGGCAGGGGCACTTCATTTGAGATAAAAAGCTTCAGTGTCTGAAATAAACATAGGCTCCCTGGCCTTGCAAAAGCTCAGGTTCTGCACGGGGAGAAAGAGTGCCAGCTACCCACTTTGGATGAGTGAAGAGCTGAAAATTACAGTGATAGCTTTTCTCTAAGTGTAATTATAACAACCATATAGAGACAGCCTTTGGGAACATGAATCTCATCTTTTGCTTCCCGCAATGGGGAAATCCACAGGAGGAAAAGAGCTGACAGTATTTTCAGTATTACTGGAGAAGATTATAGGGGTATACAGGCTTTGGAGAATGGCTTTGAAGATCTTGACTGCAAACAGCCCCACCTCAGATTAGTCAAAGCTGAACTGTACCAGCTGCCTCCTGAATATGCATGGGGCCCCAGATTGCCAGCACTGAACAGCAGGTGCTAACTCATACAGACAGGCATCTCGCTGGTGGTTTCCTGTAGCCAAGAATTCTTGATTATCTGCTGCTCATCTCAGATGCAGAGTAAGTAGAGTGTGGTGCCACAGGGAAAGTTAGTCTCCAAGATGCAAAACCTCTTAAGTCATAACGTATTGGTTGTTGTCTTTGAAATAATAAATAAATAAACAGATAAATTCAACTTCATGCAAATCTAGAAGTTTCAGCATGTTGAGGGATGACATCTAGAGATGGCTTACCTGGCTCTTGCAGGCTGGAAAAGGCTTGATGGTGCTGTTACAGTTTCCTGAGCTGTTGCATGAGCAGCAGATGTAGCGGCTCTTACAGCAAGCAAAACAACAGCAGGTAGGAATTGTTCACAGAGTACGCTGTGCAAAGGTTATTGTGTGTGTTAGTCTTATTTGGAGCAACGTGTTGTGGTTAGGTATCGTGGTTAGAGACAGACAATCGATGAGTGTTCTGCACGGTGCCTAATAAGGCTGTGGCATGCAGACAAAAATGTAGGAGATGACTTTTGCACTAAAATATGCTTTCCTCCATGTGAAAAAGGATAAAGATGAAGCCGGTCTGCTCAGGGAAGCCCTAGCTTTGATCTGTGTGCTGAAATAACCTGCACCAGTTGGCCTGCATGAGAATCACCAAAAAAATAAAAGGAAGCCAAAGTAGGTTCTCATAAATCCCATCTCATAAATCTTCGTGCTACTGGCAATTTTCCTCTTGTTAGCATTCCTCTGTGGAGAAATTGATTGCACTTACCTTGAAAGTGAAGAAATGCAGGTTTTTACAGATGATTTCCCTTGACAGGATGCTATTTTTGAGTAAGGTAATCCTAAAAATCCACCTGCAGTTTATGCCATGAACAGCAGGTGCTTAATTTTTCCCCTCCATATGTCACCGTCCTCAGCTCTGAGCATCCATTTGAAGCTTCAGCCATTGACTTTATTGAGTATCCATCATCTTGTAGGGACCCAGGGTTGATGCTGTTTGCCTGGAGGTCTCAGGCTTCTCACTATATTTATTTGGACACTTCCTTCTTCTATGCATACACAGTTTATAAATTTATTCATGTAAATACCTCTCAAATTATCACAAAGTTATATTAAAGTTAAAAGCAGATCCTATTTACTAGTAACTGAAATTCTTCAAGCTCAGATATTCACGTAAGCATTCCTCTTCTGTTGTTCTCCCCTCTGAGATGTTGCTGGTCATTTGAGGTTCTGTGGCTGAAGGGGCACTCAGAGTGTCCCACTTCAGGCGTGTGGAACAGGATAGAAGGCAGGTCTGCATGTACTCTGTTATAGTTCACATAATCACAGAATAGTTTGGGTTGAAAGGGACCTTAAATATCATCTAGTTAGATTCTGGTTACTGGTAAGCACTTCAACTGCCTTTCTGTCAAGCCTGAGTTTATAATTTTACCCCAAGCTTTTTTTTTTTTTTTTTCCTTTTTTTTTCTGAAGCTAAGATGTATATTTTTTCCTGTTATATTCCTGTTAGTATTCTATACCTACTGTCCTTTAAATAAAACAGACAAATTTATAAAGCTCCAATGACTAATCTTTGCATATTATTTATGGTATGAATAATTTCCTGAGAATTCTGAATGAATTTCTTGGATTTTCTGGTTACAGTTTTATTGGTTTAATATGTGATTATGCTACAGGCTGCGATTTGCTCATCAGAAGTCATTTATATAAATGCTATTAGATTAGTATATGGTAATTCTACAAAAATTCGGATTTATGAACTCATTCTTCTATTTTGGTGTTGAAAGCATGTGTTCTAAAGCCTTTGCAAGTCACTCTCAGAATCCTGGTCAAAAACTTCATGAATTTAAAAGCACATTTCATCTGAAGATGTTGCACCCACAACCAGAATAAGTAATTGTTTGTATTCTGATGCCATAAATGTACACATAACCAAGCTTTTGAGAAGAGCAAAGCTCATCCCCCTAACCATTCACAGAAATATGGGTACGATTGCTACAGTAAATAAATGAACATAGAGGAAAAATGTGTGTTTCATGTCTTTGACCACACTTGTATATCATCAGTGACACATTTCTGTTGTCAGTCTTCTTTTCTCTACCGCAGTGTTGTCAGCCATATGATTCGTGAGTCATATCTAGTCCTTTGTTTACAGGACTCATTGAATATTCAGATTCTAGAGTATACATTGTCAAGTAAATGAAATAAGTTTCTTATCTTTTTTGCAGGCAAGAGGGAAGGAATCTAGGCCTTCCAAATTGGGCATTAATTCTGTCCTTGATGCGCTGCACTCCTGAGTCTGTCACAGCTTATTGTCCTCAAAACAATAGCTCAGAGGTGTAAAATGACCTGCTCTTCCTTACTGGTTTTGCTCATTGTTTTGTGGCCCGAAAAGGAGTGAGTATGAAAACAGAGACTTTGCTATTTTCTGGAGGAAAGCATATGCAGCAGGAGAGGGAGGATGTGGGAGGGACACAAAAACAAGCTGAAGGCAGGAAAAGGAGCATGGGAAAAAAAAAGGTAGCAAGAAAGAAGCAATGATATAATGTTAAATCTTCCCAGCTAATGATGTTGAATTGTGACAATGAAGCATTAAAGAGATTTTCAAAAGCAGTTAGCTCTGTTTTCAGATGGCCTAGTTAAAAGTGCGATGATGCAGATAGCCTCCCACCGGGATTTTCAGAAGTCTCTAATGGCCTAATTCCTACAGGAAAACTATTATGTACTTCATGTTACTCCACATAAACACATCGTGGATGTGTTCCTCTGACAGCAATGGCTGCTTGAAGTATGTAGTCCAAAACAGTATAACAGCCCACGACTGTAATTATAATGAAGTCTTCTCACAAAACGAGTGTCACACTCCTGCGTGAGCTGGGTGACAGCCTTTTCTTGTGCTCTACTGCAGAAAATGAGCTCCTGCTTTTCTACAGTGCTGCAAGAGGCTGTTTGCTATGACAGCAGAGAAGAGAAAGGAAGCCACAGTCAGGAAATATGTACAGAGGTGAGGGGAAAAGGTTGTATATGAGATAAACTCGAGCATATTTCAGGTTAAAGGAGCTGGGCTTGTTCAGCCTGGAAAAGAGAAGGCTCTAGGGAGATCTCATTGTGGCCTGACAATACTTCAAGTGAGCTTATAATCAGAAAGGATACAGACTTTTGACATGTTGTGATAGTGACAGGACAAGGAGAGGCAATTTTAAGCTGAAAAGGGAGTGATTTAGATTAGATGTGCAGGAGAATTGGAAGCTGATGATCTTTAAGGCCTCTTCCAAGCCATCCTATGATTCGTTGTTTGCAGTTATTCTTTCATCTACTAAGTCTGGTCCCTTCTATAGCTCACAGTAAGACAGAAAAAGAAGATCTATAAAAGCCATATTATTTTAAGTGGGAGATATTATTTAGAGAACTCTAACTCAAAGCATTTTTACTATTTTAATAAGTTAATTAAAATAATTGCCCTGACAGCATCCTTTTAATTACATGAGCATTTGCAGGTATGTAATACATCGTTGGGGTTTCTTTTGTTTGTTTTGTTTCCAATGCAAATGGACTTACACAATGGTTTAAAGTCTCAGCGAGACTTCCCTTCTATTTCTAAAGAAGGGCTTTGGAAATTGCTTGGCTAACTAGGAAAGATGGCACCAATTTCAAGTAAAATTAAATTCTTAAAAGTTTCCTGAAAATCAATGAAAGAAGAAGAAAAAAAAAAAAAGCTTAACGCCAACAGTGTGGGAAGAACTCGGTCACTATATATTGCTCTCCCCAGGAAGTCTTAATAATAAAGCTTGAGCTTATTTAACAGTTCATCACTACCAAACAGGAGAACGTTCTGCTCCCAATTCCCAATTCCTTTTCTGCCTTCAAGCTGCTTGTTTGTCTCCTCTCACTTTCTGCCAGCTCTTGCACTAGCTGATGCCTTTGTGAACTGATCTGGTTGAGCCTGAAGTTCAGTGGCAACCTAGCCAAATCTAACTGCTGGCTGCAGACATGCAGCCTGTCCCTTTGTTTTCCTCTTTCCTCTTTCACTTTCCTTTTGCTGGCCACAAGTGTTCCTCCTGCCCCTCCCTTGTGATGCTTTGTCATGTCCTCTGCTGAATTGTTCTAGCATAACAACATTATAGAAAATGAACTGGCGTGCACTGAATACTAAAATAGGAGGAACTGGTGACTTCTTTGAAGATAGAAAGTCCTTATAGGGAGATTTTGATAAACTAGATGACTGGGCAGTCACCAACCAGATGAAGTTTAAAAAGAGCAAGTGCTGGATTCTGCACCTGGGATGGAGCAGTCCTGGATATATATACTGACTGGAGGACGAGAGCCCAGAGCAGCCGCATGGAAAGGGATATGGGGGTTCTGGCTGACAGCAAGGTGAATATGTAGTCAGAGGAGTGCCCTGGCAGCCAAAAGAAAGCAGATATGCCATACAGATGGGTATGACCTGTGATCACATGCTTATTTCTCTGAAACACTAAGCTCATTTCCTGGATGTATTGTGGGAAACAACAACAACAACAAAGAAGTGGCTTTAAAGAGGAAGTCTGCTGTATGAAAAGGAATGGTTTGGTGAACTGGGATTAGGATAAAGCTGTATGAACCACTTTAACCAAGAATTGGTAATATAGCCATATTACAGACCTTTGCTGTATAGAAATTTCTGTACAGTACCAGACAATAACCAGACAATGCTGCTCTGTATCAAGTCGAGAAGAATGCAAGGCTCTTCACGTGCAAGCAAAACAGCAAGCAAACTGTAATTCACTGCACTGTTCAGACAGTGTACTATACTATGGTAGGGCTGAAGACTGAAGAAAGTTGTTTCTTGGCTCCCATGAGGGAATGTTTTACATGCTCCAAGACTGACAACATTGGAAATATTTTTCTTCCTTATTTAACTGTACTTTTTTGGCCCTTTCTTTTGGTTTGCTCGTGGTCTACAAGAACTTCCCAGAATTAACAGTTTTTTATTCTTTCCTTTGCTCAAATTAGAACAAGCAGAAGTAGGTTAAAATACCACAGTGATGATCTCATACAATACTTGTGTATGGGGTTTTTCCCATTTTCTTTTTAATTGAAATTGTAAAATTTTGTGGCCCTATCTCCTAAACTTCTGAAGTAGTCACTGAACAGGGCAACATACCCAATTCTGAAAACTTCTGGATTTTAATTGCATTTTTAAGGACAGTTATAGTCTGGAATAAATCAAAATATCCATAGATTCTGACTTCTACCCAAAGCAGTGAAGCTATATGTTGAGAAGCCAAAGTTGTGTTTAGAGAGTGATTCTGATATGCATCCACTTTTTCTTTTTTCCCCCTTTTTTACAGTTCATATGGATAATATTATCTAGTCTTGTATATAGTGATATATATATATCACTTATAATATCACTGCTTTTCTTGATTATTATATTTTTCCAAAAGTACTTGTGAGAGATTTGGAAAATGTGCTTAGAAAACATGACTGTAGCACTCCATTTTATTCCACCTCTGAGTGGAAAGGTGGATTTCTTTCCAACTCTGAGAATATTAGATCTTTCACTTTAATACCTTTTACTTCCTCCTCCTTTTTTCATTAGAAGCAATTGATTTGGCAAAGTAGGATGCACGCAGTACAGATATGTTCAAAATGATACAATTTTCTAGTTTATGTTTATTTAATCACTTAAGTAATTTGATAATGCTAATACTACAGTCAGGCTGATCCTGTAATCACGTATGGTAACAGATGTTCTACATATGTGAGGTGACGTGTCGTCTCAGCAAATGATCTTCCCCGTTGTTTTAAGACTTGCTCTTTTGATGCTTCCAGACAGAGTAAGAGATAATAACTTTCAGGGGTAACAGCTCATTCATTAGTATTTTCCTGACAAAAAAGATAATCTTTGAAAAAAAAAAAAAAGATAAAATATGATGTAAATGTTGCTGCAACATATTCTCCCATTGCATGAGGGAAGTGCACACTAGGACACACGGTGATACAAAGTTTTATGAAGAGAGAATGGATTCATCTTAGGTATTGTGTTTATGATGTAATCTGTTTGGTGCCCCAAAGCAATTTCCATTAATATTGTGTGCGATTTCTAACAAGTGCTTTCAAGAATACTATTGACTCTTGTCAATATAGTGTGTGAAATATTAAGTGCATAAGGTATTTTTGTAGTGGCATTTTCAAATGGTTTTAAAAGCAGCTTTAAAAAGGTGTTGATAACATTTGCAAAACAATACCAATAATATTTTGAATTCCAGTGTGGGACTGATAGTGATTAGGCACTAGAACTGTGTGAAAAGTACCACGTGTAGTGCTGAGTGATCCTAACAGAGTCCAAGTACATTGGCTATTGAAAGTAAGTTTGACTTTCACTCTGAGTTTTTTAGTATTATTTGTTCGGGCACTCTGATATTTTTTGGTTTTTCTTTCTGTTAACATGGCTGACAAACACTTTACAACCACAGCGTCTCGAAGAAAAGAAAACAGGATACCGTGGAGTAAAACAGCAGCTTGAATGAGGTGCTGGCATTGTTTAACAAATGCTTTGTTTCTGGAGAGTATTTCTGAAATTAGCCTGTGTGCTACCAATGAAGATAAGCTGACAATGACATTTTCCCATAAACTGTTCTGTTTTCTGAATGTCTAAAATATTTCATAATCTCAGGAGAGAACAGTGCCTTTACACATCTTATAATCATTAACATTGTCAGAGTGCAGGCAGTGTGCTAGTAAAAACCTGATAAAGATTAAAAACGCATGTTGGTGAACCACAACATTTGTCAGCAGCCTTCTGCTGCCATGTATTGATGCTGTATTCACGAAGATAGAATGAAAGAACATTTCAAAGGATAAAACTGCTGTGACAACAAGCACTGGGGGACAAGGAGAAGGGCAATATGGGAAGAATAATGCAGCAGCACCCATTACATGTGAGGGAAAAATAAAAACATGTCATTGCATTTACAAAAGAGATGGTATCAGCAACTGGTTTTACATCTTGCTGCGTGCTGATTCCTGGCAGAGGTTGAGACCCCTCCATGCTTTCCTTGTGTGGCATTAGCATTTCCCAGGTAACAGTGATAGGACAAGAATTAATGGCTTTTATTCGTGCTGGTGAGATTCAGGTTGGATATTAGGAAATATTTCTTCTCAGAAAAAGTGGTGAGGCACTGACACGCCCAGGGACGTGATGGACTTACCATCCACGGAGGTGTTCAAGAGCGGTGTGGATGTGGCAGTGAGGGACATGGTTAGTGGGCATGGTGGGAATGGGTTGGACTTGATGATCTTAGAGGTCTTTCCAACCTTAATGATTCACCAATTTCTAAAATGATTCTTTCACTTCAACAAATAACCACTCAGCACGGGGGTACCAGGCCACTATTGAGATATCAAAGTAATTATCTCCTCCAAGGAAGAGGAAGTATCCATTAGTGGTCTGCCTATTCCAGAGTTCCTTTGGTATCAGTCAGTATTTATGGAGAAATAATTATATTACGGTAGTAAACTGAAGGGATGAATATGGCACTGTACAACTAGAAATGAAGTTACGAAGAAAGAAAACACATCACCTACACACTAGCATTCAGCTTATCCTCACGTACCTATTTCTCTGGTGCCCCCCGCCAGGACAGCATCCAATCACAAGAGACGCAAGCTGACTGCAATATGTCCTCGTTCATCTAGAAATCCGACCAGCACGGGAGCGGCAGGGCTGATTCCCACCACGTCTCCCAAGCGGGTCCGTTCCCCTTTTGTGAATTGCAGAACTCTGTAACCGATACGGCTGTTAAACTTGCCAGCGCCGCGCGCAGCGGGCGGATCGGAGGTCGGCCCCCCCGCTCTCACCACAGATCCCCGTCCGCTCCGCGGCTCCGCCAACGCTCCCGCGGTTCGGCGGGCCGCCCTGCCCCCTGCCTCGGGGGCGCTCGCACGGCATGCTGGGACTTGTAGTCCCTTCCCCGCCCTTACCTGGCACGGAGCAGCTCGGCGGAGGGGGTGGCAAAACTACAACTCCCAGCGGCAGGAGGGGCGCGCCCTGAGCCCGCCCGGGGAAGGAGGGCGGTCCCGTTGGGTCGGGCCGCGTGGGCAGGGCTTCTCGCTGCCTATCCCTCCCCGCAGAACTCGTTTGCCTTCGGCCCGGGAGGGCGAGCCCGTAGCGGACGCGAAGCATCGCTCGGGGCTCGGCGTTGCGCGCCCGTGGCGCTCGCGTGGGCGGGGGGAGGCGAGGGCCGAACGGGCCGCCGGCGCTCGGCGTCCCTGCGGGCGCTCGGAGCGGGAGCCGCCTGCCCCCCGGCCGGGGACGGGCGGCCTGAGGGCGGCGGGGTGCGCGCCGCGCGGTCCCCGCTCGCCGCTTCCCGCTGGAGATGAGGAGGCGGCCGCTGCCGCCTCCGGGTCTGGCTGCGGGGGATAAGCCTGGGTAAAGGCTCCACCGGTATCTTTTAACAGAGGCGGGGGTGAAGCGAGGTCCCGGCGTCGCGGAGGGGCTTCGGGCTGAGCGAGGGCCGGGGGCCGGGAGGATGGTAAGGGGCCGGCGGGGTCCCGGCACAGCTCTCGCCCTTCGCCCCTCTGCCGCTCAGCCCCGCCGCCTCCCCGCGTGCGCGGGGCCGAGGCGGCGGCGGGGACCTGTTGTGCCGGGGGAGGCGGGGGCTACGGCGGCCGGCGCCGCCCGGGGCGCGGGGCGGGGACGCGGTTCCGCTCGGCGCCGCGGCGGAGAGGGGGGGATGAGGCGCTGCCGCCCGGCTGCCCGCCGGCCGCCCGCCCGGCCCCGGCCCTGAGCCAGCGGCCGCCGCTCCTCCCCGGCCGGAGGGGAGAGCCGGGAGGGAGCCGGAGCCGCGCCGCGAGCGCCGCTTGCTTTTTCTTTCTTTAATGATTTGTTACGCGTGTCTCTTGGGGGAGCGTTTTAGCGATGGTCATTTTTAGCAGTGAAATCTGCTGCGCGAAGGAGGATTATACCAAATCGCTATGAATGATAGACTCGACTGCTAAACCTTGCCTTGGCCAACCTCCTGACCCGCGGAGAGCTCTCGGGGTGTGCGTGGGAAGGAAGAAACACCCTCCCCTTCGAAAATAAACTCGGAGAAGAAAAAGACCGATCCTTTTTTTGAATTTTATTTTTGGACAGCCGAACTGCTTTATATTTTTTTTTTTTTTTTTTTTCTTTTTGGTCTCGTTTTGTCATAATTTGCTTTACAAAGGATTCCCCGACGTGATGGTTTTGTAACTGGTGGAGGAAGGAAGGACCCCTCGGAAGCGTTTGTGATATGACAGCTTTGGTAACCGAAGAATTAAGCCGTGTGTGCATAGTGCCCCTATTGCTGCTCTGGTAGCAGAACTCATTTTTTTAAAGTGGGACCGGAGAAGAGGGCTGCTTCGGTCAGCAGGAGCCTCGCAGAGATTTATATCGCGTGTACTTCTTGGTGGGGCTCTCCCCACACGGTACTCTCTCTTGATGACACCTGGAGGTGGCAGCGGGCCCATGAAAGACTGCGAATACAGTCAGATCAGCACACACAGCTCTTCGTCTCCCATGGAGTCTCCCCATAAGAAAAAGAAGACAGCTCCCAAGAGAAAATGGGAGGTTTTTCCTGGAAGGAACAAATTCTTCTGCAATGGGAGGATCATGATGGCTCGGCAGACCGGAGTCTTCTACCTGACTCTCGTGCTCATCCTGGTCACCAGCGGGCTGTTCTTCGCATTTGAGTAAGTGGTATTAAAGTCTTCATATCTTCACACTTTGCCTGTTACTATTTGCCTGCTGTCTGAAAGCAGTACGAGGGTGTTTATCCAGATGTCATAGAGGGTGCTGACTGACATTGGCTAATGTTGATTTATGTAACTGAAAATATCATCCGGTAAGATGTTGAGCGTTTCGCGCTGCTGTTCTGCTCTGTGCAAAACCGGGGTTTAAAGCTGAGTGTGGTAGGGCTCTTGTGCTGCAGATTTCCAGCTCCTGATGCAGGAGGAGTGTACAACAACAGGTTCGGGACATTGAGATGTGAGATAGCTTCTTGTCTGTCACTTGTTTTGAGAATCAAAGCTGACACTGTAAAAATACTGTCCCTTTGTCACACAGCCAAGCACAAGAGAGGCAGTATCTTTTTGCTAGTTCACAAATGAGCCAGTTTTTATTTTTTCTCTCTTGAAATCATTTAACAGTGTGGGCACAAGATTTCCAGGCTAGTAAGAAAGAGGCAGAGCTGTACCTACCAATGCTGTACCTACGTAGCTGTCTGCCAGCAAGTAACAGCGTTACTTTCAGTGTATGGTGGTAACAGCAGGCTGTGAGTTTGATCTTATTGAAACCTATGTTTGCTTTAGATTTTTAGATTTATTTTGTAAGCAGGCTTCTAGTGTCCTCCTAGGGCCTTTTTCTGTGAATCTTCAGGAATCCTTCCCATCTCTGTCAAGTGGGCATGCAGTGATAGCAGATCCCAAATGCTGATTTTTTTTTTTTTTTGGTACTTACGTTGGGATGGCATAATTAATAATGCACTATGATAAAGAATTAGGTACTTGATATGAGAAATACCATTCATCTTTTTTTATTCTAAAGCTCAGAATGCAAAGATGCTCCATCTGCTAAAGTACTTTGTTACAAGAATTACTGAATTCCTTTTAAAGTGCTAGTCCTACTGCAACTGTTAAAACAACTGTAGCTTGATTTGTGGTTTGTGGCTGAGAAAACAGAGATAGGTTTGAACAGCCTAGATCACTATGTGGTGTCTTCTAAAGAAGATAGTGATGCTAGTGAACTCTAAATTGTGCCGGTTGAACATACGTCCTCTTAATGAACTAGTAACGTTTGAGAAGATAAAAATGCTCAGCATGTGACCGGGGCTAAATATATATACATGAGCTTCACAGATGAATTGTCTTTTGTGGGCTCCAGATGACTTTAGAGGGATTTGTTCATTGTAAACCTTCTGTAGACATTGTGGAACTTCCTGAGCATCCTCTGAGTAGTTGGAATAACATGGTTGATGTTGTGTCCACTTACAGCAAGTGTGCTTACTTTCCTATTTTTAAGGAGGTACCTGCTGTGATGGTACTGCATCAGGAGTGGGTGCTGCTCTCTCTTGTTTGATGTGGTTGGGCCTCATTTTGGAAACAAGGGCTGACACCTGCCTCTGTGTGCAGTCTCATCATCATCGGTAAACCCTCTGAGGGGAAGTTCTGGACTTTGGCAAATACCAGAATGTGAATGGAGGATCAGAACTGTAATGCTTTATAGTCATGGTTGTAAAACTTACTTGTTAAGCAACTGCTTGCAGCTTTTTAATATGTATTTTAACAGTTGAATCTTTTAGAGATAAAGGTTCTCTGCAGTTGCATGACTCAGAGCTATTAATGCAGGAACAGCTTTTAGCTTACCTGATTTCATTGCTACTGCAGGTTATGCACTCTGTCAGAGTCAAACACCACCACTGTGTCTAGATTGTGGCATTTTGGTATACAATTGCTAGAAGTCTTGAAGCAAAGACAAATCTTCGGCTTTTTATAATTGTGTAAAATTCTGTGCATGTGTACTGCTCTGTGGTCACTCTTGCATTACTTGATTCTCATTTTAAGGAAAAGAGTAGAGTGAAGAGAGTATGGCAGTGGTACTTAATTTTTGTCATAATAAGGTAGACTTGGTCTCTAAGTGGTACTTAGACTGAAATTGTACTTATCTTCTGAAGACTAAATCAAAACCAACCACACCCACCACCACTCCAGCCTTAAGACCAAGAAGTGTTCAACATGCTTGTGGTAACTAGGACAGGTTGATAACCTCATAGAGGAAAAAGGGAGCTTCTTGTTAAGGCAGTTAGCGTTGTTCTGAAGCAGTTTCTAATTGTATCACTTGTTAGAGGCCTGAAACTGCTACTTAATGATGGGTTGAGAACATCTTGAGTTAAATGTCACTTCTGTTACTTGACTGATTGGATTAGGAAGCTGCTACTCAGCCAGTGGTCTACAGAACTGGATGGAAATATGCTTCACTCCTTTGCGTACATGTGGACCCAGGTGATTTTTAAACAGATATATGCCTTGTTTATCTGAACTGTTAAGTGAAGCTGTCCTTGAAGAGAAAGATGTGGTGTATGTTCTTGTGATTGATCTTCTTGCTACTCTTGGAAGAAATGATTTTTGCTTACTTAGGTTGTAGAAACTGGAAAAAACATACTAACTTCCAGTCATTCCCCATTTGCAGGTAGTGAACAGGGGGAGGAAGAAAGAGATGAATATGACAGCTCATTTCTGAGAAAGCGTTGTGCAGACACAAACTCTTGATCTTTTATCCTTTTGGTTTCATTTGTGCCTCTAACATGAATTTCTCATACCTCTTGTTTTACTCTGACACCCATTCATCCTGAGCTGTCTCGTGCTTTTGACTCATCGCCAGGGTAGAAATGCAGTTCTCTGAATCAACAAATTGTAGCTCTCCAAAAGCAAACATACGTAAAACATCTTGACCTGTATAGCTTTTGACATGTAACCATGCCTTTGAAATCTTCACGTTTCTTCACGTTCGTGCTTCCGTGCTTTTTCCTGCTTGCTTTTTTTTTTTTTTTCCCAAGCTCCTGCTTTGTTATTTTTATTCCTTTTTCTTAGTTGGTATTTTTCTCAAATATTACAAGTATGTCACACCTTCTTCCTTTTATCATTTCACTCTTTCATTTTCAAAGAGATAAGCCAGAATGTGCTTAAAAAAAAAAACAAGCAAACAAACAGCACCAACAAATAAATAGCAATCTTTCAACACAGTAAGCTTTCCAGTTGCTAAAATATAATTGCTGCCCCTGTCCCCTTCCAAAGGAAGAGAATGCAGATAAGCAGTTTCATTTGTGTAACTTGTCTATTAAATGTAACGTGGTATACTGTAAGTACTTTTTAGACTCAACAGAGATGCTGTGCTTGAGGTACTCCTAAAATTTACATGTTCCAGAACGCTTAAGTTTAGGTATCACAATTTACATGTCTTTAAATTTTGAGTATGTTATTTTATCTTGGAATTACAATTCCCAACCCTATCAGCACAATGTTGTTTTATGTTTTCTTTTCCATTTTGGCTTTTTGCTGTACTTCCTCTTGCCTTGTGCCACTATGCAGAGGCACATTTTTATAGGAAACTAATTGGTGCTCATGTGGAAGTATCTGCATGACCAGCTTGGAAAACAAATTCATTTCCCTAGAGCAAAGGCAGCATCAGTAACCGAAGGGCAGATAGTGCTGCTGTGCCGGGCTCATCCAACCACTGTATTTCCATTTATGTAAAGTCCTTTATTGGTGCAATAAAAGCAGGTGAAATTAAGGCACTTCATATTTACTGCTTCTATTCAGGTAGGTATGCATACTTGCAGCAAGAGGAAAGAACCCATGATACTTGGGGTCACTTGGGCTACTGATTTATTTTTTTGTTGTTAGAGTAAAGCAAAATGGAGGCCGAGTGGTCTATTTAAGACAATAGGATGCGTAAAACAGACACCTTACTGAATGGGAAATCTCATGTAGATGCAGAAACTTCATGAGTTTGGAGCTGCAGTAGATGGGTTTTGCTGCCGGGAGCCACCCTAGGCTACCAGCACAGCTCCTTTGTGGAGCAGGCATGGGAGGGGACATGCCTGTACCTGGGCTGCTTCATTTGAAGTTTCCAGTCGCAGGTGGATGTAAGTGAAGATGCCAGTCAGGCACAGTCAGGTTTTCTCCTGTCAGCTCGGTTGCAGGGTCGGTAGCTCTGGGAGGAGGTTGGAGCAGATGGCTGGGTGCCGGCAGCGTTGAGGCAGTGCCGCTCTCTTCTCTGTGAATGTGAGCCAGAGCCCCATCACTTCTGATATAATGTGACACTTGCACTGATTCAACCAACTAGGGATTTTCTGAGCTAGTTAAAACTTGATTTTTGTAAGCATTTGTGTAATTGCACTGTTTTTCCAAAGACAGATGCTGGAAAATTATTTAAACTGAGATTGAGCATGTGCATATGTGTGTACAAATCATTGCTTCCTATCTGCTTTTATGGTTGCTGGCAACCTCTCCCTGGCCTCCCACTTTGAAAGCCAGCACGACTGGAGGACATCCATGAGTCATGCTTTCTGATGTGCTCTAGATGGTTCAATACTGGATTTCTATAGCACGCGCTGTGGGAAAGTGGTGCCACTTGCTGCTGCTCTCTGTGATGAGCCTCAGTGTGTAAACACTGATGTTAGCAAGCTGAGTGCTTTCACCAGGGTATCGATGAGCATCCTCATCTTATGTCAGGCTTTCTGCTCTTGAGAGGTGAATTCTCAGTATGAGGTTGTATCCAAGGAGATGGAATGTCCTCCATCTCATAACCCGCCATTTATTTCTCTTCCTCTGCTTCTAAGATGAGTAGGTTACTTGCATCTTAAGATGACCATGTCCTCCAGCTGCGTGTTGCTGCGTGCTACTGGTTGTGACTTCAGCTGTTAAGGCAACTGTAAGCTTGTAGAGCACTTCCTGATGAAGATGTCAAGATGGCTTTTAAAGTGAAAATGATGTAAACTAAAGTGTCGGTTCAACGGAAAACTCCATCCTTTCCTCTGTGGAAGGCAGTGAGTGCTTTGCACTGTTAGTGAAAAAGATTTGCAATACAGTAAACCTAATATTTTGGGTTAATTTCTTTTACTTAGTTTATATTATCTACTGAATGATACAGCATGTTCATAATGCATTCTGACCAGATGTTGTTTATTCTTTATGCTTAATTTACCATGAAAATGTTACCTGTCAGAGTCAAATATCTTTCAGAGCCAAGGTGTACTTAATACTTGTTTTCCTTGACAAGTGACTTTCCTTTCCTTGGTCACGAACAGCTTCCTTAGTTTATCTGTTTCTCATGGATCTGTGCAAGTATATTCCCTGCAGTTTCTCCCTGCCAAAAGTGAACGGTTCTGTTCTAGTCTTAGAGCAGCACTTCACTGGGCAGGTACATTTGTTTAAGCTTTCAAATTTGCTTTGAATGAATTAAATGATATAAACTAAAATCCTTTTACTCAGAAAAGCACTAATAGTGTTTGATAATAGGTCTTGCACTTCTGTTTTTCAAGGCTTGGTCTTTTTATCTGGAAGTGGGTAATTATTCTCCATTTTTCAGAGTAAAATTTGGTGAGGATAACCAAAGGATAACCTCTCCTATTTTTGCAAGTTGTACCTTTAGTTCCTCTGGAACTGCAGAGGCATTTTACGGTTTTATAGCACTTTAACTACTTTTCCATAAAGTGAAATTTTACACGTATTTTGTTGTTTTTTGTTGGTTTTTTTTTTTTTTTTGCATGCTTTGGATGGCCTCATACTGTTCCATGGAGAAATCAAATTTTAAAAGACCAAAAATTATGCTTAAGGTACTTCTTTCTCACTTATAATTCTGCTTACATCTCAGCTTCATCTTCTCCACTTTCTTTCCCCACCGCACTTTGTGGGAGTGGAAGGATATGAAAATAGAAAGTATAACTGTGTGTAGGAAGTAATGTTGGCTTTGAAAATGAAATGTCCCCTAAAGACCCTGAGGAACTCTCTGTATGGCTTGAGATTGTTCATGTATGTGCTTCTGTGGTGTAAAATGGGAAAGTTTGTGGTCCTTTTTTGCCTGATGCCATTCTTCCTCCACAGCAGTCTGATGGGGGATAGCGCACTGCTCTTGTTGTAGCTCAGTTTGATTGCTGTAGAGGGTTGTAAATTTTCACCTTTGATTCTTGTGAGCAGGTGAATTCAAAAGTTTAGTTAATTTTCTTACCTTTATGTAGTGGAAATGCAAGTCACAGCTTGAAGCAGTGATTGAGCACCTGGTGGTAATGCAGGGCCAACCCAGGGGAGCTCAGGTGCATGCAATGCTCTGAGTGACTGGAAGGGGTGGAGCTGGGATCCAACCCTTCCCAGACCTCATTTAAGGGTCAGCAGTGTAGATGAGGGTATCTATTGCTGGAGAGCCCTGCCTACCTGAAGCCTTCCATGGGTAAGCATCTCTTTTCTTTCATTTCTGAATCCATGGCTGCCACGTTTGGGTTTCTTCTCATTTGCTGTAGCCAAGAACTTTGCAACCCTGTTATTATCATCCCAATATAGTGTTACACGTGTCTTTAAATCTCTGTTGCTGGTAGACAGCGCTTCTGTATGTCTTCAGTCTCCAGACTGTGAGATTAAACACGTTTGATAAAAATGTCTCTCAATCTGTTAAGTTTGAGGTTTTTGTCAGTAACCTGCATAGTCTGCCTGATTTGTTTGGTTTTCTCTGAATAGCAGCCATTGTCCCTTTATGTTAATGAATGTGTTGAGAAGGTATAACATGCATCTTCTAGAGGCTAGAATGGGGGAGTCAAGTTAGATTTACGTTATTGGTAAAACTCATTTCTCTAATTTTTAAAAGGCTAGCATACCCATATGGCCTGATTTGGGTCTCTCTCATGTCTGCCCCGCAGTGATTTCCATATCCTGTTTGAAGGAAAGTGTGTTGTCATTTTTTCTCAAAATGCTTCTTGAAAGTAGCTTCTTGGGAATAATATAATATTTTTAGTGTTCTTTTACTTGTTTTTAAATTTGGACTCATTGTAGGAAACATCTGTGGTGCTATATGATTTATTTTCTCAAATAAATGTGTTGCATTACTATTTTGTGATTATACTTTCTATTTTGTAAGAAATGCTATATGTGATTAGTTTGCCTTTGGTTGAATAAGAAGTTATCTTTTAGAATGAGAACAGAAGGTATTAGGACTAGAATAAAACTGTTCTTTTCACTCCTTTTTTGAGCAGAAAAAGAAATTGTTAATGTCTGGGCTTGTTTGTAGATTTTGTAGAAACTGACATGAAGTTCAAACTGGATGCTTTGAAATATAAATGTCCTTCTAATGACTAAGTTATACCTTTTAGGTAGCTAGCATCAAAGCAAAGCCTTTTAATGTTCCCTTTTGTATGGCAAGGGTCTATATTGTAGCACAGCTTTAAGCTGTTAGCCTGAGCATCCAGATGTGAGCAAGTAATAATGAAAAACTGAAGATGATTGCGGTAGAAAGTTGAGAATATTTTTAACTTTCAAAGCTACGTGTTTGTTTCAAAGTAGCCCAGTGAAGAAGTAATGAACAACAACAAAAAAACACAGACCACCCACCAAACACTGGCTTGAAATACTGGGACATTAAAAATGCTTAAAATGTAATAATCTAGAAAATTTCTGTTACCCTGATTGATGATTATTTAAGTGAGGCTGTGGTACTTGATGCTCACTTGAGTTCTAGGCTGTCTATAAGGATTTGTGCACAACAGTGCTGCTCATCTTTCTTTTAGTGAAGCTGATGGAAAAATGCCCTGAAGTCAGATAGAATAGCTAAAGTTTTATTAAACTTTGAAAAGATGGGCTGTAATTATACAGAGCTTAATACAAAAACAAACAAAAAAATCCGCTGTAAAGTGGTTGAACTCTTTATAAATCAAGGAGATGAAGATGGAACCAATGTGTAATGGCCAAAAGAATTTTCTCTGTATTTTTCATGTTGTTGAAGTATTAAGGGTTATTAGCATAAAAATTTAGAGCACTTCTTAGGCCAGATGGATGGGTGGAATCAGATGGAAACCAAAGCATTTTGGAGTTTCAGTTTTGTTCTGGACAACCTTTTCCTTACTCGTATTCCTATATGAGTATATTATGTATTTCCTATACATATTTCTACTGGAAGAGAGGCTATGATCACCTGGAGATCCTGTTTGTACTGCTGTCATTAGGCAAAGGGTGCTCTGTGCTGAGATGTCTGGCCATGGCATTTCAGCAGTGTGCAGGGCTGTGTGTTTTGCCCAGTTTGATTGCATCACTCTAACTGCTGGGATGATGGAGAGCTGTCAGGCAATATGAATACTTGGCTTCTGGGTTTGTGATTGCTTCCTTTTCATTAGTGTCTACAGGGTTTATTCACGTTATTGTGGGATGGTAGCTAATGAGGTCTTACATAATGAGCTTGGCTAATGAGATCACAGCTGTTTTTGTTTTCCACTCCTGCCCTCCTCTTAAGTTGGTTACTGCAATGAATGCCAGCAGCACACATTTGTTGTGATGAATGTGCAGTTACCTTCCCTTCTAATTTAAGTTTTGCTCTTTCAATGAAAATACTTTGCAAAGCAGGAAAATCAACAGAATACTGAGGATTAAGTTGAAAAATGAGAAGTTAAGACATAAGCAAAATCTGCAGTTTGTGAGTTTTATGTTAAATACAGTTAGCAGTTACATTGTCTGCACTGAGTGTATGCATTCACTTTATGTTATGGATGTGGGATTTTTTTATATATGCTTGTTATTGTTATTTATCACAATAAATATTGTTATTTTATACATATATGTATATGTATATATCCATTCCTAAGAATGGAAAAGTAGGAAAAAGATGTATCAGAGCTTGTTGTTATTTTGGCATAATCACTCAGTATATAACTAGGTGTTATGAATATAGATTAAACAACACTGTCAGAGAGCTGAACTTTGTAGTTCTATTTTCATGTTCCATTAGAAAAGTAACAGAAACGAGACCATATAAAACTTTCATTTCTGATTGCAATAAATTTTACGTACCCTCCTCCCTGCTGATATTCAGGCATCACAGAGAATAGCAGGCCTGCTTGTGTATGTTCAGTATGCTTGTAAGCTAGCCCACTGGTTGTGAATGGCACTATCTGAGGACAGAAGCTAGTGTAAGACTGTACTTCAGATGTGTTGGTGTGCTTATTTGCGCTCATGATGCAGGTTTTCATGATGTGACTATTTATGTATGCATTTCTTAGTAAATATGTCTTGCTGGCAAAGAGGGCTTTCTAGTGTGGAAAAGTTGAACTTTTTTCTTAATTGAAACTACATGAAGCAGTTAAAAGCACCAAGAAACAGAAAAGTAAAAGCTATAGAGCAGTGATGGCTTGCATCAGTATCGAAACTGTAAATTTTCTTGTGCAGGTTATTCAGGACTGCTGCTCGTAATTCATCTACATAGTGACAAAATGCAACTTCAAATCCTATCCAACGCTGAAGTATCTTAGAACTCTCTCCTGACCCAGCATGCACACCCACTGTGTGTGGCCATTGCTGCTGATACATAAGATGTATGCTGTAAGGATTCGTGTGTGCTGTGTGAAGAGTGTATTCACTTCTGGTTTTATTGTTGAGTTACTTTGGAGAAAAGGGGACTCGGGATATTATTGGGTGTAAGTACCTGATTGTAGGAGGGGGAGTTAAACAAACAAAAATCCACCAAACAAGAAAAAAACATGAGGAATAGTGTTTTTGTGTAGTGGGTGGGTTCTGTGTTTTTTTAATATCACTGTTTTTGGTTGTACGCTCTGAGCATGAAAAGGTTGCCGAGTTGCTTAAACCTATGTGGTACAGCCCTGAGGAGCCTCCACCATGCTTTGAGTAGAGGGTTTGGAGTGGGTAATGTCCAGGGGTTGGTTCCCACCTCAACCATTTTGTCATCTGTGATAATTCTGAGCATGCCTTCCTATAAGACAGCAGAAGATATATGTAGGAAGATAATCTTAATCTTGTTGTAGTGGCCCACTTATTACACGCTTGCTTCAAGGGAACTTACTTCAGCATTAAATAGTCTTTGGATTTGAACTTGAAGCCTCAGTCCACTAGCATTTAGAAATGTAGAAGGGAAATAGCCATAGTTATTTTTCTTTTTACCCCATTGTTACTTATCTTTGAATATTGCTTTATCAGCTCAAAGCATGTTTTCCCAGGCTTCTGTTGTTTTTTTTCTCACACTTTCTTTCACTTCTGTTCCCCATCAGATTTTGCCTTCTACTGTCCAACTGGCTTGTGCTGAATTGTGTTGGTGTTATACCAGGGTGAACAAAAGCATCAAATTTAAATAAAACCAGTTTCACTCATGAAGAACATCCCCGTGTGCAGCAGTAGTTGCAATGATATTTGATGTGTTTGTAGTTTGTCTGTGTCTCACTTAAATTTTGTGTTTTTTTTCATTCTATTTAACCCCTCTAGCCACTTGTTGGCTTTCACTAGCCTTGCTGTGGGTGCTGTGGAAGAGGTAGGAGGCAGTATAGGTGAAGGTTAAATACAGTGGTTTTTTCCTTTGTCTTGAGAGGGGGGATACATACACTTATTTTCCCCCATGATTAACTGTGATTTATATTGCATTTGCATATCATTATGAATTATTGTGCAGCTGTGTAAAATGGAATCATCCTTCCTGTGCTTGGGCCAGATCAAAAAGTTGTTCCTATCCTTGTTCAGGACATGGGAAACTTTTCCTTTGTTCTCCATCAAGGAAGAAGCAGGTTCAGCTTCTCCCTTGAGCCTGCTGCTGAACTGTTCTAGCTTCAGACTGTCTTGCACCTTAATAGACGCCATGTTCCAGCTTCTGTATTTTAGACAGAAAAGGTCAAATAGTTTGTCTGAAAAGCTGTGAGCATTGGTTTTGTCATCATTGGGGAAGGGATACTGCCTTACGTGCCAGTTTATTCCTAACTCCCTTTAAACACTGATTTACTTAAAAAAGAGTAAATAATTGCAGTAAGGCAGGCATGCATTTCTGGATTATAAAGTGGGAGTAAAATTTTAAGTGGAGAAAGTGTAAAGGAAGCAGAGCATATTTTATTTTGGTGAAATACATCTGAACCTCTGCATCCTTTGGCAGAAGCCAAAGGCGTATCTCTCTGTACCATGTATTGAAAGTACTTTTTTCCTCAGAGTGAATTTCATGCTTGTAGACATGTCTGCTTTTTTTATGGGGTCAGGGTTGCATCCACTTGTGAATTCGAGCAAAATTTTAGAGCACATCATAGGAACATCCTTCCTGTTTAACTGGTTCAGTTGCAGCGTGACCAATCTAATGGTCACAGTCTTCTGAGAGAGGATGGAGCTGCCTCTTCCTTTTTCCCAGACCTTAGTTGTTTCTCTTGCCTGATTCTGCTCTTTACCCCGCCCAAAAGTGAACCAGTTCAGGGAGTTCCCTTATTGCAGAAAGCTGATCCATCTCCTCTGCCTACACAAAGAAAAGCTGTCTGCTGGTTTATGACCCTGAGTTGACGCCCTGAAAAGCCAGAGGCATGTTATTTCTAGTGCAGGGAACTGGGGAAGTGAGGAGGAGGAGATTGCCGAATCACCTTAGCTGTGGTTTGCAACTGTACTCTGTCCCGAGGAATCTTGTTGTGTGGTCCTAGTTTGTTGTTTGGCATCTGTGAGAGTGCCAGCAGCACCACTCTAGGCTGCTGGTTGTCTATGGAGTCTGTAGAGACTGTAAGAGTTTTGACATCTTATCTGCATTTTACTTCTGAATCATAGGTAACAAAACTTGAATTGCACTGTCTTTTAAATAACACATTAAGGGTTTTTTAGTTGTTCATCTTTTTTTTTCTAAAACAGCCATTATATCCAATTCTGTAGTGAAACACAGAGGCAGTGACTGATGCTACTGTTCTTGTATCCCCACCTGCTTAGCCTTCCAGTTTCCTGCAGCTGGACTGTGGAGCCAATGTATTGCCTTGCTTCAATAAGAGAACTTAACGAAAGAGCTCCCAGAATGCTTCACCTCTTTTTGTGTGAGAACAGCTGAGTTAGCTACAAATACACTAAACTAAACAAGGAAAAGGAGTATTCTCATAATCCTTGCGATTTCTGCCACGCTTCAGCTGAGATGGCAATTTCCCCAGGTTATTTGCTTGTTTCTTCGTAGTTCCATTCAGCTGCATGCTTGGATGTTTTTGTTTTCTTTGGTATTGTAAATGTTGAAAGTTTCAGGGTAGTAGGATGCAGGAAGAATCACAAAGCAGTTAATGGAAAACTGAATGGTTTGCATGCAAGAGACAGTTGGAGTGGATGTCTATTCAACATATGGTAAAAGGATCGGCCTTTAAAATGATATGGTTAGATAAGACATAAAACTAATCAGAGCAGAAGGAATTGTCTTCAGAGCTGAAGACGAGGAAGGAGCAGTGTACTGAAATGTGACAGAGATGAATCTAATTCAATATAAGACCTTGAGAGGATAATCATTCTTCTACGAGGCATGACACTAAGAAGGCTCTCTTTTCTTTAGCTGTTTGGAGAGGCTGAAGTGTTCCAGTCACCACTGTGAATGTTCACCTTCAGTTTAAAGTATGTTTTTGCTCTGACATAGCAAGCCATAGACTCTTCTCAGGACAGAATACATTGCATATTGTTTTTTAATGCCATTTGTTGGAAGCTGGAATGTTGTTTCCAGTACTTGAGTAAACCAAAACAAGTGTGCTGGGACAGAAGGGCATTTCAGAGGAAAGTGCATAGAGATTGAGTGGGATAGGAATTTTGCTTTTCTATTCAGCTCACAGTCAAGGAGTTTGGGAAGCAGGCAGTTGGCTGTGAATGAGGAAAACAGTCTGATATAAGAGAGGCAGCTGACGGGTTTGGATCTCAGTAGGTGAAACTGTTGTGTGCCAACATCCAACTTGACTGAAAGATAAACATGCCCTTCCCAATACACATACCTTTCTGTTATTACCTCCTAGAAAACTTTAACCAACAGTTTGAGTTGCTAAATGATAAACTGGAGGTGCAGTATTACCTCGTGGTTGCTTATTCTGGGCAAAAGTAAATTTACTTTCTATTCTGAAACCTCTTTTCTAAACAGTTTTTGGTGCTAGTCCTTGTTACAGCAAAGGAATGATATTTGTGGAAGGAGAACACAGGTTCCTTGCTTCTTAAGTCTATGCAAAGCAATTAATTGAAGTGACATCTGTTGCAAAGGTAATTCATTGTTAAAATAAGCTGTTAAGATGAACTTGATTACAAGTATTCTTTGACTACAAAATAAAGGTCAAAGACTTAGGGAGCGTGGAAATTTGCCACTAAGGTTGATCTCTACTGATAAGTGTTATAATATGCTTCCAGAATGAGTGCATCTCTAGTCTAGCTGTGCTTGCCTTCGTATTCTGAATGATGAGAAGGGTGGCACTAGGAATTTCTGAAGATATTTCAGTGCATAGAGAAAACTTTGAAGGGGGAAAAAAAAAGGAGTGGGCAGAAACTGAAGTGTCTGCTGCTGTGTTTGCTTCTGGAAATTAATTTCAGTTACTCTAAGGACAGGTGTATGTCTATAAAGAAACTCATAATAACTTTTGGCATACATATGGACTTTTTTAGTTATTATCAGTGTATCCAGTGGTGCTGGACTACACAGGAGGATAGTTCAACTATACAGCACCCTGAGATGCTAATGTATATTGTATTCTACCAACACTTTATTAGGTAGAGGCTGAAAATGAAAAATAAATATGTGGGTAATAGACTTGTGTGTAAGAAAGACGGCGTTACTGTAAGATATAAATGAGATATCAGTCAAAAGCTGATATATTAATGCAGAAAATAAAATGTTTCCAAAATAATGTCTGAATACAACCTCTCTGGTACTCATTACAGTGTAGAAAGTGCCTTAATAAAGGAGTATAGGCTTTTACTCCTATAGGAGTAAAGGATTATAGGCAATAGTTTGAAAGATTAAGTGAAAGACTTTGTTATTGTTTGTGATTTTTTTTAATGACTAAAATTCAAATACTGCCTAGTTTTAAAAACTGCATGTTAGTGAATTATGTAATACATGCTGCACATGTACAATATTGTATACATGATGCATTGCCTATTAAAGGATGAAATAACTGTTTAAAGGAAAAATAAAATGAGCTGGTAAAAGATGTTCTGAAGACATGATACCTCAGAAAAGCAGAAGTGCCAGATCAGATTTGGCTCCTGAATGTGTGTTGTTTGTAGGAAGTAGTTTTCTTGTGTAAGAATTCTCTGTGTTATAAGCCTTATAGAATTGTATCTAGCACATGGAAGCTGAGAGGGGTTGACATATTTTCATTGCCAGTTAAGCTGAAGCATGAGAAATTGATTAAAACAGACATGATTTTAAGAATTTATAACTTGTGTTAGTGTTTTCTAGCACTACTGGCTTTCTGGATAGGGAGAAAACGCATATCTGATGGAGATCCTGCCAAGAAAAGGTTAAAAGGATCTTTCTAACTCCTTGCTGTGGGCTATGGGCATAAGTTATGAGATGCTGATGTGGTTCATGGGGGTACACTGGCAGTCCTAGTTTATCAGCACAGATTTAAGAACGCAAGAAGTAACAGCATAATACATAGATATTTATTACTTTTCTCTGTCTGGAGTCTAGTTTTATTCATATATGTATGTGTGTGTATATATGTAAAAAATAAGACTATATTTTAAGAATAGTCAGAAATGACAGCTGTTAAGGATGGTAATACCAGTAGTGCTGTCAAGTTTCAAAATGTTTGTGGTGTTTTTCAGTCCAGAAATACTTTTCCGTTTTCTTACTGCTTGTAATTTCTCTTGTGCTAATGTTTCATAACAGTGAAGCTCTGTGGCTCTGGCCAAAGATGTCCTGATAAGGGGCAGACCCAGAAGACAGGCTTGTGGATTACATACTGATGAGGTAGTGGGTTATTCTGCATCTTTAGTATACACAGGCAGGAGTACACAGACCTTGTCTTTCACTCTTAATTGAGAGTGTATTTCTTTGACCTTGTGTTCCTTAAGATGCGGGAGTGTGCACACTTCCAGTGCAACACACCAGATGGGATGTGACTGTTCTTGCTCTATCTCATGATGCGATAAAAGGCAAAATAAATATGAGTACTTCAACTTCTGTCAGTTTACAGTGTATAGAACAAACAAGGTAGTATTTGCAGAACAGTAGACAAGTAAGTTTGATTTCAAGTTAACTGACACTTTCTGTTAGAAAATCCAGTATTAGCTTAGTTGGAGTTCACTAAATTTACTGAAGAAAGATATGGCTGAAACCAAGTCCAAAACCCTGACAGAGGATGAAAAAGTCAGCCTAAATAGTTAAACTGTTTTTATGAATGAAATGATGAACATCAGTGTGTTTGTTGGCAGATAACAGAGGGGTCTTATATTTTATTTTTAAACTGATAGAGGCTTCTTTCGAAGGTGAGTGCAACTTGTTGCTGTCGTATGTTATGGTTCTAAATTTGTTTTCTGTTGGTAAGATGACTCCACCTTCTGTTGGCGGAAATGGAGTAAAGTTCATTTGCTGGTGGAGGCAACGAAGGAGGTCAGCTTAGTTCTCCAATGACAGCATTGGTCTAGCATGTGTGTGGGGGGAAAAAAAACTATAAACAATTCCAAGTAATGTTTAACAGTATGTGGTAGTTATAAAAAGACCAGGTGCTGATAATACATCTCAGAGGTCTGTGGTCAAGCATATACACCACAGACATGCTGTGCGATCATTTTTGCTTCAGAAAAGATTTTCTTCAGCTGTGCTAAGTCCCAAGAATTAGTTTTTACTAAGCAGCTGGCAGGATGGAGGAGACATCTTCACAACTTTAGCTTTGCTGTTTGTTATTATTCCATACAGTACTGCAGTATGGCTTAGAGTAAGGTTGGGGTTCTTTTGGTGTGTTTTTGTTTTATGTGGAGCTTTTTTAGATTTGTTATACAGTAAAATTGGCACAGGCTTATTCCTTAGCTAGTTATCAAGGCTGCTTGTAATGTATGGTTTATTTTTCTTGGGGTGGAAAAAAACTGTGCTCTGAAGGTTATGATGTCCACACTTCTTTCTGACCAGTGGGAATGAATGTGTTTCAAAACTTCTGACCTTACATATATTGTGTTACTGCCTGCCCGCATTTAAAGCAGGGCCCCTCAGGATGCTGAGGAGTTTCAGCAGCATAGACAAAGGTAGCTGAATGCAATCTCATCTTGTGCTGGCAGGTTCCACTGAAGCTTTTCTTGCAGCAAAAACATTGAGAAACAAACCTTTCTCTCTATTCGATAACAGTTTTAAAGGGGTTGTCTTGTTCTTATGGTGAGATATCAATGAAATTTAATCATTATGTGTGACTTGCTTTGAAATGAGAAGATGGCTTCTAAGAGGGCTTGCATCCAATCTTCATCCCTTTCTTGAGATCTCATGTTATGTTTGTGTGTACAGTTATGTCACAACTTTAATAAAGGAATACCCATAGACTGGAATTTGATACATGAGTGAATCCATTCAAAGAAGGACCACTGAAAGCGCAGCCCCAGTAATGTGTATATTTTTTTGCAGGGCTGGGGAAGTGCATCCTTTACTAATAATACTTGAAATGTAGTTTTTCTAGAAATATAGTTTTGCAGCACAATTCATACTACAAATCGAAGACCAACTCAAAAGTCTTGTTTTACTGTGGCCAAATAGATCTGTGTATAGTAACTTAAGGTGGTATATTCTTGGTTCCTTTTTCACAGTCATGCTTTAAATTGTTCTTCAGAAATGGTTTTTGAGAGTTAGGACTGATCTAGTCAAGTGAGACTCATCAGAATAGTGAATTTCTCTTTGCAGTGTTGCTTGGTTAGATGCAGGATAGCAGTTTAGCAAATTATCTGTGATATGCATTGTCCAAAACAACATCAAAAATAGTGGTGTAAAGAGGAATCTGTTGAAGATGGGTTCACTTTCAGTATTGCTGTTATGATCAATGTGGCATTAAGAACATATGCAGACACCAGATTAGATAAAATTATGCTTTTTGGACTTGAGTGCAGTTGTCTTCAACAGCTGAACTGAAATCTTAACATTTTAAAGAGATCACAGGCAGTGTTTATGATGTATACAAACAAAGTTAAATGTTGTTAGCATCAGTGTAAAATGTTACTGTAGATCAGAACTGGCATGTACTTAATTACATGAACGTGTGCTTGTTTCTGTTGCTTTTGCAGGAGCATTGCCTCATTCATTACAGTTTTTACACTTGGGGTAATTTGTAAGGGCCAAGTAGTGAATGATGATGCCTTCCCTTGAGTATTGCTTCCCTTCAGTAGGTGATAAATTAGCTTGTTAAACTGAGAAATGACATGAACTTCTGAATTTAAATTTTCTGAACCTCTTCCCTTCTACATTTATTAAAATTAGAGAAGTTCTCAAACTGCCAGTTTTACTCATAAGAATTTCTTCCTTTTTTTCCCCTTCCTTCCTGCCACCCCACGAACCTCAGAGAAGTCATGACTCTTGAAATGTTGGAATTTCTTTTATGAACAATGCTGGAAGAATCATGATCTCCTCTCTCCCTTGTAGTGTGGAAGGAAGGAACGCCAATCAGAGGGACCTTGACAGGCTTGAGAGGTGGGCTTGGGTGAACCTAATGAGGCTCAGCACAGCAAAGTGCAAGGTTTTGCACTTGGGCCAGAGGAATCCAAGGCATTTATACAGACTGGAAGGAGCAGTCCTTGAGAGCAGCCCTGCAGAGAAGGACCTGGGGGGTCCTGATGGTTGAAAAACTTAACATGAGCCAGCAGTGTGCCCTTGCAGCTTGGAAAGCAAATGGTATCCTGGGCTCCATCAGAAGAGAGGGGGCCAGCAGGGACAGGGAGTGATTTTTTTCCCCCTATACTCAACTCGTGTTAGTCTCTATCTGGAGTAATGTGTCCAGGTCTGCAGCCCCCAGTACAAGAAAGACAGAAAGCTGTTGGAGGAGGGGGTCTAGAGGAGAGCCATGAAGATGATCAGGGGGCTGGGGCACCTCCCCTATGAAGGCAGGCTGAGGGAGCTGGGCTCGTTCAGCCTGGAGAAGAGGCGGCTGTGGGGTGACCTCATTGCAGCATTTCAATACCTAAAGGGAGCCTACAAATAGGAGGGGAGTCAGCTCTTTGGAAGGGTAGATAACTGCAGGACAAGGGGAAATGGTTTTAAGTTGAGGAAGGGGGAATTTAGGTTGGATGTCAGGGGGAAATTCTTTACAGAGAGAGTGGTGAGGTGCTGGAACAGGCTGCCCAGAGAGGTTGTGGATGCCCCGTCCCTGGACGTGTTCAAGGTCAGATTGGATGGGGCCCTGGGTAGCCTGGTCTAGTATTAAATGGGGAGGTTGGTGGCCCTGCATGTGGCAGGGGGTTGGAGATTCATGATCCTTGAGGTCCCTTCCAACCCCAGCTATTCTGTGATTCATTGGGTACGTAAAAGAATGATAAATACATCACATTGCTCAAGATGTGGCAGGAAGTTCTGACTTGCAGAAGTTGTAGCAGGGAAATATTCAGGTTAAAGGTTTGAAGCTAGAGAGAAAGAACTCTTTCCAGGAATAAGGATGGTTAAAAATCAGAATAAATTTCCTCAGATTGTGGAGTTTTCAACATTAAATTTCCATAAAGCAAGCTAGACAAAGCTATCTGAGGTGGTTCTGAGGTAGTTATTTTCTTTGAGAAGGGTGACTTCAAAGGCTGTTGTTAGTATTACTCAAGACCTCATCTATAAAATGCTAGAAGGATATTAGCTTGTTCTTTGTGTCTTAATAATGCAGCATTTCTGGATGTAGGGAGATGGGAATCTATTTGGGACTTTGAGGAAAATGTGATGTGTCAATTCCTGCATTTGTTCCAACTGTTGAGATGCACATGCAGTGTTACATAGGGTTATTTAACTTCTCAAGGGAGATGGAGGACTCCTGGATACTCTAAAATACTTTGAAAAGGATGCTAAAACCTTGAGCTTAGTCTTGTCATAAACGATTTATGTGGGAATAAATCAGCTTGAAAATAGTCACTGATGTCTTCAGAAAGGTAATTAATGAAGAGTAATGTGAAAAATTTACAAGGTTATTAAACTGACCAGATGATGTTTTCCAGTTCTGCTGCATGCAAAAAACTTTTTTTGTTTTCGTATAAGTTAACTAGTTAAATATTTTTTCTCTCTAGTAGGAAAAATCATACTACGGTAGCAGTTTGCTTATTGTCTGCTAAAATAATGCATCGATCCATTTTTCTGCAAATCCTGAGGACTTTTTATAAATGAATGGAACTGAACTTTTGGGCTTCATTTTTACCAGAGGAAAGAAGTCAGCTGTGAAATATCTAGTCGTAATACAGAGTGATTGAACCTGCACATTTGCCCTTCAAGAAGAATGGCGGATGGGAACAGTTTGCTAGCACTTGCAGTTTCTTTAGTGGATGGGGTAGATTGGACTAAGTAAATGGAGACTGGTCTTTAGTTCCTACCTACCTGATTTCTCAGGTAGTGCACGCATAGTTTCAAGAGTTGCTGTCTGTGTGCTTAGCAATTATTTTGACATGTAGAAGGAAAGTGGCTATTAGTTGCAGCTGTTGTCTGCCACAGGAGAAGTGCATCACACTTCTGAGCAGGCACTACTGAAGTGCCTGAATGATCCAGCACCTTAAATATATTGAACCAAAATAAAAGATGGGACTTGACAAACGTGAAAAACTTGGAAAACACTTTATGTGGTTCGTGGGATATGCTGAGCTTGAAATATGGACTTTTTAATTGCAGTATGTATTATGGTCACAGAGTAAGTTTCAGTAGCGTTGCTGAGGGAGAGATCAAAACCAGAGTGTGTAAACTCATGAATGTTTGTTTTGGCACACATCAAATAGTCTTGGAGGCCAGTCTTCTAACGGTTGTTTGAAGTACTGAACATCTGAATTACGATGAACTGTTACTTAGGATTTTTTTTAACATGTCTGAGCTGGTTTACCGATGTTAATGTTGGAATGAGAATAAATAATGGTAACCTCAATTTTACAAAGCAGCTGTGAGATCAAGCAATGAAAGCATCTGCAAAAAAAAAAAGGCCAGAATGGGCCATTGACTGGGAGGATAGTAGGCTGGTCCTTGACAGCAGAAAGAGAGCTAGCTTCTCTCTTAAGCTGATGAAGTATATGTAAGACAAGTTGCCGGAGTTTTTATGGGAAATAACTTCTTAAACTGCTGTTAGAGCAAGTTGGCAGTGAGAGGACACTTCTGGATCTCGTGGCATGACTGTAATTCTTATACACAATTTTTGCAATCTAATGGTGATTTGGACAGTTGAGCATCACCTCTGGATCTCTTGTTTTGCTGAGATCTTTGAGATCTGAGGTTTCTCCTGTGCTGTTAAGTTTCTGCGTTCAGTACTGTTGACAGGCTCTTCAGTGCTTAATAAGCAAACAGCTGACTTCTTCCATTTAATTGGAGTTAACCTGCGAGTTGTTTCCCAGCATGTGGAGTCCTGCTCCTCAGACATACTTTATTTTCTGTTGCTTTGTTAGCAAAGGAGAAAGCTGAGCTTTGGAATACATTGAGAACAGGTGAGTTCACAAAGGCCAGTCTTGAAAGGGAGTTTTAATCCTTCATGTGGAGAATGGGGTTGGTGAGTCTCACCAGGACTGCTAATGGTTTCAGGTCCTGTGTCTCTACCCTCAGACTCCAGCAAAGGCTGTAAATCACAACAGGGAGAAAAGTGGTCTTTTTGGTCGGGTGTTTTGGGGGAGGCTGCGCTGAATTATTTAAATCTGTATGTCACTGTAACTTTGTGGCTGTTACGTGTAGTTTTTTACACTGTGGAAAAAGAACGGTGTTTCACGTTAAAGGAACTGTATGGGAGTTGTGTGGAGCTGAAGCTTCAAACTTCAAACCTTTCATAACTGAATGCTAAAAATATGCAAGATAGGAATGGGTTATAGCTGCCTGGTCTTTACCCCACTATACTCTTTGTGGTAAAGACCAGAAATGAGTGGTAACTACTGTTATCTTTTTTCTGTTTTCAATTTTGGCAGTGTAATCAATTGTAGGTTTTGCAGAGGTAACGTGCAGAAACAAAATTGCTGCTGTGTGATGCTAAAGGGATTGAACTGTCTGTTGTTACCATGACCACCTTTGGTTGAGTCTGTCCAAAAAATTTATACTTTTACGTGAAAATGTGATGCAGATTTATACTGTAAATATCATCTGAATGTATTTGAAAGTTAGCAAGAAAGGATGTTGCTGTTGTCTGGAGAACATCTTTCTTTGACTGTAGTTTGCTTACAAAGGTACATTTTTTTTTTTTTACATCTTTGTTACTAACAAAGAAAGATTGTTGTCACAAAGATCGGAAAATAACATAGAAAAGGAAAATGTAAAACACTTTAATATAAATTACTTGTAGTTTATTTTTAAATTCATGATTAGTTTTGCATTGAGTTTGTGTGCTTGACTTGAAAATGTATGTATTCAGTGTTCTATTTTTTCTTCTATTAACAATTTAAACTCTTACTGTTCAAATGCATGGTAGAAAATACTGCAGATTTTCTGGGACTATGAATATTCACAGATTTCCAAAACTAGAAATATTTGTTACTATTGTATACTTAAAAAAAAAAAGAAAAAATGACCAGTGAAGTAGATTAAAAAAAAAAAAAATCTGTAACATTTCCTTTTGATGGAAAGAAAATTGTGGTACATTTATTTATTTATTTTTGTACAGAGGTGTTCTGAAATATACTTGTCATCTCAAGTCGTATATAACTTCAGGGGTGAAAACTCGCTCTATTTTTAAGATATTTTGGTCTACTTTAAATCATTAGGCGGTTGTTTGTTAAAACCTATTTCCTTATATACTCTGCTCTTTTAATGCAAGATTTAAATAACCACCATAAATCTGACTGGCATGTGATTTAGAGCATGTTATGGTTCGTTTCAAGTCAGCTTTATTTATTCTGCTTTATTAACTGTATTTTCACATTGCTTTATTTTAACTTTAGTTCCTGTTTTAGGAGTGAATAATGTGATTGGGAAAATTCATGGAGAATCTTCTGCGTCATTTCATAGTGACATAGAATTATGTCTTCATTATTTCAGATAGCCATACTGGTGACTAAATTTTCTATTTCATGTTCCTCTTTTGACAACCCTTGGGTGTTATGTGTAAGGTTCACCAATAGTTCATAATTTTGATTCTGGAGGGTGAGTAACAGCACTAGGCTGGTTTGGAGACTGACACAGTTTTTGACAATCATTAAATGTTTTCTGAAACATTTATTTAAAAAAAAAAACAGCACCATTCTCTTTCACAGTAATATAGAAATTATAAAGTTGCTTGAACCCTAATGTCACTTGAACATTACTCAGTTTTATTTTCACGGAAAACTGCAAAGATTTCCTTGAGTCCTCAGATATTCGCAGAAAGAGGGATTTGTGTCCTTTGTAGGACAGGAGGTTATGAAACCAACAACATGTGGTGGTTATTTTTATTATAATCTGTCATTGCGAAACTCAAGTTGTTGGTTAGGTTTATAATGTCCATGGTTCTGCTTTGAATGTGTCAGTACTTAAACCTTTTGGTGAGGACATGGATGCTGTTTGTTCTTGCCTTCTTCTGAAATTCTGTATCGATCTTACCTAATTTTAATTGTTTTGCCTTAAGTAACTTTCTGTATGTTGCCAAAATGAGATATATTTGGATGTGGAAACTTTCTGATAATCTGTGGTACAGGCCTTGCTGAATACCTGGGGAGTGCACAATAAAATACTAAAAAAATGCTGCTGGATTTTTTTTCCATGCAAGTACAAAGTAAAACTTTCCTCCAGGCTTTTCTTTGGGATTTGTTTTGCACTAATTTTGCTGTGACTCCATGAGAGCTGCAGCACGTTGTGAGGCAGTTGAATTCAGGGAGTTCTCCTGTATAAATCTGTATGTGTTTTTTGTAGTTGGTACTCTAGCTTGATCTGAAATGAAGTAGAATAGGGCAGAACATTTGGGTAATCTGATCAGCATTTGCTTTTCGTATCTTTTCAACATGGCTTTCAAAGGCATAAACTGTCTGTAGATTGTCCTGTTGCTTTTGTAATTGGTCTTTGAGGAGATCTTGTGCTTTGGATCTCGGCTGGCTTAGCAAGATTCTGTTGTGTAGATATTTGATTTGAGTCTTCCTTTCTAGCAGATAATAAGTATTATATTAAATCAGCTCTGAAATCTCCTTTGCAAATGCCCAAATATCTTACTTCCTTACCAGTGGAGGGATAAACTGACATCTCATTATAAGTTTTATTTTTTGATGCTAGTTAATTAGTAGCATGCTTGCTACTTGTATTCTAATGTGCCTCTTCTAAAAGGTTTCCAGGAAGAGGCTCCTAAGACAAGGCAAATTCTCACAGCTGTTTTGTTTACTTTGTCCTGCCAGCAGCTTTTGATGTCACGGTCCATATAGCTTTCAATTCTTTGTCATGGATGAAATAATCCAAAGATAAAATACAGAGAACAAAATAGAGGACGGGAATGGTTGCCTTCAAAACCTCAACAGGTACCTTAATGAGTTAGAACTGGGAGTAAATGAGGTCATGGAAAATGCAAAATACCATGAAGCCTGCTGCTGCTATTCTTGAGGTGACAGTAGTTCATATACGTCTGCCAGTGCAGCCCCTAAGCTCAGGTGCCTAAACTGATGTCTAGGCCTCTCTTTTTCTTATGGTTCTGTAACTGTCAGCTCAGGCTTAGCTTGACTAAACAAAGCACCGTCTCTTCTTGGCACTTCTTCTTCGAGCACTGCTTAGCAGTAAATGTACTTCCTGCAGGTTTCTAATTTGTTGATATTGAGTGATGGTCACTGTAAATTAGATGTCACGAATGCAGTTCTCCAATTTGTAGCTTCTCATACATGATGGCAGTAACATCAGGAGGGTTTGATCTTGCATACATGCAAAGAGGAACACTCAGGTAATTGAGTGCTTTGTTTCTGTGGCCCGTAGCTGTCTTGCTGTTTCCATAGTACTTTTCTTTGGGTGCCTGTCAGAAGCCTGCTGGGATTTAGACATGTGTAGATGAAGGGCTTGTAAAATGCCTGCTGTAAACTCATGGATAGGTACGTAGGAAATGTCTTTATAGAAGGCATTTTCTATATTTTGCAGAATAGTGCTTCTTTGAACACTTGAGTATACGGATATATCTACATCTGGACGTGAAAGAAAACTCAGCTTTTGGCTGCTTTGAGTGCTCTTTGCAGGACCTGTCATCTGGTTGCAGATTCTTGTGCAGTCCTGAGTTAATCTGTAGTACCTAGTCAGGACTGAAGGATGCTAAAGCAGACCTAGTTAAATATCAAGTGGATAATGCAATCGAATGTCAGTCATTTCTAGAGAGTAAGTGAAGAATGGTTTCCTTAGGTAGTTCTTTACTTTCAGGAATTTTAAGCCTCAGTATCAATTCCTTGCTGTGCAAAGAGTTACCTAAAATAAACTTAACAAATTCAACAGTATTTCCTAAATTTCACAATAAACGAAATTACATTAAGTTTTATATATCGAATCAACTTATTTTTAATTATTAACAGGACTTCCATTGTTTATAATACATATGCTCCAAATAAACATTTCTTCCAAAAGTTTTGTTTTGATTTATTTAGTCTTCATTCTTCAGTAAAGGTAACTTCTGTCTTTGGCTTGTGGAAGGAATAGTGATTAATACATATATTACATAGACTATGAATATATATTATTTGTAGAAGAGTTGTAGACAGTCTTGCTAGTTAAGAGATAGTTAAGAGAGTATGTGGATTATAGTCACATTAAGAACTCATTTAATACAAATACTGGAAACATCTTAGCATATAAACAGAAGTCTGCTTTCCTTTTCGGTTTTCTTTTTATTTCCTTAGGATGGTTTGGGTTGGAAGGGACTTTAGAGATCACCTAGTTCTGACCCCCTGCTATAGACAGGGATGCCTACCTCTAGACCAGGTTGCTCAGGACCCCATCCAGCCTGGCCTTGAATGCTTCCAGGGAGGGGATGTTCACAACCTCACTGGGCAACCTGTTCTAAAGTCTCACCACCCTCACAGTAAAGAATTTCTTCCTAATATCTAGTGTAAATGTACCCTCTTCCAGTTTAAAGCAATTTCCTCCTTCTAAAAAATCCATCCCCAGCTTTCCTGTTGGCCCTCTTTAAGTACTGGAAGGCTGCTATAAGGTCTCACAGCCTTCCCTTCTCCAGACTGAAGAGCCCTAGCTCCCAGCTAGCCCTCAGAATGGCGATGCTCCAGCCTTGTCGTCTCTGTGGCCCTCCTCTGGACCTGCTCCCATGGAAAGACAAGATGAAGATCAACTGAGAATGGTAAAATTGAAACAAATGCTCGGAGAGGTGGCAGATTAAATACTCAGTGTTAGGCCACGTGTAATAGCTTTCCTCCTTTTCAGAAAAACTGTATTTGCTTTTGGATGTTTCTTTATATTAAGTCTAAATTAATCCAAACTACCATTTGTGTCTGAGACCTTGATAATTGCACAACTGACTAGACAAGGAATACTATGGCTGTTGCAGAGACTGTATTGGTGATCTTAGTAACTACTGTAGCTGACTGGCAGAGAGTATTTTCTTGGAATTTATACTTGGCTGTTTGTGGTAGGAATTGTGTGGTGTCAGTCCTTTTCAGATTATTCTTTCATGTGTTTGACTGAAGCACTTAATCTCCAGACTGCCACAAGAATGTTGAAAGCTTGCATGTATGTATAACATACAGTTAATGTACAGCTGAGCAATGTTATACAGATTCTAGTTTTTGGGTTTTTTTTACATTACAGTTTACTGGCATTGAGCTCTGTGGAGGATAGAGGAATTGACAAGTTCGTTTTCAGCAAATGCACATCATCCACTTAACCCAAACAGGATTATCATACCTCTTTTTTTTTTCTTTTTAAGCACAGTTGCCTGTACTTCTGGTGTCTTCAGATACCTAAGTTCCTGGCTGTGAAGCACTGAGATTTCTCTTGGAAAGAAGAGATCTCTTAAGTCATACTACTTCTACAGAGTAACAAAACTAGCTGTTCTGTCTTGTAATAAAATTGATCTGTAAGATTCAAGTACAAGTAGGCCCTGCACAAAGACTTTCAGATATGTGGCACCCTGCTGGAATCAGATACCAAGTTTAAAAGGGTATTTAACATAACAAGTACTCTAAATAACTTTTAGGCACAATGATCACTTCTTTTTTTTTCTGAAGAAACTTAAGTTTTGACAGAGACATTTATATACTACTTTATATTACACAGAATACCATGGAAATATAATTGTTTCAAAACTATTATCTAGCTTTGAATTCAGTTGTCTTTACTCGCCGACAGCATAGATGCTCTCTAGGGATAGCTTGATTTGCTTTAGGAGCTGGGGCAGTCACTGTTTTGATGAGTAGATAAAGTTTGTCTATTATAGCAGTATCAGAATCATTTAGGTTTGAAAAGAGCTAAGAAGAATATCAGGTACAACCACCACCTATCATCACTACCACCAAATTCACCACTGAATCATGTTCCCGAGTGTCATGTTTGCATGTAAGTTGCCTGTTGACAGAAAATATTCTAATTGGGAATAAAGGAAAACAAACAAACCTATTTATCCTTAATGTTTGTGTTTCTTTTTTTAAAGAGCTGTGTGCATGATAGTTAAAGCTAAAGGGGGCAAGTTTAAGTACGTTCATTTGAAGGTGAGGAGTATAGGCTCCTATAGGAATATGAGGAGGGTATAAGCTGTTCATCTGGCTATTCTGCCATGTGATAATGCCTCCAGAGAAGAGCAGAGTGGTGAGGGGCACTTAGATCAATGAGTACAATCATGGTTTAATTTATGATAATGTGTTTATTGTATGGCTTCCTTTGAGACAATTCTTGATAATGTTTGAGGCCAGAAGAGACAATTAAAGCATCTGGTCTGTCCTCCTTTACATACTGCAGGTCTTTATTTTATCCAGCTGTTATAACAATGACCCTTTTGACTTAACTGACTAACATGTATTCGTGCTTAGCTAAGGATATCTATCCTTCATCTAAATATATCAAGGGATGAAAAGAGTGCTAGTTTGTGCCAGTTTTTTTCTGATGGCTGTTTAATTTCCGTGGTTAAAATAAAAGTCCTGAGTTTGACATTAATTTAAAATTGATCCTTCATTGATTCTTGGGCAGGTAGCAATTTTACAGTTGTATTTATGTAGTTAAAATGTGTATGTCAAAAAGCAGCTGAATATTCTTAGTTTTAATTCCACTTTATTTTTGTTTCAGCAAGTCTCCTATGTCCTTTGACATATGAGATATGCAGATACATTAAAATAAAAATCCCAAACTGATTGAAATAAGAATATTTTGTTCTATAATTGTATTGTATAAATGTAAGAATTTTTTTGTTGTAACACGGTGCCCAGTGAGGTTGTGAATGTCCCCTCCCTGGAAGCATTCAAGGCCAGGCTGGATGGGGTCCTGAGCAACCTGGTCTAGAGGGAGGTGTTCCTGTTTATAGCAGGGGGTTGGAACTAGGTGATCATCAGTGTCCCTTCCAGCCCAGACCATTATGTGACCTGGAACCTCTCTAGCTTATGTTTTTCATATTGTTTTATGAAAGTGGTTGTGTTTTTTTTTTTTAATCTGTATTTCTGCTGTGTGGAACTATATAGTACTTAGCATTTCCCACACTGGGTTTTTACTGAAAAAAGTCATGTTAACTGGCGTGCCTTGTTGCTTTGCATCTTCCTATGAGATTTGATTAGTTTTTGTGTTCTTTAAATGTGCCTAGCATGGTAGTAATACAGCTTCAAATTTGGTGTATCTTCCGTTCTTCATAGAATGGCCTGGGTTGAAAAGGACCACAGTGATCGAGTTTCAACCCCCTGCTATGTGCAGGGTCACCAACCACCAGACCAGGCTGCCCAGAGCCACATCCAGCCTGGCCTTGAATGCCTCCAGGGATGGGGCATGCACAGCCTCTTTGGGCAACCTGTGCCAGTGCATCACCACTCTCTGTGTGAAAAAATTCCTCCTAATATCTAACCTAAACCTCACTATCCACCCTTATAAACAGCCGTTCCCTCTCCTATTTGCATGTTTCCTTCAAGTATTGGAAGCCTGCAGTGAGGTCTTCCTGGAGCCTTCTCTCCTCCAAGCTAAACAATCCCAGTTCCCTCAACCTTTCCTCATAGGAGAAGTGCTCCAGCCCTCTGATTATCCTAGTGGCCCTCCTCTGTCCCCACTCCAAGAGCTCCACATCCTACCTGTACTGGGGCCCCAGGCCTGGACACAGTACTCCAGCTGGGGCCTCATAAGAGCTGAGTAGAGGGGACAATCGCCTGCCTCTCCCTGCTGGCCACCCTTTTTTAATGCAGCCCAGAACACAGTTGGCTGCAAGCGCACTGCTGGCTCATGTCCAGCTTCTTGTCCACCAGGCCCCTTCTCTGCAGGGCTGCTCTCAAGGAGATCTTCCCCCGGTTTGCGTAAATATCTAGGATTGCCATGACCAACTGCAGCACCTTGCAATTGGCCTTACTGAACCTCATTAGATTTTCATGCGCCTGCTTTTCCAGCATGTCCAGGTTCCAGTGTATCGACTGCACCAATCAGCTTGGTGATTCATTAGGTTGTTGTTTGACATATGATTGCATTAAAGTGCAAAATTGCTTTCAGAGTGTAGGTTTTGATACACAAGACTCTAGTTTTGTGTGTGCTGTCTTCCTCCACTGCCCTTCCCCCCCCCCCCCAGCCTGTGGTTAGAAAATTTCAGCCTTTTTTACGTGCGCCTCTTATTTTTAGTTTGGTGACCTACATTTTTTTTTCCAAGTATGTATTTGAGGAGCTTGGAACTAGCAGCTATATCATTGACTTGACTTTAGAATTTAATTATAGAGTAACGCTAAGTGTTATGTTGAGAGCTGGACTGCATTCCCACCCCTTCCAGCTTTCTTAGAGTGAATCACTTCAAAATCAAAGTTTCTGTCAATGGTTGCTAACTATTTTTATTTTGGTTCAGTTGAAGAACGTGAAATTGAGACTTGCAAAGGTGCTCTTTTCTCTCAGGTGACGTTGAATTCATGGTAGTTTTTTCTTGATTAAATAAAAAAAAGCGCACAAAAAAACCCACAATTTCTATATATAGTGAAAATACTATGTGAGGCTATTTAGTCTGGGAAATATGCTATTAGATGTTTCAGTTTGGCATTCACAATTCTTGAATATTTTTTTGAATATTTTGTCCTTTGCTTGGATTTTTCCATGTCAGATCTTAGAGTGCTGCTTTATAGATTTCATGGATATGATTTGAGGACAGCGTTTTGCAAGATGCTCATTTAAAATAATATGGTACATTGTGGAGACCATACCAGCAAGGTGAGGATTCCACTTTCACAGAAATGACTGAATAGTGTTCAGTAAATAAGGCCTTGGACTGTACTTTGAATGCCCAGAAGGCAAAAAAAGAATTGAGTAGCTGCTCAATAAATGTATTGAGGTTTTGTTGTTGTTTGCTTTTTTGTTTGTTTTTCAAATTAATCAGTTAATTAAAGGCTAAATCATAATATGTGTGCACAGGGCAAGCTAAGGTTCCCAGATGTTTTGCACATTGTTTCTGGCACTGTATTTGACATTTGTTGATTTCGGAGAGTTTGATTTTGAAATGTAATGTTCTTTGGGCCTAGTTTTATTTGTAGTTGTGTAACTCTGATAACAGCTGACGAAACCTTTAACAGTACTGAAACGTGGCACAGACCAGGCTTTAAGACTTTATTTTTACAAGGTATTTTGTTGGTTTGAAAAGGAATGGGTCATACCAGGAAAAAGAAGGCTCAGTGTTTGTACACAATGGTAAATCTTTGCTGTGGACAATCCATAACTTATGTGCCAGTGCGGAAAAGGAACATGAAATTTCCTTGGAATGAGCAGGGAGGGTAGTGTGGGAGCTGTTCATTGGAGTCTGAGTGTCAGAAAGGTCATGGGAAGAGATTTGTAAAATTTTCATAATTCCAGAAATAACTCCTTCAGCATCCCAAAAGAAACTTGAGCATGTAGAAAGGGCCCACCATCCATCTGATACCATCCTGTGGGCCTGCTTGCTGTGGTGGAGGCTGCGCCCAGCTGGGCCACGTGCTGCTGTGTCCCGCTTCCTCTTGGCGGGTGGGACGTGGGCGTTCTGTGCATGGCAGGCAGTGCTTCTTCCCTCTGCTGCTTCTCTCTCTTCTTTTGATTGTGCTACTTGCTATGCAGACTGCCGCTGTACTTCAGAGGCGCTGTATTAATCCTGCTGTTAATTAAGTTCTGAGAAATTTTTCCCAGCAGGAGGTTTTTGTAGCTGGGAAGATGCGAAGTGGCATTCTCACGTAGAGCATCCTGCTGTTAACATGCTGTGCTTTTGGGCAAACCCGGCATATCTAAGATGTCAGAAAAACAAGATATTCAGTAGTCTTTTAATATTTTCCCCCTTTGGTAGACAGGCATATTGTCATAAAATAATTTTGTTGCTCCAACTATCTTCCGTCTCTGTTCAGTATACTCATGGCCCCTTGTCTTTCTAACCACATGGTCTTTTCCCAAGTTGTTTTCCTTGTATCTTTTTTCAAGTCGCTATTCTTAAACTATAATCATTCTACTATTAAAGATAAGAAAATGAAGTAGATTCCAGAGTTTTTTCTTGTCTTAAGTGCATCAAGATGCAGAATACTCAGCTACTTGTTACAAGTTTATGAACTGTCTTTGAAAAATTGAGCTTTAGAAGAGATTAGTATGTGGGAATCAGTATTCTATTTTACTCAGACCTTTCTCCTCCCCTAAGAGTTGAACCAGTTGTTGTTATCAGCATTAATTCAAGTGATAGCAAAGAATAAAAGTGTCTTTGTCCTAGAACAACAGTAGCAGGAATAATTTAGTTTCTTTTATTTAAAGCGAAGTATATGGTATTTTAATATGGGAAAAGATACAGCGAAATTGGAGCAAACTAATTTCAAGTTGAAAGCTTTATGCACAAGATTCACTGCACGGAAAAAAAGCTGCTTGCAAAAATTACCTGTTTTTTTTTCTTTTTATGGCTGTGCTGTATACAAGTCCATAGAGTAATATGTGTGCAGTGTCAGATAAATGAACCCTTGCTATGTAATTTGTAGGTCAGTATAAATCTTTCAGGGAAGGATTTGACTGCAGTAGGCAACACTACCGTAAATAAATCCTCTAACAAGTTCCAGATCAGCATTGTGTTGGTCTCTTCCTGCCAGATTTTTTAAGTAGCTTTTTGGATAAGACCTTATTGTTTGCTGTTGTAAGAACGTGGGCAGATACTGGAGTTAATTCTGGAGCATCTTTAGGTCTTTCCTTGCTGTTTTCATAGTTAGAGAAGGACCAGCATATCACAAGCTTTAAAAATACAGTTTTGTCCATTACTGGAAGCTGTTATACAATGTGTGCAGAAAATAAGAATTTTTAATAAAAGGCGTAAGAGTTAGAAATTTAGTTTAAAATGGAAAGCCAGCAAAGCTACATTTCATCAAGATATCTCAAAGGCTTTTAGTGAAGTCACTTGAAAATAAAGATCACAGCAAAGAAAAACTTCACTTTTCAGTATGGGTTAAAATGTGTGTGTGGGGGGGGAGGTTAGTTGTTTTGAATAATAATACATACATTACATAATTACACTTGTGTTGAATTATGCCTGCCTTGGCAGTCCTTTCATCCATCTGCATCCTGTTTCATCTTCTACTTGATGCAGTGTGCCACTCTTACCCCTCTGTGTTCATAATATAGGGTTTAGCTTGGCAATTTTTTTGTCTTGTTTAGTGCATTGTTTCTGGTATTTGATACTTTGCAGGAAAAGATTGGCACAGATTTAGTAATGTCTTATCCAAAGGACCGCTTTATAGAGGAGGTGTAAAATTACAGTCATATGTTAATGCTGGATATATTTACATAGATGGCAGCTTTAGTTGTAATGATATCTTGATATCCCTAGACTACTGAAAAGATGAAAATGGCAATTCTTCGGGTGAATTAGCAGAGCCCTGGAAGTGCTGTGTAATGGTTTTCTTGATGATTCACAGTGCATTTATTTTTATCCAAAAAAAGATAGCACAGCCTGGTGGTGTTTTGGAAAGCTGTAATAAAAAAAGTAACCCAAATGTTTGTTCTGGAACTCATAACTTCTTATTCCAAAGTAAAAATGATTTTAAATTCTGATTAGTGAATGCAGTTTCTTTCAGGTCTTAATCTTTGTAATATCTATCTTCTATACTTCCATCCTGTTTGAAGATGAATATTATGGGACAAGTGTTGAGTGGACTTGTTAAAGCCCAAGGAATATGACTTATGTGACTTGTAAAGTCATGCTGTCAGTTCTGCTTCCTTTAACTTGCATTGAAGCTGTTACATAGCAAACTTAATGTTTTCAAGGGACCTCCGGAGATCAAGTCCTGCTCCCCTGCTAAAGAGGTTCCTACAGCAGGTTGCATAGGAAAGTGTCCAGGCAGGTTTTGAATATCTGCAAAGAAGGCGACTCTGGGAAGCTCATTCCATTGTTCTGTCACTCTCACAGTAAGGAACTTTCATTCTATCATTGTATGCCACTGAAAAGAGCCTGGCCCCATCCACTTGATGTCTGCCCTTTAGATATTTACAAGTGTTGATACAATCCCAACACAGCCTTCTCTTCTCCAGGCTGAACAGTCCCAGATCTTTCAGCCTTTCCCTATAATGGAGATTCTCCAGGCCCCTAAGCACCTTTGTGGTCCTCTGCTGGGCTCTCACCAGTAATTCCCTATCTTTCTTGAACTAAGAAGCCCAGAACTGGACCAAGTACTCACATGGGGCCTCACCCGGGCAGAGTACAGGGGGAGGGGGTAAGTCTGTCCATTTCCTTGGAGCTAAGATTTGCATATGTGAACTCTTCTGAAATGGTTAGAGATTGATTTTAATTCATGCTTTGCACAGGGTGGTGGTTCTTGTTGCAAAAGATCTGTTTTCATTTCCTGCTTTGCCAAGGCAGCTGGCCTGTTATGGGGATCACTGAATATAGTTGTCGGGAGTTGGAAGTTCTGTAGTCTTGGCCATCGCCTGTGGAAGATTCATTTTAATTAACGCTTACGTAGCTGAGAAGCTCTTCAAGATTTGATGATGTTAATCTAAACATACTATGTTGTGCTGTATTTGGCATATGTTTTTTTTTTTTAATCTGGGCTGTGGTTGTCAGCTTTTCTAATTGTGTTGCTTTTACTATGATGTAACGTAGTGTTGAGAGTGAAAGTATTTATATTTAGCGCATTTTTCTGAGCTGTTTCTAGGAATACCAGGAGCAAGAATACCATTTTGAAGTGGTTTTGAGGAAACAAAAGAATTGAAAAGAAATGATTATTTAATGTCATCTTGCTTTAAAATGGTGATTGCCGTTACAGCTAGATCTCTTCAATAAGAAGTGAGATAGCATCTCTCTTTTACTTTTTGGAGTAAAAAACAAAAAAAAAAAAGGACTTAAATGCTGTTAGTATTTTATAGTGATTGTTGGGGGTGAATTTCATGGTCAGTGAGAGAATATAAAAATGAGTGACTGTAAAGAAGCCATACAAAGCCTTGGCAAAGATTAAATATGAAAATAAAAGTCAAAATGAGCAGGATGGAGAGAAAAGAGTAGTGAACCAACCAGGTATAGAGGGAAAGCATAATATCTTGCTTTGAAAAAGTAAGGCTGTAGTCTGTTCAATGGAAGAAATTGTCTCATATTAGATGACTTTTACCAGAAGACCTTTTGTAATCCATTCCTTCAGCCATGGGCATGGTACTGTTCCCACCCGTACTCCAGTTGTGATGCTTTGGGGCCAGTCCCTGGTTTGTACCAATTCACTAATGTTCCCAGCGTGTAGGGAGCTCCTAGGGAGCACTGACACACACACACACACACACACACTGGGCCTTGCATAGTGAGGTAACTTGCATTGCCATACAAGTGAGATTGTACAGCTGCAGAGCATGTGGGCAGAGTGGAACAAGCTGATTCTTTCCATCACAGAGTAAGACCTTGTCTGTAACAGGCTTCCGTATGTTTGTAGTACTTACCATAAAGCAGTCATTTTCTAAATGCAGCCTACATTCAAGTTCTTATTTTGCCCATGTTAATGCTACATTGCTGGGCGCTGAATCACAGACAAACCCAGATTAGAAAGGATGCCAAAAGTCCATATGGTCTGCCCTTTCGTATAGAGAGGCAGCCTAGATGATATTACCTGTGTGAGATTAAATAGGAGCTTTAAGTTGCTCCATGGATATTAGGAAAAAATTATTCTGAGAAGCATTGATAACGCATTGGAATAGGCTGCTCAGGGAAGTGGTATACAGGAAACCCTTTATGTTCTTTGGGAGTATGCAAGAAATGTATAGCTGTGACACTGAGGGGCTTGGTTAGTGAGCATGTTGAGGGTGGGTTGATAGTTGGTCTTAATGGTCTTTAGAGGTCTTGCATATTATTGTCTGTAATCACTTAGTAATGAGAAAATATTGATCTTTATAACTTTTCTTCTGTATGAAACTGGATTTAAACAGCTGTTTCTAGCAATGTTCATTTCTGTCCATTTAAATCAACTTTATCTTATAACTGAGTTCTAAATTAGGATTCTTTAGCATAGCAGTAATCTAGGATCAGTAATCTGCTGTGGGGAAATAAAGTACTAATTTGAGACAAGATTGTTGAAGAAGACTGCCAAATATATGGTCAGGACTTGCAGATTAAATTTTTCGTGCCTTATGTGTGGAAAACGGAAATTGCAAAAGTAACTGTAGTTAATGTGATTGTGTAAGCAATAATAATAGTGTTCTTTTGAAATTTCTCTTTCCTGCTAATCTCCTCTAATTGGTAAGCTCGTGGCAGTGTCTTTTAATGTGTGCTCCTGATGTGAGCATCTGTTACGATTTAGGTGAGGTACCGATTTCTGGCAAGTTTGAGCAGCATGAAGTTTTGAGGTAGTGTGTAGGTCTTGGAAAGGAGGTGTGATTTGGAGCTACCTGTGAGTAGCTTCTGCAGTGTGAGTGGTAAATCTGGATAGGACAACTTCTTCAATAGGAATTTCTTTGTTAGTTTTAATAGTGACAAATCCTCATTAATGGAGGTCAATGTATGTGTTGACTTAATTGTCATTACTTCAACTCAGCTGAGGAGTAAATGGAATGGTAATGGTGTGAGATAGGACTCTTGTTGCCCCATTTCTATTTTGGATGTGTCACACGGTGGTCAATACCATTTTGAATATTTGTCCTTTTTTCAGCTCTCCTTAAGTCCTTGTTCTGTACCCACCAGTGAGCATCTGAATGTTTAAATTAAGTCTCGTGGATAGAAAGAAAATAAGAGCCCCTTGGTTTACAGCCTTGTATTTTTTTTCTCCAATTTAACTTTTATAGGTGTCTCTTTATTCTGTGTAGGAATACTAAAACCTGCAGCTACTTCAGTGGTTTGCTGCGTGTCTGTTTATCTGAAATGCTTCTGAAGTTCATTACTGAAAGATTCTCTCAGAGATGGGTGGTTAGCTGTTTGCTAGGTGTCAACTGAATGGTCTGACTGTATCACAGCAAAGGAAGGAAAACATCATTTCTGCTGTTGGGTTATTTGACATGAGAGTGATGTATTCCTTCCTATTTCCTCAAATACACCATCTGCAGTTTCACATCTCGCTATCTGTGGTTGCACTTTGTGAACTCAACAATTTAAAATATATGAATAGCAAATCTCTTTTTCTTCCAAGTAGTGTGAACGGCAGTAAGTGTTCTTTTCAGAGTAGCGTATGACCGTAGTGTTATGGTGGCCTGATGGTAGCTCAGCAGTGTGAACAGTTACACATGGGGGCGAACACAAACACCTGAGAGCACAAATGGGGCACACTGAAAGTAACTATAGCAGACATATCTGTAAGTTATCTATTTTTTAGTGTTTTTTTTTGTCTAATCCCAGTGAGTGCTTTTTATAACCTGTGCTATAGCCTTGGTGTCATCTTTCTCAGGCTTTTGGGAAATGGGTTGTATTTCTGAAAAGATTTTTTTCATATCTGCTGAAGCAAGAGATTAACTTCTAAGAAGCTACAAACTAGATACAGTATGCACTAAAAGTTGGTATGCCTACGATGGAAAAACGAGGATCTGATATGTGAAACTATAAAAGTTAAATTTCTTCTTCTGGCTTCAGAGTCATACAAAAACCACTCTAAGGCTTAATTAAAACTCAGTCTGTGTAGTGCAGCCTCCTTCCAACTATGTGAAACTGAATACAAAATTATGTTAAAAGAAACATTTTGTTTATGTTAGACTTTTTTTTATGTTAAAAGAAAATAATCAAAAGAGGAAACTCCTGTTTTCAGCATGACAGAAATGGGCAGAGATCACTAAAACTCACTTGAAGTTGGATTCTGAAGTGCAAAAAAATCATTCCTGCAGTTATATACTAGTTAATAGTTAATAAATCTTCACTCTTAGATGAGGTGGGACTTCTGCTTCATTGTAATTGCCCCACTTCCTGTATGGTATTTATTTTATTATGCCACGTGACAGCTGCCATTACTTCGTTGTGGATTTGAGAGTTCAGAGTGAAAAAGACTAATTAGAGATGCTTAACTAGTGATCTCTGTCCATCAGGGCATTTAACAGCAGTTGCATCACAACCCATCCTGTGAGCACTAAGAGAGGAAATGTCTGTTCATAGCCTTTTTTTCCTGACTGTCCCAAGGGACTTTTTGATTATATGAATTCATCTGAATTGTAGATGTCTGAATTCATTGCAGTATTCCAGTATCACCAGTGCCATACATAGGTCTTCGTGTTATTTCCCTGCTCGTCTGTCATCACGTTTGCTGCCTTCGTGGCCACATTGTCATTGATGGCCTGGAGGCATCCTGTACTCTCAATCGCTGTCATTTCTAGTTCATGAGTCACCACAGCACGGCAGAATTATTTCCATTGCTCTCTGTGTGAATTACCCCAACCTTTGTGCTGTAATAATTAATTTCCCTGTGCTTAATATCTGGTCCTCTGGAGCGTTCTGTGCACTAGAAACACTTGGCTTACATGCTCCAATTTTATTATATCAATGAAGCTGCTCCTGAGCTCTGCAAGTATCCTTGCTGAGACCTAATGATTCGCCTTATAGTGTCATCATTATTCTCTCCCTAAGTTTTTCACCCCTTCTCCCCCTCTCCCTGCTTTCAAGTGATGTTATGTCGTACTTTTTTTCTAAACTGAAGTCCAGAAAGACTAATTGGGACTGCATTTGCTTCATCTAGATGTTTTTTCTCATCAGAGGTAAATATGTATGATGTTGTAGTCATCATTTACTTACTATTTTTTGCATTATTTTGTTAAAAATGCATCTTAAAGCTTTTTAAGAGAATTCAGTACTTTATATTTGTCTGAATTACTTTCATAAATTCAAGTATTTGCTAATTCTAGTCATATGCTAGTGTCATACAGCTAATGTATGTTTATGTCATTAGCATACAGCTAATGTCATAGTTTTGTTATAAGATCTTCCCATGTTATTTCTACTTTAATATGCTGCTTTTTCAGCATTTGCCTTTGATTTTGTTACCTCCTTCCTACTGTCTAAAACCAGATCTTAATGAACTTTGCTTCTTTGCTAGAGCTGTGCTTTTTCATTGAGGAAGTCTTTGGCTGTCAGAAGTGCTGCGGTTGATACAAGTCTTTGTTCTAATCTACTTGTGAAGGTGGCCTTTCCTAGATGATATTTTTGTTCCAATAATCTCTTAGCCCAATTATTGTGAGCCCTCAGCAGTACTCTGTATACAATGTTTTAAACTATCATTTCCCTGATTGACTCTGAGCAAAACTAATTCTGAAATAGAGAATCCTTATTTCTAGTTAATAGCACATCACTAATAACTTCATTGTCTGACTGACTGTCCTTTTTCCCCTGCTTTCCTGAATACCATATGCACTTCAGTTTTGACTTAGATATTCTAGCATCTCTTTCTCTAGTCGTCTTATTGCTGTGGATTTAATGTCCTGGCCCAGTATTTCTAATTTTTCACTTTGCATCTTTTTGAGCTTTTGCACTCAAGTCAGCCTGACTCCTGAATGAGCTGGTTCAGGTCCAGCTTTTTCAAGAACAGCTACTGTGACTACAGCTCCTATCAGCATCAGAACATCATCTTGTACTCTCCTTGCAGAATTCTTCAGGCATCTGTTGTATTCCTGCCTTGTCTTGGGTGTGGAACCCAAAAATCCTTTGGGACTATTAGAATCTAAAATTCTAAAAATCTTCCAAGCTACTGACTTCATGTGAAAACAGATTTATGTTTCAACTTGTATACATAGGGTGTTTCCATACTTAATACCTAATTGCTGTTTAAAAACATTTTTGCTTTGGTCTACCAAATTACACAAATTAACTTTTGCTGAAAAGGACTACATCTTATTTGAAAGAACTTCTGAGTGGAATGGTGAGTTACCTATAGGGTATAAAACTGCTTCAACTTGCTTAAAGTCCTGCATTTAATTAAGATGATGCAACTCTAAGTACAGATGAGACCTCATTAAAATCCACAGTGCAGTTGACGATTCCATTCTCTATTGTAAAAACAAGAAAAAAAGTGCCTGAAAAATTATTACTGAAGTTGAAATAATTTACAAAGCTTGCCTGAGCATCATCTGTATAGCATACAAAATTCATAATCAGAAATTTTATTTTTTATGAAGCATATTTTTTTTTTTTACACTTCATCAGCAGGACAGTACTTGCTGATCATATTCATTGTGCTGACCCAATTCACTTAATAAAACGGTGGTGGTATGCAGGTAGCCAGGGAATCTTGATAACAAAGGATTGTCTCTTGAATGTTTGCATTTGTTCAGGGATCTTACTTCCCTTGTTTTGAAGCTCGAGGCTGTATGAGGACATATATTTTTGTATGGCATTCATCATTCCCTGCAAAGTCATTTTTTTCTCTTTTTCTTTTCCATTTAAGACTTTGTCATTGATTGCATAGTCACAGAGTGAGCTTCAGGGCAGAGAGTGAAATGTACTTTTCTGTCGCTCAGAATTTGCTTTTGCTGGAGACGGAAGTGGTGCTGAAAGGAACAAAAATGAAGCATTCAGGGCTGCATTGAAAATGTCTTCAAAAAAAAAAAAACACCTGATTTTTATCTTTTCATTATAGCTTTATAATGCTGGGATATAGTTCTTCCCTGCCAGATCGGGATCATTAAAACTGTAGAATTATGACATCTTCATCTATAAAGAGCCTCTGAAGTGTAGTCTTCTCTTTAGCTGTTTCTCTGTTGAGTGGAAAGAGTGGCCCCTGGTTGGGGACTGCACTGTTGGAGTGCAGAACTATTTGTCAGGTGCTGAGGTAGGCTAACTGGGAAGGGAAAAAAAAGTTTGAATTTTTCTTTATACGAATTGATTTTTAGGATACTTCCCTAGGGAACTGTCTTGTAACCTCCTGACAACTTCATTTCACCATGCACTGTAGCTGATGTGCAGAGGGGGTAGAAAGGCACCACTTGGGACTCTCATGTGCTAGTTGGGGGGATTGATCTCTTCACGGACAGTGAAGTCCAGTTTATGCAATGGGCTGTGAAATAAGATTTGGATAATTTCCTTAGTAACTCAAATCTTAGTGTACAGAAAGTATTGCTTTGTAAATAATTTTAATATGCTTTATTAATATCTCCTTTTTTGCTTCGGGCACTTTGGCTGCATTATTTGATTCTTCCAGGTACAGTGTTTATGTGAAAGTGTTTCAGGGAATCATAGCTGTACCTTATAATGTTGCTACACAGTATGTAATGCATTGTGTAGTAAGGCTGTAGTCAGTCTTGTAGTGTGTCTCAAATTGGAGTTGCTTCAGTATTTCAGTTTGTTTATAGGTATGTTTACAGTTTTCATGAAAATAATTCAGGTCTTTGAAGAGTGGTGATCATTCTAAAATAAGAAACAGACAAAACTAGAAGAACAAAAGCCTTTTTTTTTTTTTAAAGCCATGTAAGTTCTTGCTCCAGTGCATTTTCTGCTCTTCGTTTTTTCCTTACGAAAGTATCAGTCAGGACTGTTTCCTAGTTCACTGTGTAGCTGCAAAAACATACGTGTCAGCACAAGGGAGGGGTGGAAATGACTGGGCTGAAAGAGAGGAAAAGGAGCTTAAGCTGGCACTGTCAATAGAATTCCTCACTGTCAGCATGCGGGTGGAGGAAATTGCTTTGGTCTGTAGGGACTACATTTGCTCTTTATGGTGGCAAACAGTTAATACTTGATTGCTTCAAGGCTCAGATACTGTAATTCAGGAATTCCTGGGCGTTTTTTTATGAAGATAAGTTTTTGGAATATGTATGTTTCTCAAGATCATCCATTTCATGCAAAAATAAAATAATTATTGTATCTCAAGAAACATTTTTGGATGTTGTGTTGAGGGATATGGTTTAGTGAGAACTATTGGTGATAGGTGGAATGTTGGACAGGTTGATCTTGTAGATCTTTTTCCAACCTTGGTGTTTCTGTGATTGTGATATACTTTTTTTCCCCCGTTCCCCTCTTCTCTCCTCCTGAACTTACATGACTTCTGTAGAACTTGTCTGTCAAACTTTTTAGACTTGTGCTGACTGTATTTGGAAAGAAACTATTGCTAACATACCTGTCAACATCAGATTTCTATTTATTGTATTTGCAAACCTTCTGAGGTTTTGAGCCTCTCTTTAGGAGGGGCTGAAACACTTCTGGTTTCATATATTTTCCTTTTATTTTGAAGCACAGTGTTTTTTCTGAGACAATTAATAATCAGCATAGTAACATATGGAATTACTCATTTAAGTTCTCTTTTTTTGTTGTTCCTGTTGTATTGTGTAAGCCAAGCTGTATATCCTGCAAGCAATTATTTGTATTTCATTATTGCCTGGAGATTGTCTGATCTGCTTGTTGCTCAGTGTTTTTATACAGCAGAGTCCAAAACAGCGATCAATATGAATTGAATGCAAAAGAAACAAAGCAAAAAAACCAAACAACCATAATTGTATGGAGTTTGACACATAATTATCCTGTCTCCCTTATGTCTTGAATAGGTATACACTGTATAAAACTGAAGGGAATATATCTGTATTGACACACAACAGCTTTGTGGCTGATCAGAGAAGAGAACATAGATTCTTGGTCCTGTTCTATCCTCTGAACTGCTTCTGACCTTTCTCGTAATGGGCTTCTCTTAAGTTAATCTGTCTCTCTTCTGAGAAAAAATATTACTTCATCAACCAAAATTGAAGTCCAAAGCCTACATTCTCCACCCTTCAAGAGAGACAAAAGAAGCGAAAATGGATATTGTATTTAACTACAGTTAGAGGATACGGTATTGTTTGTGCAATACTTCTGGGGTCTCCAGAGATTCTTTTCTAAGAACAGAAACGCAAGGAAGTGGACTCGTTGGCATGGTGTTGAAGCAGCTGTAAGGGATTGGCTGAGCTACAAGCATCTGAATACAGAGTAGGTCAAAAAATAAGGAATGCTTCTTTGTTGTTTTGAAATATATAGCTTTAGCTATTTTTAGCATGAGTGGTATAATGTGATACACAAAATAGCGATGATTGCAGTGTAGGATGTGCACAGGAAGCATGCAAACAACTGGTGTTAAAGCCATACACTTGCAATACTTTTTAAAACTTATTTCTGTAATCTAGGCAGTTTCTTGTAGCAGTTTGACTGCATCAGACCACCTCTGGCCAGCCATGCTTCCAAGGCATTGGTACACGCTTTACTTACTCTTGTTGGCTTTCCTTAGCATGGAGAATTTTCTTTTACTTGGTCCTAAGAGCATGTCCACAATTCGATGTTCCACTTCTGAGTATTCCAATTATCAACTGTGTGTATGCATGTTTCCAGAAAATGGAGAGAAGTGAGTTAGTAAAGGATGAATTAATAAATCTCTCTCAAATATTAGGCTTAAATGGGCATCTAGGTCCCATTGCAGTCAGTAGTAGTTATGTGCCTAGACTCTGTTTTTCTGAAACTGGGACCTTATCCCACTTCAGGGCAGGCTTGGAGAATAAATATTTATATCTCTTAGATTACAGATTCAGATGTGGCTGAAGATGCTGTGAATAATTATAACTGCTAGGGAGAAACAACACAGTGCATTGGCTATAAAGAGTGAGATTTGTGCTGTCCTGGGGATGTTCATAGAGTTGTTCATACCTTTCTTCATGAGCCTGAAAGACAGGCTTGTTGGAACTCACGGTTGGCAGATGTGGACCGATTATTTCATTTTAATGGCTATTAATCACAGTTATTACAGATTTGAAAAACTGTGGAGAGCTAGTTTCTTGGTATTTCTCAGTGCAGGTGAGTATTTGGACACCAATAACAGGCCTCATATGCATTAATGACTGTGAATTTTAGTTCCAAGATAGTTGTATTGGAATCCTTGTTAGGAACAGGACATAAAGTTGAGTTCTACCAACAGCTTGGCTTTTAGCATGCTGCTTGCAACTTTGACTTGAAGCTTTTCTGAATAGAAAACTGTACTCTCTGCTCTTGCATACTTCAGTTCCCCCTCCATCCTCAATAGTTTCTGCATGTTTTAGGCAGTTTAATAAATGTCTAGTACGTATTTTTAACATAGATGGTGTTCATGCTGTTTTGCAATCCAGGACAAAACGCAGTGTTTAGAATTGTGATTAGCATGTGTTTGAAATATTAATTTCTCACCAGATCAGCGTGTGGTTTAGGATCATGTCTGTTATTTTTAAGCCATGTAATCTTTAGTCCTTTTTTCATCCTTTCAACAAAATCTTATTAGAATCTTTTGTCCTCTAGTAAGAAGCTTTGCCTCAGTAGACAGAATGGAAATGTATCTGACACAGTGTCAAACAGGAGAAATGCATGGAAGTGGTCCAGGACTGAGGGATAATTTGGTTTATTACTTTAAGAAAGATGTAAAATTAGAAAACAAAACAAAAAAACAAGAATTCAGTACTCAGTTTTTCAAATAAGAAGCTCATTTGCTTGGTGTTGCCTCTAGATTTTGATTTGTGAGTGTTTTGACAGTGATAATTTTTCAGTGTGTTCATCATACCAGTGATGATACCAGAGATGATACCTTTTGAATGCTTGATACTCTTTAGGATAATGACACCAGGCAACATGGTATTATTTAATATGAAAAGCGAATTTTTGTTTTCAAGTTAAGAGGACAGAATAATTGCTCTTGGAGGAATAAGTGCACATAATATTATTTAAACTTATAATGGGAAGTTCAATGGACCTGAAATTAGATTTCCAGCTGTGTTTTGATTTAGAATCACTTGTGTGACACTCCATTCTTCCTTACTCTTCTTTCTTTTGGGTTCAGTTTTTTTCCTCTTCAGACCAAGCAGAGTATCGGAATAAAGAATACAGCACTTCAGTTGCAAAGCAGAATATTACCTGTGCTTTGAGAGGAAAAGGAATTTTTTTTATACTTGTGAAAAAATAGGATGTGCTCATGGTCTTTTATTTGTAAATAGGAAATACTTCTGCTGCTGCCTCTCGTATGTGTCTTTTGTACTTTGCTTAATCACACACTTGTGAGAATTTGCTTAATGCTTGTATGCACTGAAAATTATATATTCTGTCACTTTTGACACACAACATTCACTGTTTTACAAAACTGTTTACTTTATGCATTACTAGCCTCAATTTTTCTATGGGTTTTGCTTTCAAATGATAGCCCTCAGTAACTACTATGTAGATCTTATTTTTAAAAATGAATTTGAATAAAAATTTGTAAGTTTTGGTGGGCACTCTTTTTGGAAGGCACAAAGTAAATATGAAGTTATCCTAAGACTCTTTTTTAGTTCCAAGTGTTTCTTTAAAAAACAACAAAATGACCTTGACTTTCACAGTATTTGACATACAGACTCCAAGAACCTTTTCAAGTGTGAGATCTAATGTGTATCTGCAGCTGACTTTTGTCTGTGTAAACCTTTGCTTCATGTATTGAGACTCCCTGTAACCAGAAGCATGATGCACCAAGGTCTCTGCTTTCTGAAAGTAGATAGAATGCTATAAATCCCTATTATGACATGCTTTTACCTAGGAAAGCTGTCAAAATATGAGGTGCTGTGCCTGACCTCACCTGAGCTTTGTAGTTGTGCTTGTGGGGGTGCAAGAAGGTGCAGGAACTTGCTGGGTGATTACCATGAATTATTAAATTAATGAAATAACAATGTTAATATCAATTAACTGTATAATTCCTTAATCATTAGTCATTAATGGTAGTTAATAATTAATTTTATTGAATTACCATCACATTTCTTATGTTTACATGTAAGTTGTATCTTTGTAGTATTTTCTTCTCCAAACTAACAAACCATGGAGAATGAACTTATCAGAAGCCAGACTAGAGGAAAATAGTAATGACTGCAGAAAATTCCTGAGCTGTGACACTTCTGGGTTAAGATCAGTGACTGCTTCGAGTATGGGAGAGGCTGGAGTAAAGGAAGGTATAGCAAGCCTGCATGAAGGCAGACCACTGGTAGTAGAAGAGAGAGCTTGTGAGGCCTGTACTCATAAGACTCAATGTTTTATGTTGTCAGAAGATGTCCATTTCTATCTGACTGCTCTGAACGTTTCTTTTGCTTATGAACATGCTGAAGTGGAGATTTGTGTGGCTGAGGGTGTTTGGGAGAGCTGTTTGCACAGCAGCAGCATCAAAAACTGGGTGGACAACAGAGAGCATGGTGGTCAGTGGCAAGCCAGAGCGCAAATTTGTGTTCCCAAGTATGTTCTAGGAACAACAGTCCAGCTGAGCTTTGCTGTTTTTCAAGACTGGCTTTCCTTAGGAATAGAGATTATGTCACTTAAAAAATCATCTACTATGTGTCAGCATTGAGTAGTGGCAAAATAAGTTGCCTTTCAGTGGGTTTTAGGTTTGTAATATGTAGACAATAACTAACAGATTATGCAATTAAAATGTTAAAAAAGTTGAAATTTCCAGTTGCAGTAGATGTGATAGTAGAGACCTTCCTCACTTTGCATCACCTTTTTGACAGTTTGACAAAAGTGGATGTTAAATTGAACAAGAAACTTATGCTTTAGAGAAAGTGTAGTAGTTTGTTATTATTCTGCGTTACTTGTTCGCTTGACATCAGAATTTGGGTTTTGTACTGTTGTACTGAACAGAATTGCAGTAATAACTAGGAAAAATTTCTTACAAGAAGGTAAAAAAAAAATCTATAGGAAATGATTTTAGTGCTTGAGTGCATGAGAATTTTAAATGTAATATTGAGAAATGGTGCAAAAGCTGGGCATTTCTTCAGTGTTAGTCTTTGGGTCTTGTGTATGCATCAGCAGTAAAAATATTTAACTTCTGTGCATCAGCTGCCTGTAAAGCACTTGTGGTTCCTAAGCGACTGATGTTTTTATGAAGAAAATTATTCTCCCAAATGTGGCTTTTTTTTTGCTGTTGAGTTTTCCACAGAATCTTCTGTGATGTCAATGATTTTGATTCCATATCTACTCTTAAGAATTTCTTTTATAACTTAAATGTATTTTCCATTGTATGTTTTTCTTGATTTACTGGGCTTATGAGAAAATATACTAGAAAATGTTTCCCATATTTAAACTTCATAACTTGTGATGAATGATACTAGTGTCCAGGAAGGGAATATGGAATAAAAGATTTCAGTCAGCAGCCTTTGTCAGGAACCATCTGTTTTTTATCTATTTTTGGAACTATAGAGAAAAGCGTGATGCGATAAAACCACCGATTTTAAATTTGAGTCAACTTATTTAGGGTTTGTAATGTATGCTTGAGCATATTTAACATCAAGGTATTTATAGAGCATTTAGGTCTTTAAACAACAATCTTTAAACAAACAAAGCTGAAAAATTCAGATAAATATTTCTGTACTCAGATTAATCTTTTCTCCCTGCTTTTCTGGAGATAATGAAATGCAATGAGATTGCTAACACTGGTGACTTGGAAGCAATTTTGCAAGGTATGGTGTTTCTTAGTTTTAATGCTTGGACTCACATGACTTAAACCCAAATCTCAATTGTAATTCAAAACAAAAAAATGCTGCTGTTATAAATTACGTTGCTAACCAAGGTAATTGCAGCTTTATGTGTAGGTGAAGCACTGCATGCATTACTACTTCCATGAAAGAAAAGACTTGCCTCAAACTGATTTTGCAACTTAGTCATATCTAAACTGACTCATTTTTTTGATACAGAGAGCTGGTGCTGCTTTGCCATAATGTGCCAATTAAGGGGATTTTTTCTCTATATTTGAAGTAGCTTGCAGTATACTACTGTGTTTGTCCACTGAATGCTTAGTCTGGGGTAAGAGAATAGCAGTGATGCTTTGAGCAGGCAGTGGGGGAAAAAAAAGAGAATGCCATTTCAGGTAAAAACTGCCTGTGGAAACCCATGTCTCTGAAGTACTGCAAATTCCAAGCTGGTGGGGTTGGTGCAAATATGCTTCTAAAGGCTGTTAGAATCACTGAGCAGTAACTATGTAACCCTGTGTTGTTTTTTTTTTTGGGGGGGGGGGAGAGGTCGAGGTTAAAACTCTTCTGCTTATTCTTCTTGCTCTGTGCTCTCAGTTGCTTTATTTATAACAATACATTGGATACTTCTGATATGTAGCATGGGCAGGATTGTCAGCCCTCTATTTTTTTTATTTCAATTTTTTGAATAAGAGAGCCCCAGGAAGTGCTGTATCTTAGCTCTGTTTTCCAATGAAGTGCCAAGACTTACGTTCTAGTGCACTTCGCTGAGTAGTTTTAATACATTTTTCCTTGTGTTTTAGACTGCAGTTATTTTTTGTGCAGAACTGTGAGAGGGAAAAGACGCAGGTAAAATAAAAATCCCTGTAGGATACTGGATCTGATGTTAATGGACTTTTATGAATTTGTCTGGGACTGCATTTTATGGCTGACTCAACAAGTACTTGAATGTATCTGAAAATGGAAGTTCAACTTATCCTGCATTTTGTGTGCTTCTACCTGCTGACTGGCACTCATTTCATCATGTGGTAATTTTGAAAAATAGCAGGAAATAATGTGATTTTTTTTTTCCCAGGAAGAGGAAGGAGCTGAGAGCAATTCCTTTGTTCAAAATAACGTTTCTTGGCCTTTTCAGTCCTCATTGAAGGGAAGTGATAGTAGAGTGCAGCCACAGGATTGCACTGAAAGGTCTTTGCCCTCTAGCGAGGGTTAAGCTTTATATCTGTCTTCTAGACATCACAAATTGTGCTAGGCAAACACCAAGTGCTACTTACTGAAAGCTCAGTGCCTGCTGTCTGGTAGCAGCTTGCTTGCAGAAGTTTTCATTTCCAGAGAATCCAGTGGAAAACCACCTGGAAGTTTGTTTTCCTTCAGGGGCCTGTGTTTGTGACACAAGGCACTTCCCTTTGCTTTGGCCCAGCTCTCGTTTCTTTTCGTTTCTTTCAGATGTACTTAGGATTAACCAGATGGTTCAATTAAGAAATCGCATAACAGGAAATAATCAGAAATAATAAGGAAGTTAATATGGAGCATAGCAGGAAAAAAGAGTTCTATATGAGCTGTTTGAAACCAATTGTGAGCTTGTGTGTGTAGTAGAATTTGTTAATCAGTATTCTTTTACTATGGAAACTAGACAAAAGTACAAATGTGTTTCTGTCTTTAAGCAAATCACTCAGTGAGTAGAAATTGCAGTAAAGAAAGTCTTTTAGCTTTGTTGTTTGCCTCCCTATTTTTTTAAGTTTGTCTTTCTAGGATACCTCATTTGCTTTGGCTTTCTGTAAAGAAGCTGGTTATTTGGTAAGACACAGGCTCTTGATGTTGCAGTGTGTTAGCTATTTCCCACTTTCTAACTATTTCACTTGGGAATTTCTGTCCAACAGTTGATGCAATCTTTATTCTAAAAAATTGAGTTCAGTAAAACAAAGAGACTCCTTCTCTGTATAACAAAGTAAAATGTAATTGCCTTTGTAGGAGCTTTAGTAACCACATCTGTTTTGCAGACAGGCTTTCTTTATGTTATGTATTTTATCTATCCCAGCTTTGAAGCTGTACAGTGAATCCTTAGGGGTGATTCATGGAGCAGTGAAAACTGGGAAGTTGCACAAGGCTATCACTTTGACTGCTGCATGTCTGCATGATAGATGCTATGATAGACCCATAAGATCTTTACTTGTAGAGGGACCTTACATTTGTCTTATACAATGTCATAAGCTGCGCTGTGTGCTTTTCTTTATCCAAACTCCTCCATTGAAGTTCAGCCAGAGTAAGTCTGATTTAATTGGTAGTGTGCTATAATTAAATGGAATCAGCGCTGTTCACTGTTCCAGTGAAGAGTTAGTGGTTTGAGCAAGAGGCAGTGAAGTCCCTGCAGCCTTTCACTCTCAGAAATTGCTCAAGTTTTGACATTGGTATTAAAGATCAAATTGTCAGGTTTTTATATGGACTTTGAAGACTGGCTGTTGAGCTTTTGCTGTTCAGGAGAACATTAATCTTATTTTTTCTCGGTAGATTTGAGAGAACTTCTAAAGTACTTGATTTATAAGGTTTAAGTTCATGCTGTTATGTAATCTGCATGATTTCACCATATTGATCTTTATTAAGTAATTTATAGGTGCTTTAGAGGCTGTGATGCTTACATACCACCATATCATTACCTTTATTTTGCGTGTTTCCACTTAAAAATAATTTTGAATTAGAATTAAATTAAGTGTAATAACCCCTGAGCAATATAATGAATAAAGACTCTAAGGTATATTCAGTATCTTAAAATATAGAACAAGCAGCAGTGCATTCAAGCCAGGTTAAATGCTTCTTGCTTGAAACCATTCAATAGATCTCTGCATTTATGATAGGAGTAAAATATATTTGCATTTTACCCTTAAGATAACTTTTTTAATCCTCATTCCTTCCTTTCCGGATGAAATTCTGTTTTTTTGCTTGCTTGTTAACTGTTATATTTTCTGTAGTGTTTGCATGTTTGCAGCATTCCAAATGCTAGGAGTGATATTTGTTTATTTTTATTGAATAAGTTTTCAAAACCGATTGATCCTTCTGAAATGAAGGAATATGTGGTAAGTTTACCAGAGAACCTGTGGAGTCTCCTCCTTGGGGATCTTCAAAAGCCACCTGGATGTGGTCCTGGATGTCCCTACGTGGGTGGGGATTGAGCTCCATACCCTTCTGACCTCAACTAATCTGTGGTTATGTGATAGTATAAAACAGTTTAAAAGGCTCAGACGAAGAATGAAGTAATTTTAGGCATATTTCAAATCCCACTGAGGCTAGTCGCTGGCTTCCCTTATCTTCTGAAGATTCAAATAGGAATTGTAAAGGTTGCACAAAAGTATCAGACAGATGGAGGAAACCATTGCAGAACTTCTCTAGCTAATGTTGTTATGTATTTCATGTAACATAGCTTGGACTAACCTATACTCAATTTATATCGCATTCTGTGTGCCAAGAGCATGCTTGAGAAGAATTAAGCATAAACTGGTTGATGTACGGCAAGTTGTTTCCCACTAATGCTTTCTTGTCGCGTCTCTGAAGAGTTTGTTCACCTTTACATTAAAATAAGGTCCTAAAAAAAAGCTGGAGGTGAAAACATGAGCATCCCAGAAAATACTGACTGAAGATGTCATACCTTCAAACTACATGATAAATCTTGGATTTCCAAGCTGTGTAGAAAAATTTTCTAGTTCTTCCTCACTTCTAGAAATAACGATGCAGGAAGATGCAATAAAAGTTAACTCTCCTTTAGATGGGGTAGTTCTATGTATTTAATGTTTTAAGATAGCTTTGGCATTTTCTGTAGTAAATTATTTTGGCTATCCTCTTATATCTATTTGCATCCGATTTTACTTACCATCTTGACTGTTAATGATGTCTGTGCTAGCATGATATTTTTTCTACAGAAATATGCTGTTCTTGTTGCATAGGTTAAACTTGAGGGGCAGAGAAAAAAGGGAGGGAGGAGAGGAAAGATGGGCTTCTCAACACTTGTTATCAGACAGTGTGGTTAGCGTAAATGCAGCCTTCATAGCACGGGTGTGAAACTTCCTGTGTGATGTCACCCAGTCATCTCATGCAGAGCCTCTCTACAGATGGATTCTTGGGTTGTGTCAGAGTCCTGAGAACACCAACAGGCCCTATTGGTCCTGATAAGCCTCACCTTGAGTCTCTCTTCCATCTTCGTGGTCTCAAGAGTTCTACTTAAGCACAGACTGGGGCCTTTAGTCCTGCTGTGGTGTTTGTCAGAGAAGTGGTCTTCAGCTCAGCTACAGTCATGCTTGTGCCTGGCCATGAAGCCCAGTTGATCCAGACCTCAGCTCACTTCCTGACCTGACTGCAGCTCAGCTTCATCACTGTGATCCTGTTGATAGCTACTGGACCTCATCTTTTTGTACCCTCGTATTTTACACATCCTCAAATCTTCTGCTGTCTGTGTTTTGGTCTGCATGCACATCTTCAGCTACTTTGAACTTGTCATTAGAAAACTAGATTATAAACCATTTTTGTTCTTCTAATCCAGAGACTGGATGTGCTTTTGATTGAACTATATAGGTGTTCTGTTGTAATCTGTAAATTGAAAGAGCTGAATATTTTGAAAGAGGCAGCAGTCTGAATGAAAACCTGACTGCTGAGATTGAAGTCTCTCTTCTCTATTGCAGCTTCCCTTTCCTGGTGTATTTTTCACCTGCCTAATGCTAACAGCCCATGCATGTGAGACCTTTCTAGGAGCATATGTGATTTGTCAGAGACAGATTTCAACAAGATTGATATAGTTTTCTTACATCTTAGTAAACTAACTTGGCTCACAGAAGAAGTTGACAAAAATTTATGTTGGCATCTGTTCAGAAGTTTAGGACCAGGTGGCTTTGAGCAATGATGCTGTGGATGTGAAAGAGAGGTGAAGTTGAGAGAAGCTATGAATAAAAGTGGAAGGACAAGAAAACATTTTGGGTTAATTTAAGGAAAACAGTGTGGTCTCAGCTTGTAACGTATCAAATGGAACTTAGTGCAATTTTTTCTCTTAGTATTGGACCCACCCACACAATAACAACTAACTAAATAGGCAACACTTGCTAAAACAATTTCAGTTGACATAGAAAAATGGTCAGTTAGTAATTTATTTTTGTGGTGCACTGCTGGTTCTACTATACGTACTATATTATGCTGTTCGTGGAGTGTTTGTCGAGTATTTTTTTTTAATATCAGCTCCAAAGAGTTCAGTGTCAGTGAAAAACTTGACATATAGCATAGTTGGTCTCACCAGTCGAGCAATGGGTTTCTTTTATTTTTTAATTAGTGTAATTGTGATGGCTATATCTTTGCATAATATCTGTATTTTTATTGATCTACCAGCTTAGCAAATGGTGTGCAAGACCTCTCATTTAACAGATATAAAACCCATCAGTGAGTAATGATGACTGCCTGTGAATAAACTATCCTTTGTTTCAAGGATAGGTCAAAAGTAGGCCTCTTTTTGTTTTTCCCTTTTCTAGTTAAAGAGCTTGAAGATGATAGGATTTTCAGTGTACACTCACTTCAATACCGTTCCTAAAAGTATTTATCTGCTCATCTTGGTAGCCACAGGGAGTGTGGTTATCCAGTTAAGAGGGCTGCTGGCTGATGAAAATTTCTTTTGTTGCTCTTCTGTATCCTTCAGTCACAGGCATGATACTTGATAATTATCCCTTAAATGCCAGTGTGCTTTTATTTTTATCTAGCTGTGACAGACGAGTCTTCCAGCAGATTTTATTTCCCTCCTACACTAGCACAAACTTTCATATGATGCTTCAAAAAAGGATCTGAGATGCCAGGCAAAACCCCGAGCTGATTTGTTTAAAGCCTTAATTAAAAACCTTATTAAATAAATTGAAAGTTGAGGTTGTATTACTGGTTGCTATGTGCAAACCAAACATTGTTCTCTAAGGAAGCTATTTACATAATAGAATTTTTAGTGGGATCTTTTGTCACAAATCCTAAAAACATATTTTCTGAAATAGTCTGAGTCAGTACTTGTTTTGTGCTATCACTACAGATACCGTTAAGACCAGTTGTTTCCCTGAGTCTAAGCGATAAAGTGATGTCTAAGATGGTAAAGTTCATGTCTATTAAGGACAAAGAGATGACAAAATGTGTGACCAGCAGGTCGAAGGAGGTGATTCTGCTGCTCTACTCTGCTCTCGTGAGACCCTACGTGGAGTATTGTGTCCAGTTCTGGAGCCCCCAGTGCAAGAAGGACATGGAGATGTTGGAGCAGGTGCAGGGGAGGGCCATGAAGGTGGTGACAGAGAGCTGAAGCACCTTCCCTATGAAGACAGGCTGTGAGCTGGGGTTCTTCAGCCTGGAGAAGGGTTGAAAGTGTCCTTATAAGGCCTTCTAGTACATGAAGGGGACCTACAGGAAAGCTGGGGTGGGATTTTTTGTAAGGGTACGTATGCGACAGGACAAGGGGAAACGGTTTTAAACTGGTAGAGGGTAGATTTAGACTAGATATTAGGAAGAAATTCCTTAATGTGAGGGTGGTGAGACACTGGAACAGGTTGCCCGCGAGGTTGTGGATGCTCCCTCCCTGGAAACGTTCAAGGCTGGTTGGGTCTCCAAGCAATGTGGTTTAGAGGGAGGTGTCTCTGGCTATAGCAAGGGAGTTTGGAACTGTATGATCTAAAAGGCCCCTTCCAACCCAAACCATACTATGAATCTATGATGTAAAAAAGTTTGTTGTTACTTGCTGTGCAGATGTGTGGAGCAGGTATTTGTTATGGAGTTCCATGTTGCTCTGTGAATGATGGTGCTGTCCATGAATTTGTGTTTCCAAAGTTATCTATCATAGTCATTAAGGCTGGAAAAAAGGTCATCTGGTCCAACCATCAACCTGTCCCCTGACTATGTCTTTTAGTGCTACATCCACACATTTCTCAAACAGCTTCCTGGGCAGCCTGTGCCAATGCCTTGCAACCCTCTCTGAAGAAACTTTTCCTAATGCCTAATCCAAACATTCTCTGTCACAACTTGAGTCTGTTCCCCCTCATCCTATCTCTATTTCTTTCACAACAGCTTGCTTTCAGGCAGTTGCAGAGAGCAGTAAGGTCTCCCCAGAACCTTCCCTTCTCCAGACTGAGCAATCCCAGTTCCCTTAGCCTCTCCCCTCAAGACTTAGACTCCAGCCTCTTCACAGTTTTGTTGTCCTTCTCTGGATGTGTTGTTGTATACTTTTCTCATAGTGAGGGGGCCACAGCTGAACACAATTCTTGACAAGTGACTTCACCAGAGCTGGATATGGAGGGACAATCACTTTTCTGCTACTGCTGGCATTGCTATTTCTGATACGAGCCAGGATTTTCTTGGCCTTCTTGGTGACCTGGGCCTCAGTGTTCGATTATGTTCAGATGGCTGTCAGCTTCTCTCCCAGATCTTCTTCCTCTGTGTGGCTTTCCAGCCGCTCTGCCCCAAGCCTGTAGCATTGCAAGGGGATGTTGAATTCGAATACAGTTGGCTTCACCCTGGTTAGATCCTTCTGTAGGGCCTCCCTACCATTAGGCAGAACAATACTCCCTCCCAACTTGGTATCATCTCTAAACTTACTGAGGGAGCACTCAATCCCCTTGTCCAGATCATCATTTAAGATATTAAACAGAGTAAACCTCAATACTGGCCCTTGGGGGGAATATCACTCATGACTGTTCTCCAGCTGGATTTAACTCCATTCACCACCATTCTTTGTGTCTGGCTGTCTCGCTAGTTTTTTTTTTTCACCCAGTGAAGTGTACACATCTAAGCACTGTGCTGTTAACTTCTTCAGGAGATTGCTGTGTGAGACGGTCAGGAGCCTTACTGTAGTCTAGGTAGACTATAGCTACAAACTCTCCCTCATCCACAGGGCAGGTCACCTGATCAAAGAAGGAGATCAGTTTGGTCAAGCAGGACCTGAATTTCATGAACCCATGCTGGCTATGTCAGATCCCCTGGTTGTCCTGCACATCACCTCTCATCATCTGTCTGTGTATTTATTCACAGATGGTTATTATTGCCAAAGCTCCCATCTTTCATCTTTTTTATAGACATAAACTGCTGAAGTGATTTCAAGTCAAGTTTGTAAAATTCAGGACATTAACACTCTGAAAACACGCTTAAGGGAAGCAGATTATTTTACCATTTGGTGAAAAGTGTACAGAGCTTTGGGAATGTTTTTGTCGTTGCTGATGGACTGTAGTTTTAGCAACGTATACATTTTCTGCTGTAGTAAAGTCATCCCTTTACAGCAGTGCAGGGCTTTCAGCATAGGAATTTTTTCTAGGAATTGGCTCCTTCCATCAATTCTGTATGATGTAACAGGTGAAACAAAACACTCTACTGTTGTGATAGCTTTTCAGTTTCAGTTCTTTGTATATCACTGAGATGTTTAATTGTAAGCTGCTTAGGTGGAAGATACTGCTGTTCTTAGTATCTAAACTGTATTGTACCTACTGTGCTACCCTGTGATTACCTCCTGGTGCCTTTCATATACTTACAGCTCTTGTTTTTTGGTCAACAGACTTCAGCATAGTTGCAGTTCCTTTCGTATGTGTCGTGAATAATGCAATAGAAGAATAATAATACTGCTATATTTAGTTTTCATTAACGTACAAGGTCCCTCTAATCCTTTTAAAGATATGCTGCAAGAGCATATTTGTATTCTTGTCTGAGCATATTACAGTAGTTTTGATTTCAGTGATCCTTTGTGGCAAGAAATAAATTGAGCAGTACAGTGTTTTTGTACTGTGAAAGCTTCTGTTTGGTTGTTCCTTCTGACTGGCTTCTTCGGCATTAAGGAAATGAGGCCTACAAATACCAGCTGTACTGCTGCTTCCTTTAGCTCTGATTTCAGGGATCTAGCTCTTAAAAATGGGTTTCTGAAAAGCGTGCATTTTGAAATATTTTCAAGCATTTAAACACTTTTGTCTGTGAAACAACTTCCACCCTCTTATTTTTTTTCTTTAGAGCCGGTAGGCTTTTTAATTTTTTTGTAAAGCGTTCTGCCTGCAATAGTACATTCATGTAGGTTGAAAGGATGATCCATCAGAGGGGTGATGTGATGTGCTTTATAATGCATTTTGACTTGCTGCATCCATTAAATACACTCTGTTCAATGAAATAACCAAGTGTGTTGAACAGGGTTGTGCTGGATGATCACTGCTTGGTATGCTGTAGCTGGTAGGGGAAGCATTTCTATTCCATCCCCATCCTGTCAGCTGAAGTGATAGCAGTAGAGTTGACATTGTCATCGCTTCCTCAGAGTTAACAGTGAGGATAACACATGGTGTAAAAGCTGGCACATCTGAATCATCATTTAAGGCAGCCTGCAGAAATAAGACTATGTTAATTAAACTTGATTGATACCTAGAAACTGTAGACAAAGCCCTAAGGCCTAGAACTTATTGGTTTTAAGCTTATGTTTTAACTTCTCATGCAAGTATCAGAAATACGTGAAACAATCTGTGTGTTGCCTGCTCTGCCTACTGGAAGACCTGTGAAGAGAGTTTTCAGTCTGCGTTTTCTGAGATGACCCCACAGAGCTTATTACAATGATTCAGATTAACCACTAGTATACTGTGTACAATCTGAGCATTCGTATGACCTTTTACACAACCATAAAAAGGTATTTATATTTTGTGTTGCTTAGATTCTAGCGCTTCTGTCCTTTCTGGTTTTATTGCATGTGAAATATAGAGGCAAATCACTGACTGTTGCAATCCTAAAGCAATCCTAAAGCCTACAATTATATTGTAAATCTGATTAATACAGAGCTGGTGCTGGTGAAGGGCTGTCAATGCTGCCTTAAACCAGCAGTGCACTATCATTATAATTACTACACTTTGTGAATGAGTAAGTTTATTCAGCTGCAAGAAGTGGATTTAGAGAATCAGTAAGCTTTGAGATACCATCCACTGTGTTATATAATATTGGTATATAGTAAAGCTGTTAGGGGATTGTGCCAAAGGTGTAAGTTTTTAAGCACTTTCTTTTGAACTGCATTTTCACTTCATAGATTGATGTCTTTAGCATAAATTATTTCCTTATTTTAACAGCTTTAGTTTTCATTGCAGAATTCTTTTAGGTTATTTCTTCCCCTCCATATTTCTTTCACATAAGTGGGCAATAGATGAATAAGTATGTGAGCTCAAAATATCCTGTATGAAAAATATTTTCTTATGTAAATGCACGTATTGCAGATTAGTGAAATCACTGTTGTGGTGTTTGGAGTTTTATATTATATTACAACATGGATTGAGAAATTTCAGAAGTATAATGAACATGGAAAGAAGAAATTTCAGCTTTCATAAAAGTTCCAAGAAATGTATCTCCTTGAGAAAGTGAATTCTTGATACACATTTTTAATGTTAAACAGTTTTTGAGAACAATTTGAATTATTTGGTGATTGCTTAATATATTTTTTTCCTTTTCCAGCTGTCCATATTTATCAGAGAAGATTACACCTGCTATACCTGCAATTGGTGGGATACTTTTCTTTTTCGTGATGGGGACCCTGCTGCGTACTAGTTTCAGTGATCCTGGTGTCCTCCCACGTGCAACACCAGATGAAGCAGCAGATCTAGAGAGACAAATAGGTAACACTGAAGGTCTGTTTTCTCCTCGCTTTCCTCCCAAGGGTTTATGTGCTATATGAAGGCGATGTGCTGCTCTGTTCCTGGGAGAAGTTACTCCTATCTTTCCACAGTAATTGTTCTGGAGTTGCTGTGTCCAATGACACTGCCGTGATTCCTGTAGAAGGGCGGTTGATCAACTCTTCAAAAAGACAGTAAACAAAATGCTGGTCCTGGAGAGTGATAGTCATTACTGTGAATACTTTTCAGGCATTGTAGAACTCTTACTATAGTGTGCAAGATAATTTTTGAAGTGTTTTTGACAAGAAAGCTGATGTTGCAAAGGTTATAAAGTTGTGCATCTTTTAAAGTAATGTCACAGCTTGAAGGAATTTAATTAGATTATTAATTATATTGTGAAAGGATCAGATAAGCCTGTATTAATATACAGTGTTGCAATTTGATACAGACTGGGGAGGGCTGTACTTCAGTAACTAATCGTATATATTTATCTGTTTAGAGCTGGAACATGTAAAGGGGAGTGAGCTAGGTTTTAATCACTTGTCAAGTGATTAAAGTGTCAGGTTCTAATTGTGGAATTTCTAAAGCTACAGATGAACTAAATAGCATATGTTATCTAGATAAGAAAACATGGGATAAACTTGCAGAGCTACTTCATAAACAGTATCTGCTTATTTTTGTACTAAGCAAGTAAAGCTTAGTAACAACTACTGCATCATCTACTTCAAAATGATAGCCAAGAAAATCATTTGTTCTGAAATTGTTTCAGAGAGACTCTCACTCATGTACTTGAAAAGATATGTAACAGGGTATGCAAGCACAGGATGTGTACCTATATGGTCTTTAATGTTTGTACATTACAGTGTTTAGTGCTGTCAGAGGATTTTGTACCATGACAAATAATGCTGTAAACTGCTGTAAAAGCAAAAGCTAAAGCTTCTGTTGCCAACACTCCTACATCTGTGATATATGAATTTGAGGGGTTTACTTCAGGAAAGTTTTTGTCTGGTTCTTTAGGATAATATTCTACACAGCGCATTAGTGAAACTGACTTGAAGGGCAAAGTCATTGGTTTAGTTATACTATATTATGGAGTAGGATTGATTTGGTGTATATATGGAGCAGAAGTTCTGGTTTAATTTCCTGAGCAAGCAGATGTGATTGGTATGAATATGGCACTGAACCGTGCCAGGTGAGTGGAAATAAGAGAATTCTAGTTGAAACAGCAAAATGTCACATCAGCATTGCATTGGTTTGCTTAAACTTGAATGCAAACATGATGTAGACATCCTGAAGCTATGCCTTCCACTTAGGAAATCTGTTGGACAAAGGAATGTTCTTATGGTAAAACAAAAAAGCTGATGACTTGAAATCATTAACTGAGACCTTTTTGAATCTTGAACTCAGAGGAAGGGTAATAAATTTGTTTTTAATAGCTTCCATATTTTAGTAGTTGTTTGAATTTCATGGGTTCATTGTTTAAAAAATATATCCTGAAGGCTCAGTTTCAGAAAATTGCTCTTGGAGGAACAAGAGTGATGATTGAGTGCCTTCTGGAAAGGCACACATTGTCTTTGTTATGGATTATTTTAAGTAGGGTTTCAAAATAGTGATGAGTTCATTGGTTGTCACTACAGCAAGATCATTTTACTTCACCAGGTTTGGAGTGTTCTGAGCACAGCTGTTTACAGTATGCAAAGTTATAGAGTATAAAGGTGTCTGCATAAACAGCATTTAGTATGCTTCAGTGAAGCAAAGTTAATGCATTTGCTGCATACTATGTGCAGCAGCTATTTTTACTTGTTCCATGTATCCTTTGTGTAGATTTGAGATTTTTGGAGCTGTGTAATCACATAGCAGCTCAGTTTGTTGAACTTCAAGAAGGATTTTTTTAACTGTGCATTTGTGAAGTCTAATGCATGTAGTTCACTGATTGTTATGGATTTGGAATAGCTTTCAGCGCCAACAGAGCATTCTATTGGCAGTCACATTTCTGTAAGAAAACCTGTATTGCTTTTTTTCTACGTTTGGACTAATTGTGCATAGTTTGGAGCTATTTGATGTGGCCATAAGGGAAGAAGGTTGCATTTGTCAGCCATGACTTAGCTTTGGGCAAGGACCATACCGTACGATAAGATACACAGAAGTACACTGTTAGATTCTGGATGGCCCAGGTAGCTGAATTCCAATGGATGAATTGGAATATGGCACTTGGCATTATTTTAAAAAAATCTTTGGTCAACCTGGTCTTTATGTTCATAAAGAAGTAAAATCAGAAACGGAAGGAGCACTGTGAAACTGTATTGTCACTGTAGTGGAATGTGTGTGTACTGAGAAACTGGAGTTATGTTCAGATACAATGATTCCAGTCCTCTTTTGTGGAAGAGGAAGAATTGCTAATTTTCACAGGATCTGGATATGTGGACAATGGATAAAAGTTAAAATTCAAACTGGGGAAAGTTAATAAATATCTGAGTAAGACTGACTTGAGATCTTTTTCAGCTTTTAGCACTGCTATCACTGTAGAATCAAGTACTGACTACATAATGTGCTGCATAGAAGTATGTGCAAGTTGCTATAACAGATAATGGCATTACATTCAGAGATGGGAAGGAAAGAATCAAAAGTGATGAAAAAAACATCTCAAACTATTTGTGATCACGTGGAAGAAAATGATAATTTCCTTCTCCATTCTCCTTTCCCCCACTAGATTTTTCTCAATAAAGTTATTCTATGTAGGAATTTTTGGAAAGAGGATGCAATTCAGATAGATACGTTTCTTCCTCTTTGTATAATTAAACTATTGCAATTTTTTGGATGTAGAGTTTTGTTTTTCGAAAACAAAAAAGTTCCTGTGTAACTTCTATAATTCCTGTGACCACTATATAGTTTTCTGTTTTATTAATGCAGTTTTAGTAATGCAATATTTGGAGAGCAGAGGACATTCTTCAGTAAAAAGTTATGATTGGCAGGTAAATATTTTTATTAGATACCTGAAATTATAATGTCTTTCTAATTGAATAACCTTCCTTAAGAAGGAACGTGTTCCCCTGAAGAACCTCTTTAAGTCTGTCAGAACAGCTTCTCCTGATTGTTTCACAGTAGCAATTCCAGAAGTCCTGTTTTTTCTCTCGTTGCAATGAAGTGCAAATAGCCTTTGTTTGCCAGTCATCATCCTGGTCTCTGTTTTCCTGATGATGAGTAATGGCATCTGAGCTGTTTCCAAAGAATCAGAGTAGATGTTCATCATACCTGATATATCTATCATAAAGGAAACAGAGCTGCTTTCTAAATTTAAAAAAAAAAAGAAAGATAGATGAATGGTAATTTCAAAATTAATAAAATGAAAGTTGTATATTACAGTTAAATTTAACCTTTAACAAATTTAACATACAAAGGTAATTTTAACATGAAATCATAGTAAATTTTAAGTGATGGTTTAGAAATGAATTTAGTCTTCATCCATTTCTCCTGACTTACACAAATGCGTTGGTTGTACACACGTAAGTTGGCCTTTTACCTTTTCAGAAGGGCAACGTTAGGTGGGACACTGCAGTGCCTCATCAGAAAAGATTATCAGTAGGTAGAGGCTGCAGCACTCTGGGAGGATGCTGAGTAGAAGCCTGCACTTGACTTGCAAAGCATATTTTAAAACAGTACTAGGAGAATGGAAGTTGACCAACTGTTGACCAATTATTTTTCTTTCATTTGTTATATTAACAAATCTAGAATAATTTGCAAGAGTCCATGTTTATACAGCAAAATGGAAAATTACTACTGTATTGACTCTAAGGTAGAACATTTTTAAAAGGAAGGAGCAACCTTGTATTTTCAATGTGTCAAAATGCTATAATTTCCCAAACTAATAAAGGCAATAAAACTTCAGAGAGAAAATGCAATTTTATTAATTTTTCTTTGATTAAGTGTTAAGTGTTTTCTTAAGATCAAGTGTTGTGGGGTAGAATATCTGAAGGCTCTCTACAAATGTCTACAATTCTTGAAATATATTTCTTGGCTAAAGATAGGGCCTCATGGTTGGTTAGAAGCCATCTGCAATCACGTCATGGCACTACTTATTGCTGGTCTTCAGTTTTGTTTTGTTTCTTCTTTGATGAAAAGTACTGAGAGTAATTTAGTCCTACTATAATGTGAGATCCTTGTAAGGAACTGTATATGATGAAAAATGCATTAGATGAGGGAAACCATCTTAATTCTGATTAAAGTAAGAATAGCTATATCATTGCTTCCCCTGCTGAAAAACAAGTGTGCTGTATAAAAGCAAGCAGTCCTCAGTTTAGAAGAGAAAGTCGGGTCTGGTCCTTTGAAGTTGGACCACCTACATTGATGGCTGACAGTTTAACTATAGAAAAATATTACCTATAATTTCTTAAGCTGTTTCAGAAGCAATAAAATCTTCCTGAAGTACAGGAGACTTTCACACCTGCATTTGGGAGGAACAGAGAGGAGGGTAAGGAAAGCTGGAAAGAATAGTAGTATTTAGGTGCTGTCCTATGTTACCTGCCATCTCTGTGGAAGCTTTTTCATTTGTTCATTGAATTTCTTGAGACCCTTAAGGAAACTGAAATTAAAATCCATTGATGAAGGTACTGCTGGAATTTACTAGCTGATTATCTGTTGGAAATAATAATGATGGTGCAGTTGAGAGGGGGAAAATTTCAGAACAAAAACTTGTATAATCTGTTCTTTTTATGTAAAGCAGCTCAGCTTTTTAATGGAAATGCACCTTTTCAGTAATTGCATATAAAGATAATGGTGGTGGCCTGCAAAAAGAGATTGCAAACCAGTTGTTGAAGTGTAGCTACTAGGATTTAGCTATCTTGCTGTGACAGGTATTTTTCAGGACTATTTCCAGCTACTTTGTGAAATGCATGAACATTTTGTAGACCATGTTTTAAATATGCTTTTGTTAAGGGATTTCCCCAATTTAATCACAGCAAATGAATGCTTCAGGGTTTATAACCAGTATCCATATATGCAGTTCTTATTTGTATCTATGATTTTTGAATTGACTTTGGTGTAATAGTCACTTTAGAGATTTTATGATGTGCAGTATAATTATTTATTCCTATAGTGTGGCAGAAATATGAGCAGGCTATGAATATTATCTGGATATGTTCTGGTCCCTATTTAAAGGACGACTGCTTTCTAGTTGGCATGAAAAATGGCTTAGATGCGTTATTTTCATAATCCTGTTCGTATAAGCTTCAGAAAGCTTATAAAGATGCAAAAAGAATCCAAAAGGAGAAGATAAATTTTCCATGAATAATAAAAACTGAGACAGATAAGGCAGACAGCAGCGCCCTAACACTGCGCTTCTTGTTATGGGGGCCTTGACACAGAAACAAATCACCGTGGGTTGTTCCAAGAAGTTCTTTTGCTTCTTGGTGTTTCTCTGTTTCAGTTGTGGGAAGGTGGTGGTCATGTCCAGGATTTTCTATTCAGATGCTATACAAACAAGATTTTTGGATTTTCTGACCCACAGACAAATAAAACAGCCAGTGGCTTCTGCTCCAAACATTCTTCAAACTCAGAAGATTCCTGGATTTCCTAGATTTTTCCATTGCTTCAGGATTTGATATAAATTTGGATACTTACTATAGTGCTTCTAGCTGTCAATAGCTTTTGATTCCTTTGGCTTTATTCACATTTTTTACTCATTTCTGTTTACGTTGTTCTCTCAGGCATAGACTGGAATTGTTTCCCAGATGATTATTAAGGTTTAATTCATTACCTTCCTTTATTCTCAAGGGCAGTGAGGGAAAGCATTCTTAGCATTTGACAGGCTGAGAGAGCTGGGGCGGCAGAAAAAGCTCTGAGGTGATCTGATAGTGGCCTTTCAATATGCAAAGAGGAGCTACAGAAAGGAAGGGGACAGACCCTTTACCAAGGGTCTGTGGTGATAGAACAGGAGAAATGGCTTCAAGCTTAAAGAGGGTAGATTTAGGTTAGATGTAAGGAAAACTTTTACAGTGACGGTGGTGAGGCACTGAAACAACTGAGGCTGATGAAACTTTCAACACTGCTGTATGTTTTGAGTTTGCAAGTTAGACCAAAAGAACTGCTCCTCCTTTTCAAGTGCTGCTTAATTATTTAATTTGACAAAAAGTAATTCCTTTCTTGACATTGAACAGTTGTTCCTATGCCTCTTCTTTCTTTTAATTTTACATTTTCTATCAGTCATTTCTTCTTAAGCCTGATAATGCCTTATATATGTTTCCTTCTCTGGAGTTGAACCTTTCCATACGTTTGATCTTCTTTTCCAATTTTAATCTGTTTCTGTTCAATTTCTCGTATTTCATTTTAAGAGGTGGACAGCAGGATTTTTTAAGTTTTCAGTATAAAAAAAGCATTGTGCATTAGAGTAGCACGAACACATCATGTTTCCTTTCCTTGCCTTCAACTACATTTGAGTTCTGAGATACTTTTCCATTGTAGTGGCCACAGTAGTTCTGACCTTTTTAAAGACTGTTTTGCAGGCTGTTTATAGTAAGATAACCAGGTTTATTTAGTCCTGTATCGATGATGTGCTGTGTCAGCATTGTCAACACTGAATTCCTCTAGTCTTTGTCACTTGGAATTTTGAAACCTCTTTGCACGTTATGATTTTTGTCTCTTGTAGCTCATTTAGCGTAGGGTAGTCTTCAAAAACTGGAAAACATTTGTAGGACATACTTATAAATACGAAAGTGGAAAAGAACAACCAAACTCAGCAGAATTTTTACAGATGAGAAATCATTTATGCATTGATGCAAGTGAGATTTAACAATTCTTCTACAATAATTATCTTTGTGTTGAATGGGTGAGGTAAATAATAAAAACTAGGGCCTTCCAGCCTTAAGAAGACCCTTCTATAACATGCAATGCTTTGATTTTTTTTTCTTCAGACTGTCTTTAACCTATGTGTTTTCTCACACTTTATTCTCTACAAATAATTCACAGTTTCTGCTCGCTTTGTTTCTTGCCCCTTCAGAAACCCCAGGCTCAATATGTTAGCTATATCAGTGTAACATCTCTGAGAGTTGTTTGTTTTGGCTGTTTGTTGATGCTTAAGACTACATTACAACTTTTTCACAGCTCTTCCCTTGTTAGTTTTGGAATATGCAACCTGATTTCTTTAGAGTCAGTGAAGTTAAATCTCTGTGGCCAGTACAGCATACGTGTTTCATGGAATTGCTCAATGGTATTAAGAAATACTGCTCTTAGATGCAACTTGGGTATGCTTTTCTTTCTCTCCAAAGGTGGGATATGAGATTGATGATCATACCTGGTATTGCAAGCTTTAAACAATATTCTTAAAATCTAGTAGAACTAGGTTTTTGTATGCCAGCAAAGTCTTTCAGAAAGCTCTTGTGCCATATGCTTCTTTCTTTCAACACATCACTGACAATTACGTCTGTTTCTGGAAGTGAGGTTACATTTCACATAAAACCCTAGACTTAAGGATGGTGATGCAGTTCTACTCTTAAGAAAATAGTATGCAACATTTTCCAAAATCAAGGCAGTAACACTTTTCTCTAAAGTATCAGCAATGCTTGGTCAGCGTTTCTTGTCAGCTTTCAGATAAAGAGTTATATGTGGAATGCAGTTAGCTGCTACTGGATGTCCAAGCCAGGTTCCCGGTATTGTTTGTCCCTGAAATTACTGTTTGGAAACAGAGAAATGTTACTTAAGTTCTTATCACTTTAAAAATAAATAAATAAAAACTTTTCTTCTTGTATCCCCCCATTGTTAAGTATATTTTAAGTAGTTAAACACTGAGAATGCTTTTCTTAGAGGAAGCTTATATTCTTATGGTGTTTCTGTTATTGTTCTTCAGATGTTGTAGGTCATACATGAAGATTTTTCATTGCATTATCTGTTTCTCTCAGCAGGAAGCATTAGAAGTACTCATAGTTATTAATTTTGCTAATCATATTGTTTGAAGATGGAAATTGCATCACAGTGGCAAACCTTGCATGATATGGTCTTGATAAGTTTGTTTAATGATGATATGGAGTGACCTTCTAGAGGGGGTTGTTCCTAGTATTGTAGGAAAATTGACCAAAAAGGCAGATGCTTGAGTGGAAGGATCCTGGGGATATGTATACAAAATTCCAGGCTTTGTCTCATCTAGACATCACCCCCAATTAATAATGAATGGAGTAATTTGAGCAAAGTGGAATATCATATCAGAAAGAGACTGTGCTGTTTCTCCATAAATATGTGAAGCAAGTTTTCTTGAAGTCAAATGCCTTGGTCCTATGAGGATATGGATTGTATCTTTGGTGGCTTTTGTTTAATTTTTTTCTAAAATAAAAACGCTGGATCCCCATCTAGTGCATGAACACTTAATGCTGCAGTAGAGAAGTTGTAAAATGTGTCAAAGCAAAGTACCAAAAAAGGATTGGTGGCAAGTCCATAACTGGGAGAATTCTATGCTTATTTTATAAAATAGTTTGCCTTACTATACCATTAATGGATTGGAAAAGAAAAATGTAGAAAAGCAATGGTCAAACAGATTTATCTGGGGAGGGTAGTTCTGTAAAGGTTAATCTTATTATGCCTTAAAGGCACTGCATATATTTAAAGATTGGCCTGCATTGTGACACAAGTACGAGCAATCCAATCGAAGCTGACTACAGTCCGAAAATTAGTGAGACCAGGACAAGGCAGGTACAAGGCATGTTTAGCACATTTAAGATAAGTCTGATTAAATCCAAGCACTTCTGATTTTACTCTCTTGATACCTCCCAGAAAAAAAAAAAAGGAAAAAAAACCCTAATAAACAGAATGACTAATATCAGATTTAATTATTCAATTAAAGACTGTAGATGAAATTCTGACTCTGTTGCAAATCAGTAAGACAGCTTTCATTTTATTTAGTTTGCATCAGCTTTTGCCCATGGATTTTGAGAGAGATTTTCTTCAGTTAGAGAGCTGGGATTGGCTGTGCCTGTGAACTTGAACTTCACTGCAGTGGTTTGGAAGGAAATCTTCTTAGAAAAAACAGTTTTGTAAATGGAACAGGATGGCCAGTATTCTCCCTTTTGCACCAGAGGCAAGGAAAGTTGCCTTTAAGATTCTGCTAAAGCATGTTAAAATAAAAAGGCAAAGCAGGGCACTTCTTGAACTTAGGAAATGATGTTTTTTGTGGGGTTTTTTTGGCTGTGCATTTTCTATGAATAAATATTTCATTAAGGAAAAAAATGTTTTTCTAAACGATCTTGATTGTGATTTGAAAGTCATTTTCTTTCGATGGTTGTACATTTTCAAACCCAAGATTATCTATGAGGAGAAGCTTTTAAATGTTAGTGTTATTAAATTCAATGCACTGGCATTTCTAAGCAGTGTTGAAAGCTACAATTACATAACTATAAATATGAAATGGAAATCATTGGTTTATTAATGAACTAGTAGTCATAAATATGTTTGAATGAAGAGTTAATTGGGGATAATGACCTACATTTGTGTTCAGAACTTAATAGTCTTTCTTTACTCTTAGGTCAGAAATGATGATGATGATGCTGTGTTTTGTAAGGTCTATGAACTTATATAAAGATGAAGAGTATTACAGGCCTGCTGGTGATTATGTCACTGAAAGTATAATCTGTTGAAGCATATTTGCCTTTTTTAGTCATAGCAACTAATATCAGCAATAGAGAATTTTCATAACTACAACTTTGTACTGTTTTTTCACCTAAATTTTCTTCCTTAATAGTATTGTATTGCATTACGTGCTAGTAAGATGTTATTTCACTGTTTCCCAGTACTTACTAATTTGTAATATAGAGGGAAAAAAAACACTGTTTATGAGAATTGGCCCCAGAATTGTAAGAAACTTTCCTGTTTGGATCTAGGAATTGGCCGTATCTCTGTTAAGTGTTGAACAGCGTAAGCACCGTTGTGCTCTGCCCTCAGAAAAGTGTATTTTCAGCTTAGTTCTGAAAAAGAAAGCACATAAAAATAGGTTCTGTGTATAACCTGGAGGAATTAAGTCATTCCTTTTGACCTCATCAATTCTCGTACCTGCTAGAATGCTTCTGTCGTTTAAGTAGTAAGTTTCTTTTATGTAGCGTAAACATAAAAATAGTTATGAAACTTAAGATAATGTCTATATCACATCTTCAGGAACTTTCATTGTGTAGTTATGCTTCAGTGTGTAAATATACTAGTAACTTATGTGCAGTACTTGTTTAGTCATAAATATGGTGGTAAGTACTACTGGCCTTGAGGTCAAAATCAGTATTATTGATTGGTATGGGAACTACACAGTAATCTCTGCTTCCATGGTCATAGGACTTGGCTGAGCATTCCAGTAACAGTGCAGGGTCTGGTTGCAATTCAGTACAACCAAGCATCTGACAGGGTCTAACAAGCTGCTTCTGAGCAACTGTTTCTTTAGTACTCACCACTTCTTTCCCATATGGGATGCTTAGGAGCTTCATATTCTGATTCCCTCATTTGCCTCTATTGCACCCCTTTTTCCACTTCCTTTCCCAGGAGACTCAGAGGCCAACTTGTTTCAGTGCTCAAGGTTGCAGTGGTGTTCCATAGATACTTCTTCTGATGCATGCTTATGGAGTGAGTAAGGAGATTGCACATGAGAACTTCCTAAACTAGATTTGCTAATTCTGCTATTGTACCTTTACTATCAGGTCTACAATGACACTAATTTGAATGCCTTTCTAAGTAGGAGGCATTCTGGTTCCCACCACCCCCCAGACTGACAATCTGTAGACTGTAGATATCATTTTTGTGAAGTCTGCAAGGATATTTGAAATAATTTGACCTCAAACACAAGTCATGGATCTTGTAGTCATCCAGCTATGCTTGTCCAGCATTAAAGTGATAGGGATAACTTAAACATAGTTGTGAAGGTGACCCTGACTTCAAAATGCAGTTGCATTCATATATGGGGGAAAAAATATATTTTTTCTCACTTCTGTGGTCTGATTTGATTGTGATTTCAGAACAGATAAACTGACAAAAAGGTACTGCTTGTAGATGTTCACCTTCTAGCGTTTAGCTCAGTTTGGGAGAATTTGAAGGATGAAATGGAACTTCAGTGATGTAGTCTAATCAGTCCTTTAGCAGCTGAAAAAAATGGTTGCTGATGTCCTTAGATCAAACAAACAAGACCCCAAACCCCACTGCTTTTTCCAAATGTGATTTTTGAAAATGATTTTTATGTAAAATACAAACTTCAAGATTTGTAAAAGTAACACTGACTATTAGATTTAAAACTTCAAAAAAGCAAGATCTGTGAGTGTAGTCCATTATATCACAGCCTTTAAGAGGTCTCAGAATAACTGATTTTACTTGTACTATATGGCAAGCTCTAATGATAGTGCTGCTGAAGTAAACATGTAGGTTCTATACTAGATTGAGCCTACACCCTGTTATTTCCGCTTTCAAGACTAAAGTGTTAGCATCTTTTATTTTAAGTGATTTCCTGTTTAAAAGGTAGCTTTTCTTAGTTTCTCTTGACAAGTGCTGTAGAAGTTCTACAAACTTCTTGTTATTACAAGTTCAAAAAAAAAAAAAGTAAAATAAAATTAAGAAATTTCCTAAGACAGCTTGTCCAGATGGAGGCTTTTGAAATTGTCATCTGAAATGTTTTCCCTTTTTAAATGAGTTGATGGTCAGTCTGCTTTCATGTTCAGAGATGAACATCTTCCTTAGATCAAACTTGTCTTTCAAGGTCAAACTGAATAAACTCTGTTGGAAACATTTGTTTATGTTTTCACCATACTATGCAACTGGCTGTCATTGTTTGTAATGTATTCTCCACAAACTGCTTGGGGATATGAGATTGTAAGATTTTGGGGATCAAGGTAGCTGTCAGCGTCTGAAACTTTATTTGGGGCATTGTTTTGTTGTGTGTTTTTCTTTTAAAATTCAAAATAATTGCTATTTGTAATTATATTTCTTGCTATATCACTAAGAGCACTTATTCTAGGAGAATGAGATGGGTAGAAGCCAGGTCAAGTATATTAATATGAAGTCAATACACACTTGTAACTGTAGGTTGTCATCAAGAATGATTGAGTACATTCAGTATAGCTCATGCGCAGAACCTAATGTATTGTTTCCCTGTTTAGATATTGCAAATGGCTCCAGTTCAGGAGGATACCGCCCCCCTCCCAGAACAAAAGAAGTGATCATCAACGGACAGACAGTGAAACTAAAATACTGTTTTACTTGCAAGATTTTCCGCCCACCTCGTGCCTCACATTGCAGCCTTTGCGATAACTGCGTAGGTGAGTAAAAAAAAATAATACATATGGCATTTGTTCAGCTTGGTTACTTGTATGTTATGAATGCTTCAGAAATCAGAGAGAAATGAAGCGATCAGAGTTGGTGACAGGGTTACCTGTGAGGATTCTTGCTCTGTTTGTCCTTTTTCCTAAAAACTGTTAAATATTAAGAATTTTAGAAGGCAGAAGATGAGTAGATTTGACCTAATGCATAAGTTGTTGGTAAGATAGAAAAGAGAAACTTCTGTTATGCACGTGCCTTTCCTATCCTGCCCTGCTAAACAGAGAAGCACTCAAACCAAGTGAGACCACGTGGTATCTGCGATGAAATTTCCAGTGCAGTGGGACCAACCTTTAAAGGACTTTCAGTATTGTTTCCTTCCCCAAACTAAATTGCAGCCAAGGAGCTGCTTCTCTTGTTAATTTCGGACCAGCTTTGAAAGGCATAGTTCCAACAGCTGGGGTCACACAGGGGAATGCACACTGTAGGTAACTTCTGCCTTTGAACAGTTTTAAGGCTAGAAACTTCTGAAGTCAGAATCAGTAAGAAATTACTGAGAAATATTATTTGGAGAGCAAGTAGATGATGCTAGGGCATATGGTTATTTTGTGATGATAGGGATGTTTTTTTCTTTTCCTCTGAGTATCTTGTTTTTTTTGTGACTGTTTTGTTTGGAGGGCAGGCAAGGTGATTAAGATGCGCTTGGATTTTAAAACAAACTAAAAAACTCACCAATCAAATCCAAGTAGTTTTATAGTTAATTAAACCCCATTTAGAGTTCAGTGCAGCTGATTAGCACACTGTTGAGCCTGGATCTTATGCATTCAAGAAAATAATGTAGCAAAATGTCTCCAGCTGAGAAATGTAATTGCAGCATTCAGCACTGATATTTTTAGGTATAAAGCAGTCACTAGAAGTATCGTAGCTTCATATGTAGATGATACTCGTATAATGAGCACGCTTCAGTGAGAAGTGTAGCCTTTTGGCCCCGTGCCATTAATTGGTAGCTGTAGATGATTCCCTGGGTAAATAAGTGTTCCTGACATATTAGGGTTGTGTAAATCTTGTTAAAGCTGTTGAATATGGCAAGGATATTGCAGTTGACTCATCTTCACGAAAGTATCTTATCAAATGTATAACTTGGTTGTTACAGTGTGATGCTATTGTCATCAATCCGACAATGTGAAAATACAGTCGTTGACCAGTACATAAAAAAGTAAATATTTAAAAGATAGATAAAAGGTGGTCTCTTCATTTCAAGAGAGTGCATAAATAAGAGCAACCCTTACAGATACATCTTGGAATCTTTTTAAAAATACTATTTTGGCTTTTTAAAGTAAACTGCAATGAAGAATTTATTTACAGATTGTCTGTACTCTGTGTCCTTTTAACACTAAATTTGTGAAACCTACGGTGAGAAGTATTAGAGATGGGAGAGGGAACTTAAAAACAATCTCTGTCTTCAGATTTTGTCTGTATTGAAGTAAGTTGTTAATTTGTTTGAATATATATTAGAAAAGGGACAGAGTGAGTGTCTTGTACAAGCAGTAATTGTATCCAATTTTTTTTTTAGGTCAGAGGATTGTGATTTGTTATTATGCAATTGTGATTTAAAGTTGCTTGTTTTCAAATAATTCATTTGATGAAATGAATTTGCTGCAGTTTTCCCCATCAGCCTTTATAATGGGAATTGTGATGGCTCCTTCAAAAGTAATGCTTCCTAGTTATTCCGTTGGCCCATGATGTCAGGGGCAGATGTTGGTGCTATGGCAGTAGAAATTGAACCTACCCACCAATATTCTGCTACATTTTGTTGCTGTGAGACAGGTGGCAGCAGAGGGGCAGTCTGACAGAATAGTGTTGACATGGAAGTGTGTATGGAGCAAAGGCGTTAAATTGAATTTATCCACGTGGGGAAAAAATGGTGCCCACTGGTGTTCATTGATGCTTGCTGGATGCTGATGGAAACGAAACAGTGGATGTGAGCAGAGTGAGGCAGTAGGTAGTGCATTTCAGCAGTGGCAACAATGATGTAAAAGACAAGCCAGATTCTGGACAGCCGTGCTGCTGTCATATCACAAAATAAAGAACATCTCAATCAGTTCATCCACATGAACTGGCATATTATGACCAGGGAGCTGTGTTGGATTCAGTGCATTGAGAACAGTAATGGTAACATTAGAATATCACTAAGTTAGTGTCAGGTGAGTCCCCACAGATGCTCACACAGGAATAGAAAGAATACTATATAGAAGTTTGTCAGGACCTATTGAACCTGTTAATATGATATTAATATTGGACCTATTAATATGGGGCCGAAGGTGACAGTTTCCTGGATCACATTATTACCAGTGATGAGATGTGGGGTCACCACTACGAGCCAGAGTCAAAGCAACAATTCATGGAGTGGCAACGTGTGAACTTCCCATTGAAGCTAAAGTTCAAAACTCAGCCCTCGGTGATGTCTCTGGGGATGGGAAAGGAGTGATCCTTCTGGATTTCCAGGTACCTGGGCAAACCATCAACTCTGACTGTTACATTGTGAGTAAGCTAACTAAGCTTGAAGGCTCAAACTTCCAGAGTTGTGCCAGAGTAGAAGACAGCCTTTCGCTTGCAACATGGTAACAGTAGGACCTGTACCAGTTTGAAGACTGTGGAGTCTATCGCCAGTGGTGGCTGGCCTGTTCTACCACACCTGCTGAGTAGCCTAGATTAGTGCCTTCTAACTTCTGTCTGTTCAGGCCAGTGTTCAGGACTGCATGGGCAACATTTTCCTAGCAACAATGCTGTCATAGTAGCTGTGAAACAGTGGGTCACCTCCACTGGTGCATATGTTTACAAGCGTGGCATGCAGGCTCTTGTTCATCACTGGTGAAAAAGCATAGCTAATGATGATGACTTGATTGAAAAAGTGTTTTGGAGCTAAGAAATAGCTCTATCAAATAGTGTTACTGTGCTCTGTGCATCTGTTGTTGTTTCTGCGGAGATAAATAAGAGGCATTACTTTTGGAGTGACCTATGACTTTAGTTTTTATGTGTATCTTCGTACATGTGTTCATGTGCATTTATTTCAAGAGAAAACCTGTAAGTATTTGTAAATAATTTTCTGTGCATACTACGTGTCAGGAGAGTTGGATTGCTCATGTACTCTGAGAAACGAATGGTGCAAGAGAGTGTCCGAATGTTATGCACTTAACTCCTATGAGTTAGTGTTGTCTATATGATGATGCATTTGGTTAGTGAATAAATTGTACGATAGCTGTGAGTGTTCTTGTGTCACTATTTCATGGTTCCTTACTGTAACTAAAGCAATGCAAAAATACTCATGTTTCACACACATACAGATGTTTAAATAACTCATGATTGTGACCTACTTACCAATAAGGTTAATGTATTGTTTTTTACCTTGTGCTTTTCCATCTATCTATAAACTAAGTACAGAGACTATGGGATAAAAGAATGGAATTTTTCTTCAAATCAGCACTCATTATACAGAAGAAACCACTTAGCAGTTTTGTCTAAAGGTGTTATATACTGGGCCAATGAATGCAGTGTGATAGAGAAGCTCTTTCATTTGGTATTTTCTGTTGGTTCTTTTCATCTTTTAAGGAATCTTTAGTGGTATTTTTAATATTTGAATACTTGTAAAACTTACTTCTGTTTTCCCCTTATATGCTTAGTATTAACCAAATGTATGTTAGTTTTTGATCTTGTTTCTCATTTTCATTTCATAACTTTTCCATAGATGGCTATGTAGCTTACTTAAACAAAAGCATGAATTTCCAAAGCTACCAAATTAGTGTTCTATACATAGTATTAATTTCAAACACCTTTAGCTCTACAATGTTTTCATAATAGTATCCAGAAGAATCTGGATTTTCATACAAATGCAGTTTGTTGCATCTCTGTGGAATGCTTTCAGAAATTTTGTGAAATGTTTTCCCACAGACAAACATATTGAATGTATTTCTGTCTTGCTTTAACTGTCTTCGTGAATGGCAGCTAGAAGTCAGCCCCTCGAGGGCTTTCTGTGTACCATATGTTGCTTTAAAATGTAAACAAATTTAAAGTAATGTACATATAAACACAGTAGCTAAAAATAGGAATTTCCACAGCAATTCTAAATTCTCAGCTTGGGCTAGTTATTGTTGAGTTTTGAGAACAGGTTTTTAATGCATTATGTGATGCTATACTGTTGATGCAGTAGTGTCAGTGGTCAAACCTGATTCTGAATTGACTTTTAAAATATATATTTAATCATTTCAACACTAAATCTCTACTTTCTTGATGAATAATTATAAATTTCTATAATAAAACATGAATAAGAGGCAATTCCCTATTTCCAAACAATTTACCTAAATATTGTATAGAATGGTTAAGAGAAAACAGTGAATAATGATTAGCAAGCAGTAAATCAACTTAGTTTAGTGAACTAAATGTCTAAAGTCTTCCTTGCATTCATGTGCCACAGTTCTGTCTATCAAGTACAGTAACTTGCTTAGACCATGACAAAAAAGCAGTATGGGTGCAAAAGGAGAGCCACTGTTTTATTCCTCAAAGAGAATTTGGCCATTTTTATTTTTTTTAAATATATTGTAAATTCTTATGTGATTGATGGATGAAGATAGCTTTTCTTATCAGATTCTTTCAACTCAAAGGATTGAAAGCTCAAATTTTTGAAGATGGGTTGATTTTGAAATGTTTTCATTAGGATTACTAGGAAAGTAGCTTGTTGGGTCCTTTTGTTTGTTGGGTTGTTTGTTGTTTTTTTGGGGTTTTTTTTTGTTTGTTTTTTGTTTGTTGTTGTTTTTAACCATGATGAGCATGAGAATGGCATGCTAAGCTGTATAGACATTTCAGTTGGTGCAGCAGCCTGTTTCCTGCCATGGCCAGAGTGGATCCCCTGGGAAGAAGGGAAGAGGGCAAGCATGCAGATACTTCCTGCAGAATGTTCTCACGCTCTCAGAAATTTTCAGTGTAGTTCCTCCTGAACCCTGGAGGGTTAACACTTTGTTTTCCATAGCTCTTGATGGATCCTAGGTGGCCATGTTCATCAATCCTATAGGTGCTTTTGGTTTTGGTAGGGGGTAGGATTCTTCTCACTTGCAGGAATGGTTGCTTTTCTGTAGATCCTAAATATGAGGCCAAGTGTCAAGATTTTATTTGGTTGGTAGGGGTTTGTTTTTCCAGTTCTTGTTTTTTCAGATGAACATGTTGGGTGTCACAGAAAGATACAGATGAGTGTGGGAAATTGAAAGATTGTGTTCTCGTTTTTGAGCTTAGTTTATTTTATTATGACTTTTTAAACTGTATATTACATAGTTAGCATAGAGTATTCTTTTATATCCAACTGTAAAACTACATTGCTTTTTGAGAGTGTTGATGAAAGGGCATTCTGATTTTAGATCTTCATTGGCTTGTGTTTCTTTTAGTGACTAGCCAGTACAGTGGGAGCATCTTTGGGGGGGGAGAGAGAAAAGAGAAAATCCTTGGGAGCACAGAGAAACAAAATCAAGCTTTTTTACTTGAAATCAAAACATAATAAAACTACTGGTCCTTCAGTAATCAAAACCACATTTGAATATGTTACATCAATGATGATTAAATTATCATTTTTAATCCAGTATTGGAAAGTTAAGAGTGCATTTTGTAAACTCCTTGAACACATGAAGTCTTTGATTAAAAAGTAGTCAAATGTAATACAGGCAGGCCTAGGACACTGAGGGTATTTCAGTGGCTTTGATAGTTAGGATCAATGAGCATCTAAGGAAGACAAAGCAGTGCATTTCGGATAAGCAAGAGAAGTGGGCCCTGTTTAAAACAAACCCAGAGAATATGCTGTACTAGAAGTGAGTAGACATTTCCTTTCTGGTTAAATGATTGCTTCTTTTTAAGCATTCTACCTTGGCAGTGGATGTAGTCTTGTCTGATCCCGACCACATTACACTGATGTATTGTTTTGAAAATACTGCTGGGTACATGACACATTGTATTCCAAACAGCAGATTTTTGATAAAAATCACTGCTACAGAAAGTAGTTTTCCTTATTAAGCACCGCTGTTGTAAATCTGTTTTAGGTCTGAGAGCAGCTCTTCACTTACACATCCCAAACCCCACTATTTTCCAGCCTGGAAAACACTGTTTTGTTGTTGTTGTTGTGTTGGTTTTTTTTCAGAAGCAGAGTGGGAAGTGGCATTGTCTGCTTGGATTTAGCAACACCGATGCGGTCTCAGAGTAATTTGCCCATGACTTCCAGGTTCTTTCTAACCAGCGTGCATTTATGTGATGTCAGGACTTCATTTTGCTTGTGTTCTGTAGCAGTCTTCCTTTGTTACCTTACTATCTCCCTTTTTGCCTTTACATCCTTTCTTGACCTTTGCCTATTTCTTTTCTTATGCTTTCTGGGCTTAGAAAAGCTATGAGATGCTACTGTGAAAAGAGTAAATTTTCACTTTATCTGGGTGCTTGAACTGGTAAAACCCTAGCTCTAGGCTCTTGGAAAGTGACTCTTTAACCTTTAACAGTTGAAACTACAAGGCTAGCAGCTTATTTATTCTCTTTAGTTTTCATATGTGAGTCACATCTCTGGAGGTATTCAAGAAACATTTAGATGTGATACCAGGGGACGTGTTTTAGTGGGGAAATATTGGTGGTAAGTGGACTAGATGATCTTGATGGTCTTTTCTAATCTTGTTGATTCTGTGTGAGAATTGGCTTTGGCTCTTTTTGTAGAAGGTTTGATACCTGAGAGGAGACAGATGGAGCACACTTCCAAATATTAAGTATGATTTGTTTATTGATTATTCCATCTGTACACCAGATGTACTTAAAGATCGGGGAGCACAGTATGCATGCCGGAGGTGGGTGGGTTTGGGTTTTTGTGGTTTTCCTTTTTTCTTTTTTTCCCTTTCATGCTTAGGCCAAAGCACTGGGAAAGAAGGCAAGTCTTTTAAAAAGAGGTCATGATATTATAGGTTACTTTGGAGAAAAGTTGTAGTTTGTGTTTATCTGCATATGGTTGAAAGAACAGAGGTGATCAAAACACCCAAGTCTACAAATGATATAAGTCTCAGAAGACAGAATAAAATTGGAGAAATTACTAAGAGAAAATACTAAGGACTATAATTAGAAACCTAAATAAATGACTAAATATTTACACTTGGCATGATAGCATTTTGAAAGGTGGTTAAGAATGGTGGGTAAGGTGGTTTGAGCTTTCCTTCTTTATGATAGAGCGTGTCTGGCAGTTGTGTGGTTCCTAATGTTTGTTTTATATATATATGTATATATATATACACACACACATATATATACATATATACATATATATATACATATATTTTATATATATATTATATAATATATACATATATTATATATATAATATGTATATATAATATATGTATATATACATATATATAATATATGTATATATTATATATATGTGTATATATATATGTATATATATACATATTATATATATATACACATGGATAGTATGCATAACATACTTTTTCTTGTATGCTCTTACTGCCTACCAGAGGACAGCCATTCTGAACAGCTGCTGCTGCCTTTGAAAATGTCACTATTATTGTGCATGCTGTCCATGGGGTTTACTGTTCATTAGTCAACATTGATCACTGGAGGTACCAGTGAAGTGAGCTATGTAACAATAGTTTAATTACTATGAGCTATCTTAGGGCAATGATTGGATGTTTTCCTAATAAATCTTTTATTAACAAAACTAAGTATGTTCATTTTCTTTTGAGAACAACATTAGTCTGTCACTACCAAAGTTGACTGACATGGAAAAAGTTGATGTTGCAACTGATTTTCTTAAAAATGCAGCCAAATAGCTAAACTTGCTAGGATAGTACTTATATGATTGTGAGAGTGAAGTGTGTCAAGTATCCCTTGCATTTGCATGTCTGAACATTTGGTATAGATATGCATGCCCATTATTATTTTGTTAATGGAGGCTGGTTTTTCACATTGTTTTTCATATTGCTGCTTCACTTTGCATTGTCTTGTAAAGATTAGATGTCTAGAGTGCAATCTGATGTAAACTGTTGGTACATGTTTCCTGAGTGTAAACTTAAGGCTAGAAGGCTTGTTCTGTTCCATTTGGATTTCTTGGGCATTTTGGTTAGGGTTCAAAGTATAAAAGTACTAGAGCTTGATAGTTTAAGGGATCCATTGTGCATTGTCCCTGACAGATGTTCTCTAATAACATCAGCATGCATATGTAATTTGCCACTTGCAATAAGCCTTTTGTTATTCACCCTTTTTGTTTTTTTAAATCATAAGTTTATCTTTTGATTTCAAATTAATAGTAAAGACACTGTAAGGGGAATTACTGTCTCACAGGTAAATGTTATGTATGTTAAGAGATGCAAATAGATCCATGTTCTTGATTGCTATTACCAGTTGATGGTAAGTCTCATCAGGTTTTTTTTAATACAAATGATTTTCTTAGGAATGATAACATCTAAGTTAGTGGAACCAAACATCTGAGCTAAGAATAAATTTTTTAACAATAAGCTATGAAGAACAAACACAAGATTTTTTAATGAGTTATGTTAAGTTGTGAGGAATTCTGAACTGACTGTAAAGGATTTAGTGCTGTGGTTATATTTGCTTTTTCCATGCATACATGGTTCAGGCTGTGGGACTGAGCCGTTGTCTTAGAAAAAAATACTTTTTGTAATTAAAAAAAAATCCTTATAGGAATTTTTAAAAACTAACTTTGTTTCCTTAGCATTTCAAGCAAAAACAAATTCTGAAAATACCCTTTTGTCTTACAGAATGCCAAGTTGAGAAGCCTGAATAGATGTGGTCATATCATGGCATCATAGTCCTACAGAGCTTTAATTGTCATTGTGGCAAATATATGCTGCAGATGTGTTAGTATCTCCACATAATTGCCCAGTGTGCATCCAGAACAATGGACCAGCGGTCCAATCTTATCCCGCTTCTATAAAAAAGAATTTCAATTAATGCTGGCCCAGTTACTTGAAGTAGAATATATGTATGATTTAACAGTGGGCTGATGGGTGTTTGCCATCTTGGTCTGTGTGTTTTCATGTGTTAAATATTTAAAAGCACAGTAAGCATTCTGTGAATGCCCTAGTTTTGTGTCTTTTCCATGTAGTGCTTTTAGTTGAATGAGTTGGGGGAATTAGAAAGTGAATTCTGACTTGAGCTCACTGGAATATGCAATTGATGTGGCCTAGATGATTTTGTACCTGTAGATCTGCTGTCATGTTAAGCTTTAGAAAATATATGTTGGTATGCAGTGATTCAATTGAGCAAATGCAAAGGGAAGCAGATCATAACTGTGAGGGCTGTTCCAGAAGTAATGTTTCCTATTTTATTCTGTTGGCCCATGATATCAGAGGCAGATGGAGGTGGTACAGCAATAGAGGTTGAACTTTCCTTCAGTTCCTTCAGTATCCTGTTATATATTGTTCCTATGCAACAGGTGGCAGTAGAGGGGCAGTCTGACAAATGGTATCCAATGTAGAAGTGCTTGTGAAGCAAAGGTGCTGAATTGAATTCCTCCATGCGGAAAAAATGGCACCCACTGAGTGCTGTTCACCTGACATTGATCAGCACTTGCTAGACATTGGTGGAGACCAAACAGTGGATGTGAGCATAGTGAGACAATGGGTGGTGCATTTCAGCAGTGACAACCATGACATAAAAGATAAATCATATTCTGAATGGCCATGCAGGTGAGTGCAGCACACAAGCTGTTGTTCATGCTGACAGAAATGCACAGCTAATAGTGGTGACTGTTGAAGAATAGCTGAGAAGTTGCTCTATCAGTTAGTGTTACTGTGCTCTTTGTATCTGTGGCAGTTTCCATGGAAAAAAATAGGAGGCACTACTTTTGGAGTGACCTACTTAAAATGTATTTCTGAAATCACAGTGCATGCAGAAAGCACAAGCTGAAGGACCAGGCTGGCCTATAAATATTTTTTAATGCTTGTTGTTGTTGTTAAGCTATAGAAAGCTTTTATTGAGTGTTTTGGAAGAGAAACTTTCAAAGAAAAAGCTTTAGGGTCAATTTGTATGTGTTTTCCTGGAGTGGGGGATTGAAAAGTAGAAGCTAAACATTTAAGGAGGCCACATGCTGTGCTGCAATAAAGTTAAGGCTTGGCTCTTTGAGCAGCAAGTAACGTGCTTCCAGGTGGCTTTTAAAGCAAACACTCTGCATCTGTAGAGCCCCAGCAGACAACTGATTTTTAAATTGGAAATGTTTTCATTTTTGTTTTTGTCTGTGATATCCAGCAGTTACTGTTTCTTAAGCAAGTTATGAGATCTAAATGTTCTAGGGAAAGGAACTGAGAGATGTGTCTGAATTAAGATGTAATTTGTGTGTTCTATGACACCCATGTCGCATATGTTACTGGGTGAGTTTTAGTGAGTTTTTATTACTGGGTGAGACAGCTGGGTCATGCCAACAGCTCCCTGCTTCTGAAGTGTCTGAGCTTCCTCTGTTTTTTTTTCTCACTTGTGTGGTTCTTTCCTTTGTGCCCATTCACACATACCTTAGTAACATTCAGCTGCTGGAAAGCCATTTTTACTCATTGAGTAACCAGTAAAGTAACTGCTTTTTGCCTTTTCTGCCAGTTCAGTCAGCTGACGTGGTTCAGCAACAGTTAGACACGGAAAGAAGGATGCAGGATGAGATGGCTGGAAGGGCTGCATCTGCCCACTTCTTCCATTACGGCTAAGCTGTAAGTTGGCTCAGGCTTTTGTTATGGAAGTACTGGTCAATCTCAGCAATTTACTATCTGAATTCCAAGTTACAGATCACTTGGGATTAATTGGTAATGTCACTATTGGAGGTTTGCTGCCATCTCTTGAGGTTTGTTACATTTTTGATTTTTTTAATTGTATTTACAGCAGCACTTTTAATCTTCATTTATTTGTCTCCTTTCTTCATTGATACATCACTTTATAAATTTCACATGGTTTTTTGAGTCCTTTTTGTTGTATCAGCTTTTGTTCTCTGATTCTGAAAAATATATTGAAACTTTTTTTCAACAGAAAATTGACCTGTTTGAAGTCAGTTTGACTTTATGAACCAGCATTATATTCCCCCCCCCGGGTTAGACATACAGTGGTCTGGATCTGTGGAAGGAAAGCCATGAACACGCAGGCAAGAGATTGTTTTTCAGCACTACTGTAGGCTGTTATGGCAGTGACACCATCCCACATACTGATACTTGACTTATTTTGCTTAAAATTGAGTGCAGGGGGATGATCTGTTACCTCTTTGTACCTAGATTACATTCATAGACAAACTCCATGCCTTTTAGCTTCCTCCAATGTTGACATTCCTGATATATTTATATCAGCAAGAGTTTGTAGTAGCAATATTTTGATTCCTTTCATTTGCTGCAAATGTTTTTATATTAACCTTGGTGTGAGTGTAGGGTAAATATAGAACATGTTACCTGTCTAGATATCCTATAAAGTCAAACCAAAACCATAGCCATCAACTTCAAACAGTCTGTGATTCTTCTTAACACCTACCGGTTGCCTTTATGTTTGTTCCATATTTTAAGTTCACAAGGACCAGAATTTTTAGTTTCTCTCAGCATCGGTATTTAATTTCTCAGTGAAGGTGAATCTTGATTTTTTTTTTTTTCCTGCCAACATTGCCCAGACCAAGTAAAGACATCAGAGCTTCCTTTTCCAGGTTGTTGATTGTTTGGTTTGCAGGCTTCTGGATGAGATCTTTGATATCTTGTTATTTCTTCATTAAAACTTATTAAATTAGGACTATTTACAAGGAAGAGGAAACAGCTCTAGTCTGAAGAGAGTTTATATTTCAGTCAACAGTGCTAGGAGTTTCAGCTTAGTACGCGACTGTTTGTTTTTGTTGGAACTGACTGTTTTCTAATTCCTTGCTATTTAAGAAGCTGTTTTGTGGCATTATAGCATAAATGTTTCATCCCTTTGTATTTTATGACTGTCTGGGAAAAATGAGGCCCAGTTTATTCATAACTCACATAAACCCTCTACATCTTATCTTGCTTTTTGTTTTGTTTTTTTTTAGACTACCTTCAAATTTGGCACTGTAGTAGGTCTTTTCCAACTAGTCTTTCCAGTCTGTTTCTGCTTTTTAAATGTGCTGGGCAGTTACTTGGCTTCACAATGATTGGTATGGTATTTCCCGAGAAAGCATATCCTTTCAGCTTATACAGAAATTCTGGAAACAGAAAGGGAGAAGAGGAGCAAGTAACAGTCAGTCTCTATTAGGGAATGGGCTGATGTTTGTATGTATTTGTGTGTGCCTGTCTGTAGATAAGTGTGTTTATTTGTATTTGTGCCCGCATTTATCTGAATTTACCAAAGATGTGTCTACATCAATCTAAATAGTGTTTAGTAGCTGGAAACTGAGCTTAATATTAGTAGAATTTTATTCCTGCTTTTTGAGCATAGAAGAGAATGAATGTGTTTGTGTGGAATTCACTTTCCAAAGACGTCATAATTTCATATTTTTTTTTATTTCTGAAGCATTGGGGTACAAAAGTACCTTAGGATTATGCTTTCTAGAAGTCTGTATAACTGTATTATTCTTTGTGGTATAATTTGCTTGTGTGTTATGCTAGGTACCCATAAAATGATAATAAAATGGTATTTTTCAGACCATAAGGACTCATTCACAAGCACAGATGTGAAAATCAGCATTGTTCAAATGCTGATGCTACTTGTTCTGGGAGGCAATATTGCCCCACTCGTTTAGATACTGGAAGTATTTCACTCTTGGTATACTTAGCAATCTCTCTAAATCAAAACGTTCCTGCAATTTTATCATAAGAAATTCAACTTCATTTTTTAATAGCTCCATTTGAAACAGATTTATGGCAGAAACATGTGGTCCAAACAGCTGTCATGCAAAAGCATTAAACAAACAAAAAAAACACCTCTAAGTCTGGTGAACTCAGAAATCTGTTTTGCATGATGTTTTGATTTTTTTTTTGTCTTCCCCTTAATGGAGATAATCCGAAATACGTCCTACAAGGAAAACCTCTCACGTAGATCTTCAACGCAGACATAGTTAAAATAAACTAGTATGTTTGAACAGATGTGCCTTTTTAACATGGAGCTTAAGGACTTCAAATTTATAGTTTAACTTTCTGTGGCAATTCCAAATAGTTTGCTATCATACGTCAGCAGAGGCACGAAAGTCACAGAGAACAAAACGGGATTCGGATGAGAATGGAGACTGAGAGTCAGTTGACGTGAGAGCATCTGTCTTGTGTTATGAACTTGGATTTGATGAGAAATTGAAAATTCTATCATTATGTTGGCATAATCTCTCCAGTTCCAAAAGGCCATTTAGTTTCCTGACAGTTGCTCTGTTTCCATTACCTGTGTTTTGGGACAAGGAGGCTCCTTGCTGCCCAGGGCTGCAGAGCTCACTGGTCCAACTGCCGTTTTCCATCATGGGTTTTTTCTTTGGGACTTTCCTTATTGAACTGCTCTGGACTCTTTGTCCTATTAATGCTTTAATTTCTCAGGGAAATAAAGGGAGTGAGGCTGGTTTAGTAAAGTACAAGCAAATTTTACAAGGTTGTTTGAATCTTAATGCCTGGAAAATGGTTTGTGTGAATGGTTTTACTGTTTTGAGTGTTTTTTCATGGCGTATCAACTGTAAGTGGGAAAATAAGTGGTCTGGAATGGAAAATACATTGAGTAAAGCGATAAAAGAAAATGAGATTGTTAATATTCTGTTTTGCTTAATGGACGCAATGATACTGGGCATAAAAGTCAGCTGTGCGATCACAAGAAATGCAAATACAAAAACTGGTTCTGAGTGGGAACGTCACTGGAAGAAAGTCTTGATTTGGTAAAAAAGTGGAATTAAGTTGGTACTGCTCCATCTAACAGTGGATAAATAAATGCAAGCTTATTGGTCTGACTGCGCAATTTACCAAATAATGCTGCAAGTTTAACAGGGGCTTTCCTCAACCATGTTTGAATTTCTTTAATAGCAGTAAGGTTTCATTTAAAAGTTCCTTTTTCTTTTCTATTTTTTTTCCCTCGTAAATAAGAGTTTCTCTGAGGATACTTAGCAAATGCCAGTTAAATCTTGAGTTTTAATGCAGTGTTCAGAGAGCTTTTTTCCAAGTAAACAGCATTTTATTAATTGTTTTCCATTTTTTTCTTCTGCCTCTCATTTCAGAACGGTTTGATCACCACTGTCCCTGGGTAGGCAACTGTGTGGGGAAAAGAAACTACAGATTTTTTTATATGTTTATTTTATCTCTGTCCTTTCTGACAGTCTTTATATTTGCATTCGTTATCACCCACGTCATTCTTCGTAAGTATGCTGGTGAAATCAGATTATGTATGTAGCCATTTGCTTGAGTTTTTTACTTTTAATTTAATCTTTTGATCATTCAGGGTTTATTTATTTATTTGCCTTTTCTCTAAAGCTTCACAACCCTCAGCAACTCCATTCTGGTCTCCAGCAGACCCTGGTCATGGGTCATTGACTTAGCGTTGATTTTTTTCCTTAATACAGTGTTAATTTTCTTGATTTTAATCATTTTGTAGGCAGTTTATTGGAAAAGCAGCACACATGCTGTATGACTAAGCATCGTTTTCCCAAAGAGCTTTTGTTCTTAGATCTGAGCTATTTTACACTTTTTTGTTGTTGTTTGCATCTTTCTTGACCCTATTTTTAACAAGTTACTTCCATTTGCATAGACATTCTGCGAATGACTACTTTGTAACATAGTGAATCAGATGAGATATAGGAACTTGAATATTCATAAATTTGATTTTTATTTGTATTCTAGACTGGGTTTAAAGATAGGATATTTTCAAGACTTTGGGGTGATGGGTTTTTTTTGTTGGTGGTGGTTTTTTGTTCCCCTGAGCATATAACAAATTGAGTTAACTCCTATGTGACAATGACCCAATTTGCATTGATAAGTTATGAATTATCTTTAAAGAATTTCTGTATATTGTGGGGGTTTTAGATCCTTTCTCATTAGGAAACTTAAATGTTTTGCTAATTATATGGGATAGTGCTTTAAACAGTACTTTTTCAGTCATTTTGAAATGTGATTTTTAAAAAATTTCTTTATATCCTTTATTGCAAAGGAAGCCTGATAGAAATAATAATTGTAGTTTATCATTCTTTTATTTTAATTTTAATTTATTTTATTTAAATTTTAAAGCTAATTTGATAATGGTGATATTTAGAGAATGTTTTACTGGAAAAAATGCCAGATAGTTTTCAGTTTCCTAAGTTACTTATACTGTGCTGAGATGAAAGTTTGAAAAACAAACTCCTGCTCTTATTCCTGATTCATTAAAGAGTGGTAAAAGTACTGAGTGGCTGTCAGGTGTAGCTTTAGAGCCAGGGGCACTGACTTTGGGGAGTCTGGATCAAGTTGCTCTCACTGCCAGACAAAGTGTTTTTAATATCAGTTGAAAGAGCAGAGAAGAGAGATCCCTGTTGGTTTAAAAGGGAAAAGTTACTATTGGAAAGAAAACATTTTCCTCTAATATTCAAATCCTCAAAATTTATTTGGGCATACATGAGCATATACATGCACAGAAGACAGCAGCACATTTTCTGCCATCTTAGTCTGTTAGAATTCAGTAGTTAAAAATGTGATTGGTCTGACAATGTAAAACTACTTTTGAAGCTAACCTGCCTTTATTTCCCAAAGACAACAAAGCTTTTTTGCAGATTTCAGTGTGCGAATTACTAGTATTATGCTAGTATTTCAACATTTGTGTCAAGTGGATTTATCCAGTAGATTTTAACTTCACAGTGTCCATATATAATTCTGTGTGAATTAGACAAAGATCAGAGAAATTATTTGTGCCTCCGTGTGGCTGAGAAACAATACAGCTTTGTGTAGGTGTTACAGATAATGTACAGTAAAATTCTAAATGCTGACTTGTCTAAGTGAATCAGCTGTAAAATATTTTCTCACCATGGAGTTTTATCTGCCTTGGATGAGATAGGAAAAACCTCCGTAATTCCAAAGACTGATCCTCAAAGGCAATGGAAGTAGGTATGAACTCTGAGTAGTTACTTGATGTTTTACTATATTTAAGCTTCAAGCTCAGCTTTCAAATTCAAGATTTTCTTTATCCATAAAAATTCTTCACAAATGTGGCCCCTGAACTCTTTGCCTACCATGCTTCTAGAAGCTCTCCTGTTTGTCTTCCTAATAGTTAGCAATCAACCACGTGCTGTTTAGCGGTTATAGTCCTTGACTGATGCTCAACATTAAACAGGAGGCTTGGTTGCTTAATCTGAATCTCTATAGTTTGCACAAAGTGGTTTGGTAACACATTGAATGTGTTAACTCGCATTCAGTTGGCTTGGATAAAGTCTTGAGACCTGGGGCTGCTTTTTACTGCAGTGCTTCAAAGGTCATTCATAGATACTTCCACATGTCCTGGCAAAATTTTGGATTCCAGAGAAAATCATGCTGGCTTTAGTCAAATCCTGTTCTTAGCCTCTTCCAAAGATGATCCTTGCAGGATTACTGTCCCATCAGCAACACTTCATTTTATATATCCTGTATTATTTTGAGTGCCTTCTGACAATAATCTTTTAAGAAGGAACTGAGACATTTATTAGCAACTTGAAGGCATTTGTGTTGTTTTTTTTTTTTAATAAGCAAATATGCATTTAATAGTTCATCCTGATAGGAATGGGGAAGTTCCTTCTCTAACCATAGGAAACAGTTTTATTCTAAAATCACTTTATACAAATTCATTTTTAATGTATCTTACAAGCTGCCATTTTTCTAATTTTTGGTGAACCTAAGCGATGATTAGAAATGAAATGCAGCAAACTTCTTATTTTCTCGTGGCCTTAATTTTGAGGCATCCCCTTTGAAATCCCTTCCAGGATTAAGAATCTTTGCACACGATATTAGAGATGATAAACTGACTTTGTCAGTCAGATACTTGAAAGATATATCCTGCAAGATTTTCTTCCATCTCCCCAAGCTTTTCAGTACTAGGATCTATCTACAGATTTTTTTCATCTGTTACAGTTACCAGTATTTCAGCTGTATGTTGTAGTAAGTAACCTTTCCCTTCTGATATGCTGAGAACTGCTTGAAAGAGTGTGACCAGCAGTAGGGAACAGAGATCACATTTACCTTCTGCCATTGCCATTAAGGATCTTAAAAACAGTAAGAACACAGGGGGATGTTCCAATAGTCTTGTGCCTTAAGGTTAAGACTAAGGCTATGAGTCTGAAAAGGCTCAGAAACACAAGGTAAGTAACTTTCCTTTTTTAATGGTGAACAATAAAATTGACCATGCAGGTCTCGAGAAACAGTTGTGTGTGTATAAATATCCACGCACTGACATTTCTCATTTGTTGTAAAGACATCTTAATCAGGATTTTTCTGTTTTCATACAGACCTTCAGATGGATTTAGCTGAAAGAAAAATTTCAATCTGATCTGATTTAAATAATTTTAATTGTACAGTAAAATGCAAAAAGAATGTGTCTTATGTGACACTGTTTCTACAGACTAATTCATTTTTGTATATTTAGTTTCATATTTATCAGCCAGTTGTCAAATTGCCCTATTTGGTGAATATCTATTGATTATAGAGCTGAAGTAGATGCCTCTGCATCTGTAGTTCATTTGTGCGTTCAGTTCCGGAGCTCCTTCTGGCTGGTATACATTCTCTTGTTTTACCAGAGGCAATTAGCATCTATTAGAAAAACCTATGCAGGTGCAGTCGGAACAGGATTATAGTCTGAACAACTTGGATTCCAGAATAAAATGAGAATTGGGATTTATTATATAAATATGCCAAGTCAAGAAGTTGCTTTTGAAAATGGTATTTCAAAAGAAAGAAGTAGGTTACAATTTTTTAAACATATTAGGTCTGAAAAGAACAGTGATAGTCAGAAATGTTGTTCAGGGGAAAGTATGCATGCATCAATTTGGTATTACTGAAAAAATATCCTGCAGATGTTATCCTGATAATATAAACTGAGGTTTTTTTCTGATGTTGCTGCTAAGTAACATAATCTCAGATTCATGTTAGTAAGCTTTATCCTATGATTATTTGATTGCCCTTCAAATACTGTGTGCAACATGGTGAAAACAGCCTTCAGTCCACTTCCTTACTGAATTGGTAATTTGGGTTCTGTTCCTACAGGTTCTCAACAAGCAGGGTTCCTCAATGCCCTGAAGGACAGTCCTGCAAGATATCCTTTCACTGAAAAAGGTTCTAGATCTTTACTACACAGTAACATCTGAGACATATATCTGTGTTCTTGTTTTTGTTGGTTATGCATACTTGGGATTTTATCAACTAATCATTTCATCACTTCCTGCACAACAGGATTTCTCACCGTGTATTGGTGGTAGGAAAGGGACTAGCCTATTTGGGTGTGTTTTTTGATTCATCATCTTTTGCAAGCAGTACTCTTAACAAAGGTCTGTAGTTTTCATGTGTGACAAAAAATCACTCCATTTATTTGTAATGTAATCCATGATTACACCTTGCATTGTTCCCATGCTGTGGTTTCATTTTAAAACATTGAACAATCTTCTACTCTCACAATAGAAATTATCTGAAATGGCCAATTCTTGTCAGGGTAGAAAAAACAGATTGTGAAACAACTGAAGTCATAATCCGTTCCTGAAGAGTTCAGTTCCTAGAAATCTTGTTACATCAACTTGCTCTTTTTTTAGATAAGTATTTTCAAGTGTCAACTTCAGTTAAGATATATTAAAATATGCATATGAATTCATGGGGGTCTGCTATTCTGTAAATGTTCCAAGATCTTTTTACCACTTCAGGTAAGATTTCTATGTATTTTCTACTCAGAATGGAAAATGCTTTCTGACCCTACCTCAAAGCAGCTAATGTAACGGTGAAGTGGGAAGCTGGCAAAAGTTCTCTAATTTCTTTCTTATTTCTGTATAGACTCTTAAGTTTCTCACTTGTTACATGTACATTTTGATTGATTCATGTCAGAAAAAGCAGTTTGTACCTCTGATAAAGCTACTATGAAAATAATTATTTCTCATGCTTGTGTCAAGGAAACCTCTTCTGGCCATTGTGTGTCATATAGTTTGCTCTTTTTTGACAGTAGATTAAAAAGCAAAAACTCCCTTCCTATGTGCTCAGTTATTCATAACTATATATAAAGGCAGACTACTCTTTCCTGGTAGTTTTTCAAGTGTCAAATTATCCATACTCTGCAAATACAGTTGTCTGTACTATATGTTAATCACACAGAGCCACTGAGCTGCAGACTCTTTTTTAAGCAAAACCACTGTTCAAATTTTCTTTTTATACAAATAATTTTACAAATCACAAACAAACTATCCTGAATAGCACAACAGCAGTTTCCAAAACAAAACTATTACAATTACTCCTTACAAAAGATTATTTCAATTTATTTTTTTCAAACTGAGAACAGTTTTCAATTGTCCTTAAATTAGAATGTAATTGATTACACATTTGAGAATCCTCGTACAGGAACAATGAGCTTCTCATTCATAATTTGCAGTAAGACTAGTGCCAATTTGAAGGGTTCTGTCATGGGAATACCCTGGTTTGATAGTGATGTGTTGGACAATTTGAAAGCTTGGTTACAATTCACAATAAAGAATATCTGAATGGTTGGGTGTTGCATTGTGTAGGCCAGTCTGTTCAAGCACAGGCAACATTGCTTTGTCTATACTGCTACCAAATCTGTGTGAGATACCTGATTATGCTAATATGTTATACTTCACTGGAAGATTTTTTTCATATTTAACCTAACATAAATCCACCTGATCTAGAGAACTTTTTGGATCTCAATTTGGGGAACTGAAGGAAGTTATTTTTGCATTTTCACTCTGGGGAGTGTAGTAATAGCAAGAAACATCCTGTTACTGATGTGCTCAGTTAGCTGATGAGGTTGCAGAGAGCTTCCTTCTGTTTCAGGCCTTTCCTGACCTCGTGGTTCTTCCTCTTCATGTGTAGAATTCACTGAACAGTGCTCATCATCTGTGCTATCCTGAGTATTTTAGGCCTCTCAAAGCCCAGTTATATTCACGTGGATTGTGCCTAATGTTTTCAGATTGTTTTACATCTTCTGACCCCCCTCCTAACAACAGTCTACTTTCATATCCATTCTTAATGTTCTTGCTTTAGCTATGACTGTTGCACAAACAGCTGAGACTAATATTCTATCTTGTGTTGGTGTGACTCTCCCTATGGCTTGAGGAGATAACAGCAGTTAGAACATGCTGTTCAGCAGTACACTTTGGAATTTGACTGCTGTTGAAGCAGATTGAGTCATGAAGTTCTTTGCTGGCTTTTTAGCCACTTTAAAGTTATACAGGCAATTTATTTGTTTTTCAGTCGATTTTGTCAGAGCAGACCTGCAAGACAAAATTCTGTTAACTGATGTTAGAATATTTCATTGCAGTTACCTGTGTCTATCCATGCTTTTTCAAGCCCATGTCTCTGTGTAATGTTGAGCTGTCATTTTTCTCTTCTATTGATAGGTTCAATGATAAGGGTGTTGTTTGTATTTTTTAAGGCTGTGTCCTTGTTCTGGAATATTTTGAGTTACTGTTGTCTTGGAAACTGACTTCTCTAAAGGTTAGCATACAGTTAGTATACAGATTATTTTTATCCTGTTCTTTTCCAATTGTCGTCGTCTTCCTGATTTATTCTAGTTTTCTAGGATCCAAAGCCTTTTCTGCTTTTGATTCATGTACCCTAAAAAAAAATTACTGTTGAGATGTTGCAGAAAATGGCATTCTCTGGCTATTCTATGTAAATGAAACTAAATATAAATTAAAAAAACTATAGACAGGAAGCCCTCTATAGAAAGCTGCATTTTTTGCTTGAGTGTACAGACTTTAGAAGCAGCTTTGTCTTGTTGAGGTGGTGACTCCTTTAGAATTAAAGGAATTGTATGAACTGCAGTAACTGTGTGACACTGGGTGCTTGCTGACTTTCCTAGAGACCAACCTCCACTAGTTTGAAATCAAATAAAGGAAAGGAGTAAGATATATATGATTAGAAGTTAGTCTAATAGCGTAGCCTGTATTTTAACGTTTGTGCTAAAGTTGGCAAATTCTATGCTTCTTGTCTGCACTGCTCCCACTGGGAGAAATTGAAAACATAACGGTTACTCTTGCACTGATAAAAAACACTCAGTTCATGCAGTTTAAACTAAATCAAGGTTGAGGCAATTCATTGATTCATTAATGACTTTAATTAGCCAGCAATCAGTGAACTATATTCAGAATCAGTACCACTGATAGAAAGGATAAACACCAACGTCTAACATTTAAGAAATGTTAATAAACACCTACAAGTATTTAAATACCTTTCTGTAATGAAACCCGTGGAAGTTTCAGCAGTCCATGCTAGTCCTAAGGCTGAGGGTTCCCTTACTCTCACTTACCCTTCTGGAGGTGTGGGTACTCTTGTGAATGCGTACTTGTGCTGCTCCCTACAATACAATGGGTGAAAAAGTGCCTACAGGTTCACATATGTGCATGCCTTGGGTATGAGTTCGTGTGTGCTATGCCCCATCCTGCCAACCTCTGTCTGGATGCTCTACCAGTTCTTGGCAGTTGCTCACAGAGTGATTTCTGCCTGCATCAAACCATGCTTTGCTGCTCTTACTTCCAAGAACTTTTCTGCCATTTTTTTGCGATTCTCATCATTCTCATTCAGACTGATGTTTCCTTCAAACAATCACTTTGTAGTTCCTCAGCTACAGTTTAATAGCAGCACAATCATTTGTGGGTTGATAAGACTTTCTCTTTAACAAGATTAGTTTGGGGTTAATACTATACAGATCTGAGAACTTAAGTATCCCCCAGCTATGCAAGCGTAGCCTAACTAAGGATGGGAGGTTTGGAGTTCTTTATGCTGCAGAAGAGAGGCTCTTACTGTGGTCTTTCAGTAGCCAAAGGGAATCTGTATCAAAGATGAAGGGAGGAGAACAGATACCTATATTAATTTGAAACACCTAGTAACATGACATGAGGTAATGGTTTTAAGTTAGAGGAATGATCATCTAGTTTCAACCCCCCCCCCCCGCTATGTGCAGGATTGCCAACCACCAGACCAGGTACCCAGAGCCACATCCAGCCTGGCCTTTGATACCTCAGGGATGGGGCATCCACAACCTTCTTGGACAACCTCTTCCAGTGCGTCACCAACCTCTGTGTGAAAAACTTCCTCCTAATATCTAACCTAAACCCTCCCGTCTTAGTTTTAAACCATTCTTCCTTGTCCTATCACTGTCCACCTTCATAAACAGCCATTCTCCCTCCTGTTTATACACTCCTTTCAAATACTGGAAAGCTATAATGAGGTCTTTCTGTGATTCTGCTTTTGCTCAGGCATAACAGGAACTGTTTTCCAGGCCATTTCCCAAAGCTGGGTCGTTTAGGCACCCTCACGGTGATAAAGTAGAATATACCCAGTTATTACATATCCAGGGAGATAGATTTGAGAAAGCAAATGGATTTGTATTTCAATTTGGATTAATGAGCTTTGGTGCCAGCTTTGGGATCCCTTTCTGCATCTTAGCTTCTGTAACAGAAGAAAGACAGGACAATCCAACAGTTAACACACATAACAGAGGCAGGTTTTCTAGTTAGTTATGTGAGCACAGATCTAGATCCATTCACCCTTGCTCAAGACACCTGTTGTACACTAAATGTTTTTACAGATGTCTGTTCAGTTTTTGTTACTCAACTAGTGTTGAATGACCAATCTTGTGTTTCCCCATGCCCTTGGAAGTGTTACTCACTGTTATTTGTCAGTGTACCAGTCTTAATAGAAGTGTGGCAGCATTTTCAGAGTGAACATGTAAATTTTAATTTCAGCAGTTGAGATCAGAGCCATTCAGTAATTTCTGGCCTTCTTCGGTGCATAGACTCTTAAACATTTTCTTGTCTTGATGATGTTACATAAACCATACAGCAAAGCACATTGACAGTAAGTTTTCTGAGTTTAGTGTTTGTTGGTCCCTTTGAAGTAACCTGAAGATCTCAATGGAGTTGTGGATTATAAGTTGATTACTCAGAACTTTGTAATTTTAACTATTTGTTATTGATATGTTATCTGTTTTCATTTGCATGTATTTCCTTGACATTCAATTACTGTGCTGGAAGCTGTGGTGTGCTTTTTCTCTGTATGGTCCATTGTGGGCCTCTCAGGTTTTCACACGTATTTGATCAGCTCCAATCAAACAACAAATGAAGATGTAAGTTCATAATTTCTACATACGTGTTTTTACATGGTAGTGAGATGATTAAAATTCATTTTGTGTTTTTTTCTGTAATTCTTAGAGCAGTCACAGCTGCATAGTTTTGTGAATGCCCAAGTAGGAAAGAAGGAATAAAATTAGTCACATTTGATTTAAATATCAGAAGAGCTCTTTTGGACTGTAGCTGTGGCTTGAAGATGTTTGGTTATATACTGTGTCCGTTATGATTTACACCCACAGAATCTGTATATTGAAAAAGGAAAATACAGAAGAGAGAAGACAAAGAAACTAGTATATTTTATACATTCTAATTCAGTAGAAAATTTACCTGGAGTCCTAAATACCATTTGACTCAATTTTATTACTGTAAAAATTTTTGGAGTATGATAAATTCTCAAAATAATTTTCTCACTTTTTATCGTATTTTTTCTAGTTTTCTTGCCATTCTGAGGTCTAAGACCTCCAGTGGGGGGGGTATGTCATTAACTTGAAGGTCAACTTTCTTATTTCTAGTTGTTCTGCTTTGCACATGGTTTTCTGTTGCTTTGGTGTAAAACTATATTTAAGTGTGTAAAGGCTTTCTGTGTCTTTTGCTAACTACCTAGTGAGAGATAGGAAATGAATGAAAGGAGAAAATAGAGCTAGTTATCTAATGTTAGAAAACATGTTGGAGTTTAGCAGATACTCTAACACATTACTGCAAGATTAAAATTGTTGTAATTTTCTGTTGTAACTTTTTAATAGGTATTTTTTAATATAAAAGCGGTATCTTAGAGAATGTCAAATAAATGCTTGGTCATTACTTAAGGCAACAGTTACAATTATGAACTGGGAAAACTACATACAGAAGAGGAAAAATGTACTGATCAGGCTTGGAATGTACCTCTGTAAGTGTTCAAACAAGAAGGCCTCGCATCTCTTTTGGATTGTTGAAAGTCAAATAGCATGGAATTGCAGCAGTATAACACAAAGCACACGTTTTCAGCTGAATACAGTAAGGCATTTATTTACTCAGGCTCTCAAGCACCTCACTAGTAGCAAAATAAGGTCGCCTAAAAAAAACCCATAGTATGGGATAAAAGGCAGTAATGACTGCAATTGCTTTAATGACTGCAATTGCTTCATAATATTTTAGAGCCATTTGTGGGCTTTAAGGGAAAATAGTGCTATGTGGACAGCTTGGAAGTTGCCCAAGTGTATGGGAAACAAGTGCTTTATTGCTGGCTGTAATGGTATGTTGCAATTGAACCTCTTCTGTGGGATAGGCTGTAATACCTGTAAAACTTAGCTTTGACCATATGCAAAAAAATGTTTAGAGCTCACATTCCTACCGTGGTTATATTTGTCCTTTGAGATTTTTGACTGTCTACATCTATGGAGGTAAAACTTGTGCTTAAATGTAAGTTTGTAGTTTCCAGCTTTCATAATAGCCCAAAGCTGTTAGGTAAGTGCAGTCTTGGGATTTCTCTAGTCTGCCTCTGTGAGCAGCATGCTGCTGTTTTGGGAACCCTTAATTTGCCTCAGTCATTTTCTGTATTGTATTACATCTGATGCAACTTGTTCCTCTCTTCAGATTAAAGGATCATGGTCAAATAAAAGAGGTAAAGAAAACTATAATCCGTACAGTTATGGCAACATCTTTACTAATTGCTGTGCTGCACTCTGTGGGCCCCTCTCTCCAAGGTAAGAGCATCAAAAGTAATGTTAGTGTAAGTGAAGGCACGATGATGATTGATTGTGGAAAAATATTTTTTCAGATTTCTTGAGTTTACCCAACAAATAATGTTTCGTTTTGCTGTCCTTTAAAAGCATTAATTGAATAGCAAGTTGGTAAACTGTGGTTACACTGAGTTAGTGATTGGATCCTATAAAATATGTGGATTTAAGGTTGATTTCTGAAATTAAAATAGAATTATTATTTGTTCTTTGAACCTTTGCCACTGCGGTTAAAAACTGTAATTAAATGTTGCATGATGAGCTATTGGAAGTTATATAAACTCTTACAAATCTAACACAAGTGACATGAGTCTATGAGAGAGGTATATCTGGATCTTAAATTCTGTAGCTAGTTTGATAATTGTGTATTTTGTCTCTGAACTCTTTTATTTAAATGGGTAATAACTTTTCTTTACGCTCCTTTTAGCATGTACAGGATAGGACAATCTTGGTTCCTTTACACCAAAGTAATTCTAGAAAAAGCTTACTGGTTTAATTTCTGACACTTACATATTTCATTTTACAATTCTGCAGTATTCTTATTTTCAGAGTTAGATACAGTTCATCTTGATTTAATATGAGACAGAGCTAACACTAGAGAAAGAATAACTGGCAGCAAGGTCACCATTCTCATCTAATTTCAGTGCCCAGTGATTAGATAGCTGGTCTAATATGTGTACAGTGGAGGCCCAGTTCCCCAGTTTAAGATGACTTTCATCTTGTAGATTAATTTTGTGTCAATACTTTTCTGTTGAATCTTGTTTGCTTTGCCTGAAATGAGCTAAGACCTGAATCTGAACTACTGAGAAAAGAGGAAATGAGTTGATAGTTCAGTGGCTAAGGTGTACCTTTGAATGTGGCGTCTCTGTCTTTGCTCTTATGCATACCAGAAACTCTTCCCCAGAACAGGTAGAAGATCACCAGGAGGGGCTGGCGTATTTTCCAATGAATGAGATAACTGAGTTATGATTTCTTTGTACTAGGTTAACACTGTAATCCCTGTGTGGGAAAGAGTAATCCTGACTTTGCTTCTTGACTCTGGTGATGGTGCCTTAGGCCAAATCCTGCTGTTTTGTTTGTCATAGAAAAACCTGATGCCTTGCTTCCAAATCTTTTGTTTGACCCTATGTGGAAATAAGTATTAAAGCCATACAAATGTTTGTTAATATTTGAAATAGATACTTGGGTGGATACAATTAGCCTCACGCGGTAGACCAAACGGGCTTGACTCTTGTGTTTTCATGGAGTTTGTACATTTTTTTTCCTGAAGTCCATGTAATAATGTAATTTATTTAGATACTGAAGTACATGCAGGGAGGTAGTTTGTGACTGATTAAAAATTCACTCGCTTCACAATGTAACTTACACATTGCATTTTTTGTACCTTCTTCCTGGTCTGAAATCAAACAAAGAGTCCAATGTACTGTTTCAGAACAAAATTGCTCTGAAATATTTAATCTCAGCTACAACCCAAGTCACTAGATATTCAGATGTAATTTTACTTAAATTTCAGTAAAGATGCCTTGCTAGCAATTGCAGCTTAAAATTCAAAATGGAATGTAGAATAAGGTAATAATTGAAACTTTTCTCACTGCCATTGAAGATAGTGTTTCTCATTCAAAACTCATGCTGGAAAATTCAGAATACACTTTACATGTCCTCAGCAGTAACTTTCAAATCTTAATTTGATTCATAGCTGTCAGCATAGGTCTAACTCGAGTTCTGACATAATAAATTATATGCTGTTTTGAAGCAGCTGATTTTTGAAGGAGTGCTTTCCACAAGGCAGATTTTAATTTCAGATGGATTTCTAAGTGTTGTGAGTGTACTTTAAAAATCTGTTCTGCAGAGCTTTGTGAGGAGATCTTAAATTGCTTTATGAGTGGTGGAAGCATCTTTGACTTTTGAGAGGGGAAATGCCTTAGCTATTTCTATGCATGTGCTTATCTTTTAAAATTGAGGCTATCTTAACTTAGGGGTTATGTAGAAATTCTATAAATCAGCAAATAGAACTAGTTCCATGCTGACTTTGGCTCTTAGGTTTTTTAAGGCATTCCTGTCTTTTAGTAGCAGGATCTAAAATACCTATGGTTAAAATTTGATATCCTCTGGGATTGTTTTGTTGCTGTTGTTTTCTGGTGGAGACCAGGAGGAAATTAATTTTTTTTTTTAGTGTTCTTAACCTATCAAACTTGTAGCTTTCCAGATGGGAAGCAACGCTGTTAATGTCACAGAAAAATAAGACTTTAAAAGAAAAAATATGAAAATATAATTAAAACATTATAAGAATATAATAACATAAAAAGCATAAGCTGTTGAAAAGTTCTTGTTTTGTATGGAAGTAATGAGCTAACATGCATGTAGATTACTGTATTACAGTCTTTATATTCACCTTTTTGTATAATTATTAACTAGCAGAACCAAAGTAGGGAATGAGTTCTCAAATGAAGGTAAAATTAAATATGGAATTTCAGCAAAATCTTTAACTGCATCAGGTGATTCCAGTCATTGTTCTTTAAAATCTTATGTATGATTTTATTTATTTCTATAAATTCCCCACAAAACATTTTTTCTTAACGTGTTCTTCTAAGTACATCTCTTTGATAAGAATAGTTGGAACACTGTGAGCAGTGTCAGGTAGCCGTCATCAAGCAGCTGGGAAGGAAGTTGTCTAAACAAAAGCTCATCTTTCTTTCTGAATTTTATGATTAGCTTTTAGGAAATTAGTGTTTCTGGACTTGAGCTTTTAATTTAAAGGTGTAAAAACAAAAGAACGAAGGACCCTTTGAAATAGACTCTGATTCAGAGTTTGCTGGTGAGTTTGTAATTTGTTTTCACACCTGTAGTTCAGTATGCATATTTTCAAAGTACAGCTTCTAAGTTTTTTGTCCCTGTTAAGCCTCCAGAGAAGTAGTGGTACAAATAACTGCTTGGAAGGTATTACAAGGAAGCAGTAACTGTGCAGATAGTTAGAAATGAAGTCTTGCACTTCTTCAGTTGATTAAAAGGTGACATTTGAAGATACTGGTAATACATTAATGTCTGTTGACTGCTGATACTGGTAATACATTAATGTCTGTTGACTGCTGTATGATTTCTCCTTCCTTTTGTTTAGAGGAGATAATTAGTGAACAAAAGTTGTTCTAACTCTCTTTATTTTGATTATTCCATAGCTTAATTGACAGAAGAGGATTTATACAACCAGATACGCCACAATTAGCAGGACCATCAAATGGCATTACTATGTATGGGGCCACACAATCTCAGAGCAACATGGTAGGAATCATCCCATAGTGTTGTTCATCAAGATTCCTGTGAATGTTTTCCTTCTCCACTTTCATGTGAACTAATCAAGTAATAACTAACGGGATACAGCTGACACTGGGTGAAATGACTTCTTTATTAACAGAAAAGAAAGAAGAACATTGTAATGTATGTTTCGCATAGTGTGATAGTTAATGCTCCTGGATTTTGAAGGAGAGGCTTTTCTTGCTGTTGGTTTATTGAATATACTGGTGTTTTGACTTGTACTCTTGACATGTGCTATGTTTTGAACTGGAATATTCAAGTATTGTAGACTTGCTCTGGTTCATTGGTTTCCAGCTGATTGTTATTTGGTGTAGCACTTTGTGTCTTTGTTTCCTTCTTTGCTTGTACGCTGCAGTTTTGCATAGACTAATATGTTTTAAAAAGCAAAGATGAACAAAGGAGTTTCTAAGGGACAAGTATAATGAAGGAAGAGCAGGAGAACAGTGAGCTTTCAAAGAACAAAATATGGCAACTGGATTGTTACAACAAAACTTTAAAACATATTTTGAAACTGTGCCAATAGTTTTTACTTTTTTTCGCTGGTAGCAATTACTATCGTAATGGAAGATAGGATTTCCAGTGCCAAGAAGAAGAGAATAACTCAGAGATCTTTTTCCAAAGGCAAGCATCTTACACATGTGCCTGTTTTTGAGTTGTTTTCCACATATCTTGAATTTTAAGATTTTGTCAAAGAAGCTGTGAGTTATGTACTCTCTGCCAACAAAGAGGAGGCCACAAAGCCTTCCAGTGTAACTCTTTCTGAACAGATTAGTTCCAGCATTGCTGATAAACTGGTATAAAACTTTTGCTCTAGTTCCTATGCTTTTTCTACTTTTTAAATGGAGGATTTGTTGTTTTCCTTTATGAAAAATTATGAAGAAATGTATTAGAATCACCTTAAGTCTGAATTCTTTGTGAGATTCAGTTGTGCAGAACAAGGTAATGCTCTGTGGAAATTTTACTCAAAAAAATTTAACCCTGAAAAGGAGTTGTTGTCACAGGAGGGTAAAGAAAGTAAAACTCAAGATAGCCCAAGTTCTTTCAGGGACTGCCCAAAGTTTCTGACTTTGTGAAGGCATTTCTTATTTATGATCATAAGCCCTGAATAGGTTCTTTGCATTAAACTATGTGAACCTTATAGGAATTAAAGTCACATTGTAAGACGGCATTGCATGGGATGTTAAAGAGCAAATCTTGTATCAGTTTGATTGAAGATTGGCTGAATTTGTCTGCAGAAATGGAGATACTTGTTATATATTACTTTAAATCAAACAGGTAGCTGTTATGATTTTAGAGTGTAATACTTGTAAATACGCAAGTGCATTTCTTCAAGGATTTGAACCCCTTATTTCCTAGAATATCACATTATCTGAGCCAGGACAGGTTTAGGTTCTTTAACAGTTATCAAAGTCACTTTGAAATGTACAGCTTTCATTCCTGAAAATGATCTCACAGAAGAAGCTTTAAATATGTATCAGGGTCATATTTTGTATGGAGGAATCTCTTTGAGACACTGATGCAACTTTATCTCAGGGTATTATTCCTGGTCTGTATCCAAGACCAGTTGGATTCTAGTGGCAGCTGGCTATTAGCATTAAAATTTCTCTAGTGTTTTGCTGCAAGCTTTTAAAGATCTGCTTAGTTTCCTTGTATCTCTAGCACTGTTTTCTCTTCCCTATTCATAATCTTTCCTTCTTTCCTGAATTGTTTGGGATATAGGAAATTATAAAGTCATTTTCTTCCTGCAGCAGTGCAGTGAGATACAACTTCTTAATTGTTCTTGTTTAATGTCTTGCTTTTACTGCGTTCTAAAGTAGTAGACCTTGAACCTATCTTTTCTCTTCTCTCTCCTGCTTCTTATCTCACAAAGCATCAAACAACAAAACCGAATTTCCTAATTCAGAGATCTCACCCACATCTCGGACTCTTTAACATAAATTCTAATTCACCTTACTACTTGCTTAGTTGCCTTCAACCATTCTACTTGGCTTCAAGATTTCCCTTTGCATTTTAAATATAACTGGATTAATCAAGTAAAATGTCATCATTCTGTTTAAAACTTTACCCATGAAGTGACTAGTAATGCTTTTCCAGCTTTCTGCCTTCCCTTCTGGAATGGTGCATGTCTCTTGGGAGTAAAGACAGAGACCTACAGTGAAAAATGTGTTCTTAGAGCTGAGGCAGGTAGGTCTCAAAGAAGTGTTTTAAAAGGTGCATATCTGAAACTTCAGCTTGTATTAGGATACTTTCAGAAAAGAAGAAATAAAGTGATATTCTTTTTCTTTTATGCTTTTACTCTCTTTTCCCTCATTCCATTCTCTTCCTCAAATCTTTTACACATTGACTGGTACCTTTATAAACAGAATCATTTTGCCTCATCCAGCTAGCCTCTGGTCATTTTTAAAATCTTTCTATGGTACTTAATGTTATATTTTGCTTTCATTCATTCTAATGCATCTCCTAGCAGAAATCATTGTTTCTGTTTAAAAAAAAAAAAAAAAAAAAAGAAAAAAGAAAAAATATCAATCTGCATTTAAACTTGCCAGACACTTGTTTTCATGCAATACATCATTTCTTATTCAGGATACCATCTACAGGGTCTGATTTTGTATTTAATTTTTTTTGGGGGGGTGACTTTTGCCTTTGAGACATGCAATATTTCATATAAGATCTGCTCTGTTTTTGTTATTGACTTTATTTGGCACGATCTCAGAAAGTCAGGGTTTTTTAAAAGGTTTGTTATTATCAGTGTTTCAAAGGCCCATACTATTAATTTTATTTTTTAGTTCTTCATATAAAAAGAGCTTTTTCTCCTGTTTTGTCCTTACTGCTTGCCTTATGTTAGTAAGATATGAAGTTATACTCACTTTTCTGAAGGTCAGTGCCACATATAATTTTATTTTCTGAAACATTCCTAGTGCTTTTGATCTTTTTCAATATAATTTTAAATGAATCTGGTAAATTCATTAGCCAACTTCTTAATATTCTTATCCACATGACAGGCATGATTGCTTAAAGCTAATGATGTGTAGATCTGATATTTCCATAGTATTTCCCTGTTAGCATTTTATTGCTAATTATTTTTACAAGATCTTCATTAGTTTCATTGCCCAAGTATTTCTCTTCTCATTCTAAAGAAGTGGAAGGGTTGTGTGGAATGCAGCATCTTAACCATTCTGAAATCATTTCTTTGTAAGGTTGCTTTCTTGGTATTATGGAATAGTTCTTAATTCTTAAACCCTCAGCTACTATTACCTGAATCTGCTCTTCTGCAGTATTTAGCTTCATTGTAAAAGCCTGAGTTGATTCTTGGATTTTAATTCAGGGTCTTTTCCTCTTTAGTAGTCCATTGTAAAGAAACTCAGGATCCAACTCACTCTATACTTTTATTTTTCCCCCTAAAGAGGAACTTGCTGTGTTTACTTTTACTGCATGTCTTTAGAAATTCTCTAATGCCTTATTGAAGTGCTATATTTTACTTCTGTCTGCCTTTATATCAGGACAAGTTCATTTTATAAAGAAATTCACTTATTATCCAGCATTCTAGGTACCTCTTCATCAGTGCTCAGATAGCTGCTTGTTATCCAGACTCTCTTATAATCAATTCTCCATTTCCTCAGTGCAAGTTCAGTAGTTAAAGGGTTTATTTTCTCTTTTATTCTGTTACAGTGCATGTGCAACTTAAGATTATGAAATGTGCAGCAAGTCCTCTCCTGAATGTTCACAGCAGTATTTCTAGTACTGTTTTGCAAAAAGGATTCCAGCTGAGCCGGGGAATGTTTACTCTAACTTGTCCCATTGTTCTTTCCCCTTTGTTTTTCATATTCTCATTATTAGAGGTAAATATTTCTACAATGACAAATACGAAGATCAGCAAGGATTGGGGCCCCACTTTGCTTAGAGTTTTACAGATGTGTTCCCTTGAATATTTATTGTAGTACAGTGATTTTTTTTTATGGCCTCGGGCAGAACTTGGGGATCTTAGCTAGTCAACGTTTACTACAGCCAAGCAGAGCAGTATCAGAGTGTGTAGACAAGACTTCTTTCAGGGGTTTTGCTCCTGGACTTCCCCCAGTATGTTCTAACCATTCCTGAGCATTCAGTCCACAGGAAGAAACTGTTAACTAGTCTTGAAGTAAAATCCCTGGAAGAGAGGAGTAGCTGTCCCTTTACGACAGAGCTGTTTCTCTCCATTGACCACTCTGTTGCACTGCACTTCTTGGTAGTCGAGCTGTCCATTATCTGCTGTGCTTGTGGCTCGGCTGCTGGACAGTACCATGTTGCTGGCTGTGGAATCCTACAGCCCATGTGAACAGTTACACAGCTCCATCCCTCCACTTCTGCTCATCTGTCATATCTATATAGTATGATATTTCAGCATCTTTTCTGTTACTGCCTAGCACTGTCATTCAGTGTTGTCAGATGTCTGAACTTTTTGTTTGTACTTCATTCAGAGATGCTCAGATAATTCAACCTATTTTTCCTCCATCTTAGAGGACTGAAACATTCTTTAATGTTAGCAGCATTAGAACAATTTTAACCAAGTTAATTTGAAATTCAAAGTAATTTATCTCTGCATTGGCATTAGAAATGTAAAAACACTGCCATGTGCAAGAGCTTCATTAACGTGTGTGTTTTATGTAGCTTAGAGAAAAAGCTGATTTTCTAGAGAAAATTAAGACTACTGTTCCAGGCAAAGTTGTTTGTATTTATTTGTGAAATAAACTCAAAGTTTTAGATTGCGTCTAATTTGCTTTGGATAGTGTCTTTTAATGTAAAAAGTAGTGATGGCTGAAATTTTCTATGCATATATATATACCGAAATTCTGTAGTTGTCGAATTTATTAAACATGTCTTACCCTTGGAATATGCTGTTCCTCTGAAACAGTGGAAATCGCAAGTAGAAAATAAAATCAGTAGATCTGAAGAAAGAAGGTACTGGTGGAATAATTTCTACAGTAGGTTTTAACTATTTAGATTTCAGAGCTTGGCTTCTTTTTTTTTTTTTTTGACTTAACAGCTTGTAGACCTTTGCCCATAGATTTCATTTAGTTAAGAATCATATACTAAATCTGGGGGGGGGGGGAGGTGGAACATGCCAGCCCTATAAATAAATCTGATTTCTTTGTTTAGTTTACTATTAGTCTACTGATATAGTATGTGCTGCTTCTGTCATATGTTTTTGAGAGCTTCGTTTAACCCATCTTCCTAGTAGCTTTTGAAAGCTGATCACAGCCTTTTGTTGTATGTGAGGTATTTCATGATAATCACATCTCATTTAAAAAAAAAAAAAGGGGGGGGGAAATAAAGCCTGAAATTGTGTGTCTGAGTAAGATAAGAGGCTTTAGTGAAGTCACAGGTGCATGGAAATGAAGAGATGGACAGCAGCTGAAAAAGTTTCTATAGCAGTCTGTTTAATGCTACTTTGTCTTTCTGGTGTTGATTCAGTTGAGATGCGGTAGAGTTCAGTAAAAAGAAAATTAATTCAGACCGTACAAAGAGTTCAAGTGAATTACCACCAGCTATTTTAAGCTGGTATATAACTTGTATTGCCTCAACATATTTAATAACTATTTGCTTTTGAAGAACTGCTGAAGCTTCACTAAAGCACTAAGTCAGTTGCTAAAATTGTTTTCAATGTACCCAGTAGTTATAGGTGTTCCTTTATTTAACATGCTTTTTAGTTACTGTTTTTCAGGTAAGATTTTCCAGGGATTTTGTTTGTCCTTTCTGAAGTTTGAAGAGCTGGGTAACAGATTTTTAAGGTCTACATAGGAAGGTTGATTCAAGGGCTGTAGTTTCACTTAAACGAGCAGAATTGCATAACAGCATATTGATCAAGAGTAAGTTATTTGCAGTGAATTAGTAATTGAAAGCATGACTTCAAAAAGCGCTGAACAATTTTCACCTTAAAAAGGTACTTAGGCAAGTTTTGGCTTTAAGCCTAAGAATAATTCCCCTGAAATTATTTGGGACTACTTAAATTGTTCAGCTGGAGCAGTTCAGTATTACGTAGGGAAAAAAATTGTCTGCAATTTGTACAAACTCAGTTTATATAACAGCCAGTTCATTTGTTTTTCTGAAAGATGAAGTATTGGATAGTGTAAGGATCAGACTTCTGCCTGTCAAAAAGAGTTTGGTGTCAGGGTCCTGAACTACTTAGCTGTGTTTAAAATATCTGCTTATCTGCTGTGACCAACTAGTCAGCTTGCAAGCTTTTGGAATATGATGGCATGTGCATCCATCATCTGGTAGCATCAGAAGACCCGAAAATATCAGAGGAACTACTCATAGTAATGATTTTCATCATATACTAGAGGAAGCAAGTCTTTCTGTGAGTTTGCATGACAGTGCAAACATGAATGGGAATTTTTTGTGAATTGCTGCGTCAGTAACAATGTTTGGGACTGGAAATGTCTTGAACCGATGTTGGATTTGTAGCGTCTTTCAGTAATTTGACATAGGTTGAAGGAGTTAGTCATGAAGTAAAATATCTTTCTTTAACAGAATCCTTTAAGAACAAACGTGTGTGTGTATATATATAAAATATCTTGCTTATATATATAATATCTTCCAAATTTTCTTTACTGCATTGAATTTATAGTGGTATTAATCGACTGTATCATTTGTCTTACACAACAGAACAGTAGTGGTGCAGATGAATCAAGCAGGATTTTGAAAATCTGATGTTATAATTAATGAATTAATATGTATTGTCTTTAGAAGCTCTCAAAATCATTACAGTTAATGTTAAAGAAACCTAATTTGGCAGTAGGTTTGCTGGCCCCTTAGTGAGCTGAAACACCCGCCTGTATTGTCATCTCCGGGAGTGAATGGCAATTTTATATCAACAGTGTGTGGGAATGATGCAGTGCCAAAAGTGTTCCTAGTAATATTCACTGAACTTAATTGGATTTATATAATGCTGAATTTGTCTTGCTGCTGTGGAAGTGCTTGCCAGAAAACTTGTTTGCTAGCTTGATTCATTATATTATCAAAATTAAGTTGATCAAGAAGCAGACTAAAAATTGTGCAAGTTTTTTTTTCTATCAGTTAGTATATAGACAGTGCTGCCTTATTTGCACGCATCTTCTAGAGTAAGAATATATTTATTACACTGGAAAATAAAGTGGGATCACAGAGGTAATGCTGATGCCTGTGTTTACATAAAATCATCATCAACATCCAAAAATTCTGTAGTGCTTTAGTTCTTACTCATAAAGACCAGTAAAACAAAAGACACTTGCTTCTCTGAACTGCCATGCACTGCCAGCTACTCAAGGGTGAAACAAGTAGAGAAGAAGTGATGTACTTGCCTGCTTTTGTTGCCTCCAACCAGGCAGGTTTTGCGTGTCCTGTGCAGTGAGCTACACAAGGACTGTGTTCAACTTGGTTTTCCGAGTGGCTTCAAACAGGTCTAAGAAAGTATCTGTATTACAATACTTACAAAATACTATTTTGGAGGTAACAGAAAACCCTTATGTGATCAGTGGAAATAATTTACTTTGATAATAATCCAAAGCCCTGACTTAGTTATGCATGCAGTGGGATTTTTGGATGGCTAACCTTAGAATGATACTAATGTCTCTCTTTTTTTCTCTTCATACCCCATCCTTTCCCATACCGTTTGTCCATATTCTTTCTTTTTTTTCTGTTCTGTTTGCTTTATAATTTTACACCTTTCCATTCTACAGTGTGACCAAGATCAGTGCATTCAGAGCACTAAATTCGTTTTGCAGGCTGCCGCCACCCCACTACTACAGAGTGAGCCCAGCATAACTAGTGAAGAGCTACCTTTACCAGGAAAGACTTCTATCAGTGGGCCTTGTGCAACTCTAACTCTAGGGCAACCAACACCACCATCTTCCATGCCAAATCTCACATCAGACACAGGTTTGACAGACATGATACCCTTGAAAGAGGAACACGAAGGTCATCAGTTTCTTACTCCTGAGGAAGCTCCTTCACCCCCTGGGATGCTGCCAAGCGGAAGTCCTATTACACACAGCCATACAATGCACGTCCTGAGTCTAGCCAGCCAGGATTCTTTGCATGAAGACTCAGTACGTGGTCTTGTGAAGCTTAGCTCAGTTTGAACAGCTTCTTTGAACACTGCACCTTTTCTTGGTGTCTATACAAATCTTTACTTAAAAGGAATGACACCACAGTACCACTGTAAGACTTTGTAACATGGCTAAAATGGAAACTTTATTGCATACTGGAGTCTACTAAAAAAAAAACAGCTTATTTTTTTCAGTGGAGCTATGACATTTTTTTGACCAGGTTGTTAATGGCTATGCTTTGATGGTGACCACATCTTTTTTTTTTTTTTAAGAAAAAACAGAAATGGTCAATATTCTTGTTTCCTGCAGTTTGGGTACAGCGAGTTGGAATTCAGTCTGTAACAAAGACCATGTTCAGTACAAAAGAGAGATTCTTGGATGTAAGTGTCATGCTCTGTGTTCTATGCTCTTGTAATACACACTTATTAAGGCTTACCACACTTGTGGCCAGAATGATCTGCACTTACATGTTATGCTACTAATATTTGAGATAGAAAAATTACCATTCCGTTTGTTAATACAAAAAAAAAGACTACAGATACGGATTTGCATGCCACGCTACAGTATGTGTTACAGTGGTGTTGGTATTAAGAGAAAGTGCTGCTTTTTTATTTGTGACTTTCAAAGTGCTGTTTCATTTAAAGACAGTGCAAACTAATGGACTATATATTTTTTTCAATTTATTAAAGTTTATTTTAATTTTTTCAGTGGTGCCTAGAAGATGGAGAGTTACTGATTTGACCATGTTGCATATCATTTAACCTTCTGTTTTAAGTGTTTAGAATGAGATATTGTGTTGTGCCATACTACAAGATTCTTCCACTCCCTAATGTGATACAATTACCTGTGGACCTCCAATAAAATGACATCCTCTATTTCTTGGGCATGTGTACAGTTATCCTTGTACAATTTTTCTGAGGAAAGATGGGAAGATGATGATCTATTGACATAGTTTGTAAAGGATATAACTGGAATATGTTAATGAAACCAGAGCAATGGAGGAAAAGCTGCTTATGATAAGTTTTGCTTCAGCATCTTTCATGGCTTTGTTTGAGATGTGTATTTGTTCCCACCATAAGTCTGTATTTGGAAACGTAAGAGTTTGTGTCTGCTTGAACTGTAATTCTATGTTCTATGTGGCTGAAGGGTGAGGGGCTTTCGATTAAAGACAAAGAGCTTAGTGAAGAAGTAATCACATACTGTAGCTACCTCCTGGCCATGATACTTCAATTGTTGGTTTTCTAGTATTTTAAATGGAAATGTTGATTTTGAGCCATTATTTTCTTTGTTTTATGTTTTGTTTAAGTAAAGAACAATTAAAAGGTTAAGAAGATTATTTGTTTTGATGATAGCTGATTGGCTTTAATACTGTATTTGCCCTGCTTTTCAGGATATGGGACCTGGATTCTTCTTTTTCCAGGGCAAACTGATTTCAGAATGTAGTTTATTGTATGTGGTTATGGCATTATAATGTTGACTAGTTCAGAAATGTAGCAGCTTTCTATTGTTCACTCATGGTCATTCTTTGACACCAAGCTAAAAATTTGTTTTTCATTGTTGACTATGTGGATAACGAACCTGCAGAAAACCAGCCTCCCATGCTGTTGAAGTATCAAAGATGTTGACAAAACTCTACTCCTCTAAGATTTCACAAGCAATCTGTTTGTATAATTAATTGTGCTAACTTCACGTAATTCAGCAAGTTCATCAACACTTTCTGACTGTAACTGCAGTAGGAGGTCCACCAGTGGACCTCTAGCAGCAGAGTCTGTCTCAGCTGCTTTAGCCAACTTTCCAGCACATTTCTGAAGCACGGACAGTCTCAAGTTCTTTCTACAAGCCAAACTACAGTGGCTGACTTGTTCCTGTTGATTGGTCTCCCAGTAAGCCTCAAGTACCTACACTTATTTCTGTGTATGCTCTTGAAAATGAGTCATGATGCTCAATTGTCTTGATTTCACCTTTTGCTGATGTGGCTTCTCATGTATGAAGCCATGAGCATCTGAATTAAAGCGGATGATGGATTGAGTGTTGGAGATGCTTGTCTTCTCGGCCTGGCTAAAGAATCTCTGCTTTGAGTTTGTAGAACAGTACTAGACTAAATCATCATCTTATAGCATCCGTGGCTAGTCAGCTATGGATGCATTGCCCATTATACAGAAGGACAAGTCAAATATTTCTCACATGTTATATTTACTTTCCACTCAGCACTAATGATGATGATCTGTCTGTAGCAAATTATTCTTTTCCAATTTGTTTTAAAATCCCTGAGGGATTTCACGTTTCCAAGAATACCAGCTTTGTGACAACATTTGTTTGTCATTGCCACCAGGGAATAGTGCAGAAAGCTGCACATCAGCTCTGAGTGCACAACAAAGTCTGTGTTGGTTTTAACATGAAACAACAGGAAAAAGAGCCGTAGTATTAGCATATTGATGCTGCTTTTCATGTGAAACTTTTCACCATCTTTTTCACCATTTTTTTCAAACATTATTTCTTTGTTTATAACTGAGGAATAAGAACAAGCTAACAACACTGGCACAGATGTTCTGGTGATGTATTTGATCACAACTGTTTAGTTTCTAAGATGACACCCTTATGGTTTTTAGCATTCTCTTGTTTCTTTGTTTTTTTTGTTTGGTACTTCAGATTAATTTAAATACTAATCTGTCTGTCTAGATATGTTTATTCACCCTGTTACAGCTTTTGTCTTCCTTCTCATCTTGGTCTTTTTGAATGGCAATGTCTCTAACCTCCCTGACACAATTGCCTTGTGAGGACATCTGCTGGAAGATTTTGGAATTAAGTCTATTAACCCAAATGGTGCGGTACTTGCAGTCTTTGATTGACAGCAGACAGTGATTTAGCAGCAGGTTGATCGAAGAGCCTCAGAAAGGATTCTCCTCTATCTCAGCGTGTATCAGCTGTGCGAGCTCCCATACTTGGAACTTGACTATACATCAGGAATGACTCAGCAAAGTAACTACTCATCTACTCATCATTCTACAGATTGTTTTTTTATTTATTTTTTATGAACTATGATTACGGAACATTCACGCTAGATATTCAAAATAATAATCCTAGTCAATATCACGGGGGGGGATTCTTCATTTGTTTTTTTTGTTTGTTTCTTTGACGATTGCTATAATATTAAATAGTTCTAATGTTCACATGAATTATAAATGTGACCTCAGTGAAAGTCGATATTTTCAAAAAGTATTCATTTTTTCATAAATATAAAATCTTTGAATGTGTAGAAACTGGTTAGTTTATGTGATAAAAACTATTTATTCTAATTTGTTTTTCTTTAAATAACATTTTTTTCTCCTAGATATCTACAGAGCATATGGAGAATGAAGCTGTGCTTCATAAATTGTTCTTAAAGGCTCTTTATTCTTGTGATTTTTCAAAGACATTTCTGTTTTAAGGAGTTTTATATTCATATCAGTTTGCCAGTAATGTAATAAATGTCATTTTTTATTCTTTTTGTATGTCAGTGCATCCCTTTATCAGCTTTTCATCTCTTCTTGTTAATAGATGGTGCAGGCAGGTGCATTTCCATATGAAGTTATTGATGCAGGTGTATGTCTGTATAAAGTGGTTAATACATTCAGTGACATTAGTTTTCTAGATGGAAGATCAGCTGCTTCACTTCCAATTTAGTGAATGATCCTAGAAAAAGAAGACTGATCTCATAAACCAAAGACCTGTGTGGAGCACATACTGCAAGGGAGAATACCAACTTGTTATGCTGTGGAGACTTGTTATTTGTTTAAATATATGTAGGTCACTTTGAATCAGCCCTTGCAAAAAGGACTTGGGGGTACTTAATGGATGGCAGGCTGGATACGATCCAGCAATATACCCTCACAGGCCAGAAAGCCAACTGTATCCTAAGCCATGAAAAAAAGCGTGGCCAGCAGGACCAGGGAGGTGATCCTGCCTTTCTGTGCTGGTGAGACCTGACCTAGAGTACTTCATCCAGGTGTGTAGTCCTCAGTACAGAAGAGACATGGACCTGTGGGAGCACATCCAGAGGAATGACACAGAAAGAATCCACGGGATGGAACACCTTCCCTGCAAGGACAAGCTAAGAGAGCTGGAGTTGTTTGACCTGAAGAAGATTCTGGGAAGACCTGACAGCAGCCTTTCAGTATCTAAGGGGAAGGCTGTAAGAAAGAAGGGGAGAGACTCTTTGGCAGGGTCTGTTGTGATAGGACAGGGAAAATGTTTTCAAACTGAAAGAGGAGATTTAGATTGGAAATAAGGGAGAAATTTTTTACACTGAGGGTCATGAGGCACTGGAGCAGGTTGCCACAGATGCTCAGTGCCTGGAGGCATTTGAGGTCAGGCTGGAGAGGTTCTGAGCAAACTGATCTAGCTGTGGATATCCCTGTTCATTGCAGGGGAGTTGAACTAGATGACCTTTAAAGGTCTCGTCCAACTCAAATGATTGTGTGGTTCTATGAAACAAATGCCTCCTCTTTATTTCTGTGGAAAATACAACAGATACAAAGAGTTCAATAGCAATTTTTATAGAGCAAATTCTTAGCTACAAAACTATTCTTGAACACCACCATGAGCTATGCATTTTTGCCAGGGATGACCAAGAGGCTATTATGAGCATGGCATGCAGTCTGCCCCAATGTTTGTCAGCCACTGTCATCACTGCTTGAAATGTACCATACTACTCAGCACCTCACTCTGCTTACATCCACTGTTTGGTCTCCATCAAGGTTCAGGAAACATCAATGAATATCAATGAGTGCCATTTTTACCACATGGAGGAATTCAGTGACACACCTTTGCTTCATCTGCACTTCCATGACAGACACCATCTGTCAAACTGCCCTTCTGCTACTGTCCATCACATAACAACAGCATGTAATGGGACATTGGTGGAAAGATTCAACCTCTACTGCCATACCACCAACATCTGCCTCTGAAGTCTTAGGCTGATATAAAATAGGATGCATTACTTTTGGAGCAGCCCTCATACATAGTGGATATAGTATTTCTTGGTAAGTAAATTATTGTTTAATGTTTAAAATACAGAATGAACAAAATTGAGCTTCTGTTTCTGAAATGAGGCAGCATATATTTTGAGGTGTGTTCAAAATAAGCCACAGGTATGAATGGAACATGTTTCAATTTGTTGAGGTTATAGGTGTAGTTTGTTTAAACTGGAATTGTCCTATTTTTCAAGATCCATCAGGGTCAGTGCATAGCAGCTGTGATTGCTTACCTGCAAAGACTTTGCAGTTTGACCTCTGGCTAAGCACATTGCCTGAACTTACCAAAGATGGGCTTAAAGCCATTTAAACCTGTGCATGTCTCTATTCAGTCCACGTTGATGCAGCAGTTCAGCTCTGTCAACAGGAGGCTACTGTCTGGTAACAATGAACTATATAATTTGAGTGCTCACCACTAACAATGCAGGGTGAAGAGTAGAACAAATTTTGGATGCTACGAAGAGAAAATAAAAGCTGCTTCTGAGATAGGTCAGAGGGTATGGGAATAAGAAGATGAAAGGGAGATGGCTGAGGGAAAGCAGAACAGAGAAGATTAGCAGGTGACATGAAGGGGAAAAGGGAATTATCTGTAAGCAGTGGGAAGAAAAGGGGGGGAGAAGAGAAAATGGGGGAAAAAATGGAAAATCTCTCAATGTTATTTGAACAAAATTTAAAAAAAAAGCTCACTGATATCCAGATGTTTTTGTTAGAAATGCCTTTAAAAACATTCTGGAAAGAAAAATGTGGGAGAATTAAGGTCAGACTGAGAGAAAGAAACTGCAGGAAGACAACGTAAAAAAAAAAAATGAATAATTGATTTGCCCTTAATCTCTTCCCTGCTACTGTATGTTCCTATTTCTGTTTTGAAAGCACATTTGTAAACATAAGAAATGTGGTCCATTCAAAATTGATGGGAAGCTTAAAACACTGGACATGTATAAAGATGGGAAATCTTGCCAGTGTTTTGCATTTCCCCAGTGATCGTTATTATTAGATTCTGTATTTCCATACCAGAAGTGCTATCATGCTGGAAAACTGGATGGGTATAGTATGACTTTGGAACTTTTCATGAGTCCTTCATCAAATTATTTCACTTTTGAGTGAAGATGTTGTCCTTAGTAGCAATATAGCCAATTGGACCTAAAACCTGGATTTCAGTCTGTTCCTGTGACTCGTGAAAATATAAATTAAGATCACAATCTAGGTTAACTTCTTATGGTTTACAAACCAAATAGTTCTGTCGCATGGAGATATTTTGCATTGCGGAACATACTCAGGTCAGTTCCACTGGCTATAAACACGAGTGCAGTAACAGTCAGTGTATTGTATGCCTTTCCAGAGAATCATTGCTTCTTCTGAAAACTAGGGAAAACTAGGTTTAACCTCACTGTAGTTTAAATCTCCTCAAACCTGAAGCTGGTAACTACTGCTGGCAGTTACCTGCGTGTTAGAAGTACAAAAGGGCACAAAGAGGCTGTTTTAAAAACAGCTTGGCCAGGTGATCTGTGATGTGAGAAGTGTTAGAGCTTATCTTTGGCTTATTTCAAAAGTATTAAATACTCTCCCAGACCACACAATTGAGAAAAGGCTGTGAATTCAACATGCTGAAAATATTGTTTGGCAACAAGAATATGAGGTCATAGGATTATAGAATGGTTGATTTGGAAGGGATTTCAAATCACCAAGCTGCAGCCCCCCTACCACAGGCAAAGCCACCAACCTCCATATCTAATACTAGACCAGGCTGCCCAGAGCCCCATCCAACCTGGCCTTGAACATGTCCGTGGATGGGATATCCACAACCTCTCTGGGCAGCCTGTTCCAGCACCTCACCACTCTCTCTGTAAAGAACTTCCCCTTGACATCTAATCTAAATCTCCCTTCCTTGAGTCTAAAACCATTCCCCCTTTTCTTATCACTATCTACCCATGTAGAAAGTTGATTTATCTCATGTTCATAAGCCCCCTACCAAAGTGAACAGTGGTTTTATTCTTATGTGCTCTTTATTCTGTATCTCAGATTCCTATGTTGTTCCTATGGTCATTTTCATATTGATACTGTCAATCTTTATTATAGTTACCCTTTAAGAAGGAAACAAGGTTAAATGCTGATGTTCTATAGCTACATGACAAGCAGCTGTTTCTAATATTCTGACTCTTGAATAATTTTTCTTATATCAAAGATTAGAATCTTCTTCCATTCCTAAGTAAATATTTTGTAACATATCATACTATGTTTTCTAGGTTATTTAATTGTCCTAAAACTAGTTTATAGTATTAAATTGGTAAAAAAAAGTACTTGCATCATAAGCTATTACTGCACGATAGCAATAGAATGAATGCAGATGATAGGACCTGCTCCAGATTCCAGGTTTTACTATTTAAAAGGCTTTTTAAAAAATTATATTTTTAAATGGTAATGGTAAATCCCTTTACAGAGATTAAAGCATATATTATTCTAACAGTTCATACGTTATATCTAACCTACGGCAAGTTTATTCCTCTCTTATCCAGTCCAATTTACTTAATAGTCAGTTGCTGCGATCTTGTGTTCTTGACATAAAAATTGGTAACCTGATGTCTGAGGACTGGATCCAGGCGTTGAGTCTAATTGCATTTGCTTCCTACATGTTTCCACTGGCTGCAGCGATGGTAGCATCCTGCAGAATTTTACAAAAGTATGTTTTGACATAACGAAGGCACAAGGTGCTGATGAGAACACGTACAGAAAATGTCTTAAGGATATGCATTTCTCTCATTGACTGTAGGGAAATAACATTAGATTACACTCAAGAAAAGAAAATCATTCCATATCTTAGATTTTATTTGATCTCACACGAGCACTATCATAGTTATTTGTCTGATACTTGTTTGTGGTTTCTACAGTTAGTGGGAATGCAAAGCAATGCAAGTTTAAGGAAATAGCATGCAGGCCTTTAGTATCATTTTATAGAGATACACAGCAAGTGGTTAGTAGCACCAGTACATGACAGACACACTGCATATATGTTATAAGGAAAAGAAGAGAGGTTGCTGCATGGAGCCCATAATGACTGTGCAAACTAAGCAGGCAGATAGCCCTCAAAAATTCTGTCTTGTTAGCACTTTATCTTTTGCTCCTGGTTAGCTTGACCCAGCATGCTGTTCACGTTATTAGTTATCGGTGCGTGCACATCCGCATTACAGGCGCTTGTTCATATTCAGAATGATGTACTGAAATAAGTAACCAGTCTCAAAACATAAGGGAACTTCTCTTGCTTTTTCTGAAGCTGGCTTTTCCTGGATTACCTTACAAAATGAAAGTATAAAAGAAACCAAAGGCATTGCCACGCTGTAGGTCTGAGGTACTGTCCTGTCCTCACAGTCAGGCAGTGTTTTGCTTCATTAATTTCAGCAATAAATCTTTTTCTAACGGGCAGTATGATCAGTCGGTTCTGCCCTAAGGGAGGAGCAGGAAATGTTTTCAGGTTTCTTCTGCTCTGCATCACCTGAGTTGCACAGTTACCTCTGTGAGTTGTCGTGCATTTTCTTCTAGGTGGCAGTGACCAGTTCCTAATGTTTCTCTGTCCTGCTTTGCTTCTTGATGTCAATGTGAGCAGATGCTCTCCTAGGAAGCTTCTTCTAAGTAACATTTAGGCAAGTTCCTCTTTTGATTTCTAATTGCATCTCTAGAGGAGGAATCAGTTCTAAATGTGGTTTTAGAGTCAGAGAGTATGACATCTGTAGCCTTCAGCTGGGCCACAGATGTCACATTTCCTATTTCACAGGAATGTACATGCTTGTGTTGTACACTTTTTTTTTTCCCCAGCACGTGTAGGTCTTTGTTACAATTTCCTTACCAAACAGAAGAATTTACAGGTGTAGCAAAGATGCAGTTACATTTAGGACAACGTGAGCAGATAAATTTTAGCTTTCTTGTAATGCATGAACCAAACAAAGGTTTCCCACAGTTGTAGGAATTTCAAAGAAATTCAGGTGGGAAAAGAGCTGCTTATACATTTGTGGTGGTTTTTTTTAAATAGTCCTTTTCTCTGGCCAGGATCACCTTTGTCACTTGTCACCACTATTTCAGTTAGTGTATGTAATTGCCTCCTAAACTGGAAACGCACCCATCTTGAGTCTGAGCTTGGTGATGGGGAGAATATATTCTCAACACTTCAAGGCCTGTGCTATCCATTTCTCAACAGAGAAAAGGATGTTTTTAATGATTCTCCTCCATCAGCAGCGTGACAGCTTTCCACAGCCTTCTGATGCCGCTTTCTACGTTATGGCTGGGGGTGGCTGTATTCTGGGTACCAGGCTCTGTGCTTTCAGCTTTCAGGATCCACAAGGTTATTACTACAAGGATGCACTCTCACACACATATGCAAGTTCAGCATGATTGTGAAAGTTGATTTTTCCTTAGAAAAACGTCTGAGCAATCAGTTTTGCTTTATGCTTTGCTTTCCTTTCCGTGCAATAGTGTGGTATTTCAGCCATATGCAGCTAATGCTGATATTTAACTTTCTTTTCTACTCTTGAGAAAATTTTCCATGAAAAGGAGCAGCTCTTGTACTTCTGCAGCTCTCCAATCTGTCTCAGCTTGAACTTGAATAATTGCTTGCATTGACTGGAAAGTCCACTGAAAGCTTTAAGATAGCAGCTTACTTTCTCTAAGTGGTTTGGTGGACGACTCGTCCAATGAATGATTCAGTACCTGTCTTTACAAAAGGGATGAATTCAGGTTGTGTGTTCTATAATTCAGTGAATTCTTAGTGCTCGAGTGAACACATACACAAAAAGAAATTATTCACCCAGTCTTGTAGCAAATCTATCACTTGTAAATTTTTTCCTTCTATCACTGGTTCTGTGTTCAATTATATATGGACTAGGGCACCAAGAACTAGAAGACAATGGGAGCAAGAAGAGCAGAACCATGTTTAAATATACAGTTATACTGAAGCATGTAAAGCTTACTGGATAGGAAAAAAAAGAAATGTGAGGTTTTTATCTTCTTCTAGAATAACTGCTGCTTTCAATGAAATGCTGGTTCAGTATTGGAGAAAATGTATTGGTTCTTTTCCTCTAAAAATATGTTGAACACATCTTTGCTGCAAACAAATGTGTGTTTATTGCATCACGCAGGAGGCATGGTACTCCATTTACTTATGTAGATGTTTATTTGCTGGTTTATAGTTAATAGCTGCCATCACCTTTAAAAGGAGTGTTCCCAGGCAGTTATTTTGCCCACTTGTAGCGATACGGGAAGTCTCTACTACAGTTTTTAGTCAGACTATTTGGTGAAAAACTACTCTGTGAAGTGGGCTCCCACAACGCTTGTGCGTGCCTGTAGTCTCTACCTCCTTATGACTCAGAGACCTTGTTCTCCAAATGGATGCTTCACAGAGAATTCAATATATCCGCCATTCAAAGGCAAATAATCAACTTTGTCAGAATCTGACCTAAGCAGTTCTGCGGAAGGTACTCTAGGCAAATTGAGAAGTAAGAGACCACAGAAAACTCGCTGCTACTGTTCGTAACTGTTTTTACAACAGTAAGGAATTGAAAATGAGGTATAGTCCCTTCCAGAACAGCTTTGAAACAGAACAGCAGAGAGTATTTTATCTTCTCTTGGCAAGTGTTACAACCCCAATAGCATGTCTTGACTAAATTACAACAACAGAAGAATTATTGTTCTTGTTTAAAAAACAAAATGAAATTAGAAACATTGTTTTTGAGTTGATAGTTATATGGCAGCTGTTCAGTGAATAGGAAAGAGTTTGTAATCATTCATAAGTCTTTAAAAAAATAATAATAGCACTTCAAAAAGATTACATTTTGTCTGCTGACGGTGTCTTCTGAAAGTATTTTGTTTTTTCTTTTACATTGCAAAATTGGTTAGGCAATTTAGTCTTACCCATTATATGTAAGAGATATTAGAAACTAATGCTCAGTTCCAGTGACTTAATCAGACAAGATTTAGGTAAGATTAGGAATTAGAAACTTCACACGATCTCTCCACTGCTGTGTCTGCCATGATTTGAATCAGAGTTGCCTCAGGTTAATGTTTTACAAGAACAATTGGAGTATGTTTACACTGATGCCAAGTTAAATTCTCAAAAGGTGGAATCAGTACTCTGCTACGAGTGTTAGATGGATGCATGCATGAGCTGGTAAGCAGATTACATTTTGATATCTTCTCTTATTTCTTGTTTTAGTGTTGCCTTCAGTAAAATGTGAGATTTGGAGGTCCAATTTGTCTTTCATTATTTTCAAAAAAGTGAGAGGCTTTTGTGTCTTTGGGGGAAGTATCTGATTTTTCCTGCTTGAAGCTTTCCAGTCTCAAAATTGGGTCCATTTGTTCTAATTCAACCCACATCTCAGGCTCTGGGTTTAGGTCTACAATTAAGTGAAACATATTATGTAAGAGTCATTTTTGTTGCTCTTTCATCCTGATTTTCACTGTGAGAAAGTAAATAAGAGATGTGTGGCCTAGTAAAGAAGTTAAACGAATATTTGTTCTGCAGTAGGTTATAGCAGTTCTGCAGTAGGATATTGCTTGAAAGTGTTAATTTGGGGAAAAATCTTTAAGTAGTATTGCTAGAAGGGACCTTGAAAGAATCTAGCCTGTCCTCACATTCCAACAGATACAAATACCTATTTCTGCAATACCTGATTTAGTTTATACTGTGTGTGTAAACTGAAGTCCACACAGCAGAGGCCTATGTTACTCCTTACCCATTAGAACACTTCCTGTTTTCATAACTACTTGAAGGCCTACTTTCCTTGCTGAAGAACTTGTGTCTGGCCAATTTGAACTGTTTTCTTCTCTCCTACCATGAGACACTTCAGGTTGCTCTGTAAAATGGGAAATACTTGCTGTTTGAGGGAGGATGATGGAGCTTGGGCAATTCCTTCAGAGAACATATTCAAGAAGAAGTGGAACGTCTTACTAAATTTTATTTCCAGCGTTTCCAAACAGCCTTTGAAGTAAAGAAAAGGTGAACAAGGGATTAGATCACACTGTGCTATCCAAAAGCACTGGTGAGGTGGTGGAAATTTTTAATGATTTAATTTCAGTGGGTGTGTTGTGACACTGTTGGTGGCTACCAACTATCAGAATTCATACGATAACTGGCATGATTCTTCAGAAAGAAATCTTGTTATCATCATGCAGTTGCAATGAACTCACAGTACAGTACTCTTTGCTCTAGTGCAGATAGTATGGAGGACTTTCCTCCAACACTCTTGAGCATCTGTTGGCGCTGGTAGTATAGGTCTTACCTTCAGTAGTACTGCACGGTGACAGTAGAGGCGTTATATTGGCACAGCTCTGACAGATAGCCTCAGCTCTTAGAAAGGCTGCAGAGCTGGATATGTTGTATTGTGTTTCTGATAGTTCCTGTGCTTTGGAGAAGGGATACTTCTGTGATGTATTTGTGTGATGGTCTGCCAACCCATTCAGTGTCCATAACATGAATTTCAATCCTCATTTCACAAAGAAATGGAAATCTGTTGGAAAGATGATGGGGAACAAGAAGAAGAGAGGGACACTAGAAAAAGAAGAAATGTATTCAGGGATTCACTAACAGCTGTTCTAAGTGTGGGTAAGGAGGTTATTTGTACATAATTCTGCATTTGAGTATGTTTGTGAAGAAACTGTTTGGATCCACAGAGTCTGCTTCAATTTTAGACATGAATTCTGCTTACACAGTGCACAGAGTAAACAGGATTTACCCTCCATTTTCATCAGTTCAATCTTTTCCAAAATAATTTCAATTACTATTTTCAAATGAATTAATGGGATTAAAAATGGTTGCAGAGGAAAAAAGAAGTGTGAAAGTTAAGGTCAACCTAGAGTGCAAGTCAGACTCTGGTTCAGCTTGGCACTTGGCAAAAAAGTGCTTCTAAAATCATGGAATCTCAGCAGAGATAGAGGTGAAGGCCAGAAATCTGTTAGAACTTGATCTGAGAAGAGCAGATCTCTGGACCAGCTGCTTGGCTGGAGCAATAGACTGCACAGGAAAGAATATATGAAGTATGAAAGAAAGAACAGCAATTTCTGTGGAAATGTGATGCTTCATGTACACCCTGCCCTTCGTGAATTCAGGTTTTTTCTTCATGTGATTGGAAAGAAGTGAAAGCCTGCATGTGCAGGTAGAACAGTAGTACTAAGGACTTGTTTGTTTTATAAATGAGTACATTTTAAGGTGCATCGACACAGTGATCGTTGCTGAACTGATCCTGGTGCTCAGTCAGTAAAGCCAGTCATCTGGGATAAGTGTGTCATGTATGCTTACCCTTGGTGACTAAGTCGTGGGACTTCGGAAGCTGGATCAGGGACTTGCTGCGTGATCTCAAGCAAGTTGTTTATAGTCATCATGTTTACTGTACCAGATGCTCAACAAACTGCCTGGGTTCATTCTGGGAAATAACACTGTGTTAAAAAACAGACACAGCTCCCAGACAGAAAAGTAATTTAGCTTAATCTTCTCTTTCCTCATACATGAAATGTGGCTTCTTGCTTTCCTCCTCTCCCCTGGTGAAGGCTTGAGTATTTTCACTAAAATTGCTTACTGCAGTGAAAATCACTATCAGCAGTTTAAAAGTTGTATATTCTAGGGTTCAGGTTTATCATATTCTACAGTTCCCAGGTGCCCCGGGTTGATGGAATAATATGTGCTGTATTGTGGTTTATGTATACTCATAATATGTATATCCGGAGTCATTTCAGATCAACTGTTTTTCACTGAATTATAGTCAGGCATTAAGGTACCTTCATTCCAGGAGGGGTTTATTCTTGTGCCATCCCATAAGGAGAAAAAATAAGAGGATGATGCACTTCAGTCTGTATTTATTAATGCGAAGTGGCATTATATTCCCTAAATAACAGTGCATTTCCAATGGTTCACTGCTGAAGGAAACACTGTGGTAACTTGGGCCATGATATGTTAGAAACTATACAGAGATCTAATGGTATTACCAGGAGAATGAAGTCTAATGGTTCACAAATTTTAGTTCTCAGATTCTCTGTAATTCTTGGACTTTGTGTTGATAGTCCATAAAAGATCAATCTCTTGCAGAAGGGAGAACAGTCAACTTCACAGTCTGGGAACAGAGCTGAGAACCTCTGGCTCTGACAAATTTTTCCAGGCAAGGCTTTCTGGTGCTTCTCGCACGAGCATCTGCCAAGTCACCTGATTTTATACTCAGCTCTACCAGAATTTGCAGACACAGATGCTGTCCAGGTTCAAAAGATCTTGGAGTAAATCTGCAGCTCTATTGGCTTCCGCCTCTGTCTTTCAGAGAGTTGCGCAGGGATTCAAATGTGCCAAGATGTTGAAATGCTGAATCATGTCTGCCTCCCAGCTGCCCTTCCACGACATAAGAGGCATATAGCTTTCTGAGGAATGTTGCCACCACCATCCAGATCTTGGAACAGTTCTATGGAGTCCTTATTGCTCACTCCACAAAGCAAGAGATGGGCAATACAGAGTTAGGAGGAAATTGTGCAAAAGTGATTTCAGACTCTGTGATACCCCGCCCAGAGACAGCTGCACACTGCTGCTCTGTGAAAAAAACTTAGGTGCCATTTATATTTCTGCTACCCTGGCTTAGCTGCTAAAATCTTCAGAAATCCAGTGCAGCAGAAAAGAGCTGGCCAAGTGCAAGGATCCAGGCATCTTCATCCAAGCGGAACACAGTGCAGATACCACATGGTGACAGTGTTACTGGAAATTTGCTTTCTAGTGTAGAAACCTTGCAATGACACTAGCCTTAGAATCTTGCAGCATTGCCGGGGTAGTTCAAAGCACTTACTGTGCAAGCCAAAATCCAAGCCAGTCCTTTTTAAGTAGCACATAGCATTGGAAGAGAAGAGGGAATATTCTGGCTTTCCATATCTGGGTTGTAGCCTGAGTATATCTCATTGTTGGCACATTCACTACTGTCTGGCAAACTTGAGTGCTGAGGGACTTGAGAATAGTGATAAAGTGGTATTGTCCTAGTGCTAGGGCTGTCCTTACCAGATAAGAAAGGGAAGAAAGGCAAATGTACTTCCACAACAACTTCAGTTATCTAGAGCCAAATGTGTGCCTGTGCTGGAGCTACACTTGTTATTAGCCTTCTAGATCTTTTCTCTGACCTCCCAAGAGTGTACAGACCAGGAGGTTTCCATGTTTCTGCATAGTACATAGGTCTATATCCTTAAATAGTCTTATTTTTGCACATCATCTTCTGTCACTGCAAACCACATTTCAAGATGATTCACTTATCTTCTTGTTGGCTGAAATTGCAACACTTTTCAGGGGAAGACTGTCAAGTTGTAAATGGTTTTTTTCAGTCCATCATACACATATTGAAACACAAATGCTGATTTTCCATGTTGCCACTTTCAGTTTCATCTCTAGTCTTTTATGGAGTAAAGGTGTTTTTTTTAATTTTTTTGTTTTCCATTAAGTGAATTTGTTATGAAAAGAATCTGGACGGCAGCAATAGATGCCTGCAATAGACAGAGGGAATGAGGACCAGCTGTAGCTGTTTGGCTTGCGGCCAGTTCTCCCAGTGCCCACACCAACAAGAAAAGATGTTGACAGCTTAGTAAATTTTATTTTGTTTAGAAGCATTGGCTGTTCACAAATTAGCTTACTAAAATATACATGTCTATTTTCTCTTCTAGCAAAAAGGATAAGAAAGAGCAAAGAACTTTTCTAAGTTAAGAACTCACAAGAAAGCTTTTATCTCTTTCACTAGTATGAGTGCAAGAGCTGTTCAGTAGAGTTTTGATGGAGAACAGTTTTCTTCCCCTAAGCAATAGCTAGTAGATCAATTTTGCTCAAGATAAACTTAATTTACATACTTATTTCCTCTGATTTAACCTCCCTGAGAGCAGGAGTCGTGGCATCTGTAAAGTCTTAATAAATGACTTAATCTAAGTCAGTCAGGTCTGGTTGCACATAAGAAGGTTCCCAGAACTGATTAATTTCTTTATTTCTTATTAAAGTAATAAGAATGCTTGTAATCAGACTGAGCTGTCTCTCTGCAATTAATAAGATAGGAAGTCAGAACAAGTTCCAGCAGTTGGCTGAATTACAAATTACAAAAAGAGAACCGCAGCAATTATCAGGTCATTGATCTGTTTAAATCAGTGACATCAGTTTGCAGTGGCCAGAGGGAAAATGCATGATATCCTGCCACAAGGCAGAGAAGAAATATGCTCTGCTGGGAAGAATAGGCCTAAGATGTGAAGCCTGATTCTTTTCAGCCATTCTGTAACATCCAGGATGATTGTTTGTAATAAGAGTCTTCAAGTGTTTCTGTTGTCTCGTAGAAACATCTGATCCTTTCACTTCCTGCTAAGATCTTGGTATCTGTGATGTGTGTGGTAGTGGGCTTCCCACTTACTACCTAATTACTCATTATACGTCCTTTGCTCTTCATATCAAATCTGATTTTTGTTTTATTTTCCCTGTTGTTTTCTGAGGAAAAGTAAATAGGTGCATAGCCAGACCAGTGATTGTTTATGGCAGTAGCTCCACCACTGGCTTTAGGCTCCCTGTGATTTGCTTACTTGCAGAGACACAAACAGTGCTTGCAGACCACGCACAGGTTGCTCAGCTCTTCCCCTTCTCAAGCACAGCCCAGGATCTGCTGGGCTGCCTCCAGAATCAGCATTCTTTGGCATTCAGGTAGGTCCTTGAAAAAACAAATGTTTTCAGCTGTCAATCTTCATTCTTGAGATTTGCCTCAGGCAAACCCCATAAAAATTCCCAGGCTTCGGAGGAGGACTTGAAATATGAAATCAACCGGAGTAATTCCACCCCTAGTCCAGTCAACCAAATAGTTCTGTCAGAACAAATAATTTTTAGTGAATAAAAGCAGAAGAAATGAGTACCCCCAGCATACTCTCAGCAAAACTTGCTTTAGATTATGGACTGCACTGACAGCGCTGTACTATACTCTTACTGCCCGACTTAGGTAGTTTGAGGCTTGATCAATTGTCTGTGCAAAAGTTTTTCCCAAAGCAAAGAACTCAAAAGACCTGTGCTCTGAAATAGCTTTCCTTTAACAAGATTCAATGGTGTCTCCTTCTCACTTTGCCATGAGCAGTAAAGGAGTGTTTGCGTTGTCATTCATGTTTCAGTAATTGCTCTAAAACTTCTCTAGGTTCTTACAGAAGGCAGTAGAGAAAGCCATGCTTTCTTATCTTACAGGACAAGACTTTTGCATTTCACCTCATCTAGGTGATAAAGTGAGGACAATAAAATTAGTTTGATCATGCCATATATTGTACCTTCTCAAGGTGCAGTCGGTGTATGTTGTGTCCTTTCTCTTCAGGATGGACTTGCCAGACAACCTTAGATTAACAAGGCAGGACCAAAGTTATACCCTGTTTTTATGCCTGGTGTTCTGCTTTCTGCCAAACTTGTTTCTGTCCTTTCCTGCTTCAGTCTGACCATGTGCATTACTGCCTTCCCAAATGTTAAATTCAGTTGAGTAACCACTGTGTCAGTGCCAGCCTGAGCCCTAACAGATTGCATACCCACTGTGAGGCAGAATGTCTTTCCGCATGAGGCTTTCATATTCCAGATTTCAGGCTTTTTCACATAATGATTCCTGTATTTGGTATGAATATATGAATTCATGGGGCAGCGTATAGTAGGATTTGTCACGTGAAATTCATGTGATTTAATGCACATAGCCAATTACTGTGGACACAGTATTAATTAAATTCTTTCCCTGCAGTATAGGCTCTGTGAAGAACAGCTTGTCCCAAACCATACTTCTGAAGCAGAAAGTGAGTTATCTCTCCATGTGACATATTAGTCATCACAAAATCTTTTAGTGAGACTTTTAATCAGCATGCTTTGGCTTTTCTTCACCAAAATGTGAGATCTGAAACATTACCTAAGATCAAATTATGTCTTCTGCAAAAAAAGTCCTGAGGGAAACGGAATGGAAAATGTTCTCTGCCCACAGATAACAGAATGTTCTTGGGCTGGGTCAAGACCTGAGGTGCTGCCACATCCCTAAGCAGGGGAAAAGCTTCTCAGATCTCATAGAGGACTCTCTGCTACTCTGTAAGAGCTGCCTCCCCATTTCGATTCCCAGAGCTGCAGCTGCTTTGGGATATTTAGATTTTGCTGTGGGGATGTTTCTTTGTGGGAGGCACGTGCTGAAATTCACCTGCTGAGTTCCTGTGAAGCATTTGACTTAGGGCAGTGTTGGAGCAGGGAGTTGAGGTAGGCCTTTTAAAGCTAATGTGCTACTTATTGGGCTGACATTTCTTCTGACCTCTCCTGGAGATGAAAAACAGAGTTAGATATTGTGTTCCTGGCCCAGCCCCACTGCACTTGCCTCCTCAAAGCAAGCCCCCAGCACAGCTCTCACAGCTCTCTGTCTTGTGGGTGAAAGCATGTAATTAAACCTGCCTACAAATGATGCCCTGCAAGGATGGGATGCATAGGTCACATGCGTCAGACTTCCTCCTGATTTCCAACCTTGCTGGGCACTTTGTTACTGTGTCCCTGTGAGAATGAGAGGAATTACACTCAGCCAGCCAGTGCGCTGGCAAGCATTCAAGCTCTGCACAGAACGGCTGTGTTGGCCAGAACTGCTTGGTTCACTGTCCTATCTTCAGCCAGGCTGAATAGATGTAGAAAAGCACCCCTCATTAAAGAGCATTTAAGTTCCTTCACTGGTGCTTTGAAATATTTTCCCATCTCTCTATCTGTTAATATTGGCAAGCGCCTGTGTTGGCAGGTTCTTGTGCTGCCAGCTTTCATGCTTTTGTCAAAAGCTATTGAGTTGCTCTGCTAAGCTTCAGCTCCTGCTGCCAAATGATAAATGACAACCTCTAGCCTTGTTTTTTTGTGGCACCATATCTGAATTTAAAAATCTAGCAACTAGAAAGGAAAATAATTGTTTGTTTATAGTTGTTACAGTGGTAATACTGTGCTGTTGTACTTCCATATGCATACGTTATGTACGTGTGGGGTATTGACTCCTCAAAACTACCTATTAAACTGGTTTAGTTCTCTTCAAAAACTCCTTGCTGAAGAGTATCGATTCTAAACTTTATCACAAGACTTTGCAGGGAGGAATTCTTCACTGATCCACATCTTCACTCTGTTTTGGTTTGGGTGCTTGGATAGAACTTCTCTCATGCTCTCTCATGCTGTAGGTTTGTTGGTGTGACCATGGGTATCCACACCTTTTTGGGGTATTTTCTGAGGCAGAGAACTTCCCTTGCTTCAGGCAGCTCTTGGGCCTGGCAGAGGTGGGCCTGCTGTCCTACCTGCTGCCCTTTCTGCCACTCTCTCCTCCCATAGCAAAGCAGGCAACCGGCTGCCCTTCTGAGCTGTCAGGATCACACCACCGCTTCACTTCTACTTAATGCCAGCTCTGGGGAACTGTGCTGTTGATACCAGAGGTTCAAGATTAGTAACGGTTTATTGCAGGTCACAGCCTGGCTCTGTTCTTTGCTCCACCTCTGCTGTGGACGCTGTCCTGTGGGGAGAGTTGCTGCTGCTGCTCTGCACAGCATTCTCCAGTTTATTTCCTTTGGGAGAGCTCTCTTGCAGAGTCAAACCCAGCTTTGTGTGCTTTTCTCCACGAGGGAACTAAAAGTGGAGAAGTGATGTGACTAAGTAACACCAAATCATGAGTCAAAGTGAAACCCAGAAGCCCTTGGCTTCTGTGGCTGTTTTCCTCCTGCTTGAAGGGAGCCGTGTGACGGGTGCCTGTAAGAGGTACTGTGTGCCGAAGGCTGAATAAATGTTGCTTGTGTGCGAGTGAACACAACCTCATCTGTCTGTGATTGGTGCACAGAGAATGAGTTCCATGGATGTTCCTGTGGTTAATTACAGAGCCAGCTTGTCTCCTGCTCTGCAGCTGCGTGGAGCAGGGCGGTCCCGCAGCAGGCGGAGGAAGCCTGCCCAGGGCTCACAGTGCTGTGATGACCTTGCAGGGACCACTGGAGGTCTCATGCCAGGGAAGAAAGAGGGAGGGCTTGTTTGCATCTACAGAAGCTGTGGAGAGTGAGCTGTGCCACTCCTCTGGGCTCTTTGAGGGGTTTGAGGCCTGAGAGACTCATGAGGACAAGAAGAAAATGTGTTGCAATATTAACTGAACAGATGAGGAGTTGTTGGGTTGTTTGCATTCTTGGCTCTGGCCGTACAAGGCAACTAAAATGCTATTTCTTTATCCTCTACCTTTTTTTTTTCCAAGATGCTTTTGCCTGTTTCCTGGTTTTGTTAAGTAGCAGCATCCAGTCCTGTCACTGAGCGCACAGTCACGAAGGGTGCCGTGCTATATTTGTGCTTTATGCAATATTTGTGTTAAAAAGCATCAGTCTAAATAACCCAGTGTCAGTAAAGGATGACCCTGAAACAAACGGTCTGAAGCCCTGTATAACTGCTCTTTCCCAAAAGTGAGTAATGTGATGCAAATGGAAAAGATTGGTCTTAAATAAGTCAGATCCAGCTCATAAATCTGATTTAAAACATCAATAGCTGAATATCTAAACCAAATAGAACATTGAACATGTTGATTAAGTGCACACCACACACAAAAAAAAGATCCAGAACTGGTTCTGTCTTCCATATGGATTTAATTGGTATCTGTTATCTGGTATGCTGATGTTTTCAGCATCTACTTAAATGGACTGCAGTGCTCAGACATCATGTGATGAAGCTTCTATCCAAAATTACTTTTGTGTCCTTTAATCCAAGCTGGAAATTCCTATCCCTCCTGGCCGTCCATCTCAAGATCAAGTGCAGCTGTTTTCCCTGCAACTCTGTCTCCCCTTTCCAGCTGGACTTCTGTACCGCTGATTTTTTTTCAGACCTTTTATAGATCTATCTGTAGTGCTTGGACTGTAATCTGCACACTATTTAATCACAGGAAAATAATTCTCCAAAACTTTGTCTATGCAGAGTACAAACTGAGGAAGTCTGAGAATACACCTAGAAGAGAAAAAGTCAAGAGAAGAGAAGGTCATTTCACCCCCCCCCCCCCCCCCCCAAATATGTTCATTGGTATACCTTATTTCAAATAAATTCATGGTAGCTTGGACGTGCAATTCTGAAAAGAGCTGAGACGTTTCCTGTACTTAGGGTACAGTTCATCTCTGTGCTTAAGATAGCCTTATTTTGGTATCTCAAGTATCTATGTGCCATCTACCAGTCTGTGTGTGCTACTCAGTGTTACTCTGCTAATCAAAATGCATGCTAGATTCTTCTGAAAAGGAAATCTGGCTCTTAAAGTGTATGCTCCAATTACTTAACATATCAATAATTTATTATAATGTGCTTCTAAAGATAAATGGATGAATTACAGCCAAGCTATTGGGTAGAATGAGTGACACCAGCCTAGCAAGAATTATTTTAGAAAAAATTGTAATGTTTCTTTCACAAATAACACAAGGTGAAATCTTGATGGCACATCTTCAGAAAACCAATTTCTATTTCTAAACTATTTTGATTTGCTGAGATTCGGGCAGGTGGCCTGACATAGGATTCTCTGAATCATGAAAGAGGCCAATGTTCTTTCTAGCTGGATATATTGAGGCAAGAAAGATAAAAGTTTTGATTTAGGAGCTGATTTTCAGGAAGTTCAATCTCTGCGAGCAGTTCAGGATACAGAGCAGAAGCGTTCAGCAAATCAAAGCTGTATAAAATGTTATATATTAATGCCCATGTCTGGGTTTTAATAATTTACATTAAAACCATTAGTGGGACCACGAAGGGAATTTGCTGCTGGATCCAACGTGATTTCACAACTCTCCTAATGAAAGAATAGGAACTACTTCAGTTCAATAGCCCTTACTCCTGCCCAATAATTTAGGAGGAAAGGGTGAGGCAGCCCATCACGCAAAGTACAAAGGAATGTATATCCTTGGCTTTTCAGAGGATAGCAAAATAAACTATATAAAATAAAGAAGTTGCCTCAGACCATATCCATCCATACTTACTGTCTCTGTAGTATGTTTAACCATCTCTCTAACAATGTGTGATAATAGTTAGGTCCTGATTTCACTGGTATACTTACCCCAAGGCAGACAAAGAAATTAAGCTTAACGTGATATTGTTCAAAAAATAATTCCATCTCTCCTTTTTCCATAAGCAAGCAATATAATTCTGACAAGGGGAAAAGGTTAGGAAAGGGAAATGCATTTTTTTAATACAGAATAGCGGTCTCTAAATCACAGGATACCATCCATCTTCCCAGGATGTGTCTGACACTGAATTTCCTATACTGACCGTGAACAAGAAATACCTTATCAAACATCCTGAATGTTGCTCCCCTTTGGATCTAATTATGTAATTTGCTAGTCAGAGTGTTTCTGTGATATTAACATATGCAGAGGTTGTAACTGTGAAACTCATTGAATATCTCTTTCAAAATTAGTTTGTAATTATGCAAATAAACAGTGTGAAACAGATGCGTGCAGATACAGTGGTGAGGGTTGATTAAAGGTATGGAAGTCATCAGGGCGACATTTGAGATTTGTTAGAGACTGTAGAGTTGTGTGACCTTGCTCGCTTCTTTTTAGAAGAAAAATGTCGCCTCTTTCCTAAGACACTGTTAAACTATTCTTCCTGATGTAAATCTAATTAAAATCTAAATTATATAGTTTTCTGTTCTATACATTGATAACTCTTGCTTCCTCCAAAGTACTTGACAGCAGCTGTCAAGGAGTGTTTTTTCTGAAATTCCTGTGCACTACATGCAAAATTATTTTGAAACCTTTCATTTAGTGGCTACATAAAGGCTGAGCTCATCTGAAAATCTAACTTTGTTTATGTAGAGAGTTGATGCTGGGAGCAGTCAAGTATTTCACACAGATAATCCTCATGGAGTCTCCGTGGGTCGTCATCTTCAGCAAGAGGCTGCAAGGAACAGGGAACATGATGTGTTCTGTAGATGAAGATCAGCACCAAAAACCCGAGAGACACTAGGCCTGCATATTTGCCTTTCAGAGCTAGGATCTTTCACTATGCTTTTGAGGCTCCTTCTGGCTTTCTTATCGCGCTGTCATCATTAGTGACTAGGGTTAATAATTTGTATTGTCTGAGAGTGGTGGAGGAAAGATTTGGCAGAGCAGTATGATTCACTCCAAGAAGAAATTTGGCCAGCGAGTCATTAAAACACACACACCCCACAGCAAAACATGTGATGAACCCAGAGCCAAGTATCTCTAGAGGATGTGTAAATAACAAGTAATGGAGAATCAATTAAATGACAGCTGGCCCGTCAGAGTTAAACAACTGAGAAAAGGAAGTTGCCTACAATTCACAGCAAAGCACATGATGAAACAGCAGCACACTCATGACTTCTGGAATCACTGAGCGGGTAATTCAGCCTTTTCAAGCTGCAGTGGTGAGTCACCAAGTGTTTTTCTGGGTGTAAGCCTTCAGGGACAATGTTGGCTGGAATGGAAGTGACCTCGACAACAAGCACAGATGTGGGGCATTCCTAAAGCAGAGAGGCAGCAGGTCAAAGGACACAGCTAGGATTTAATTGTGGCTGTAATTAAAGAACCATTCGTCAGGCCTCAAGAATGCAGATCCATTACATGTCTCAGACTAGATAGGTGCTGTTAGCAAATGATAATTACATATGCTACCTTGAATAGAAAAGTAATTCAAACTGGAATGTAACCAAGTTGTAAAGGCAGCAGTGACTGGGTAAGAACCACCAGGGGATTTTAATTTCTTTGCTATTTCTATAGCATTAATGGTGAGGCATTCAGTTTTTGTTTTGAAGGCCTACAATCAAGATTAGTTTTGTTGCAGTATCATTAAAATCGATGGAGCAGCATTCAGGATAGATTTGGTTGTCTGTGTGTGATCGCAGAACGGTGATCAAAGAATTATTGAAACTATAATATTTGAACAAAATGCTAAGAAATTGTAACATGCTCTAGCATCTCTGAAGTGAATACAAGCTTGTGACCACACAGTAAGAGTGCATATCTCTGTATCTTTGTATTCATTAACTCTCCATGCCAATCTATAGAGTAGAGTGCCCTGGAATATTTTAAAAACCTTCAAAATTAAGTCTTTGAAAAAGCAAATGAACAGAGCCAAGCTAGCACAGAACAGCGGGTACATCAACTGTGCTCCTGTGCTCCAGAAGAACAGGCATCCCTATAGAAAGAAGGAAGAGAAATTGCTCCCTGATTGATTTTTTGTTTCCTGCTAAACCTTGATTTATTTAGGAGTTTCCAGAGCACCAAGGCAGGAGTGCACTCCTTGGACACATCTCTTTGCTATGGTACTCTGTAATTGTGATGGCAGCCAGTGCCTGGTAGGCTTCATTGTTGTAAAGAAGGGCTCAGTTCTCATGAATTTCCATGACTTTGCTGCTGACAGAAGCTCCTGTTGTCTGGGCAGAGCTGCCATCCATGCTGCATGCCAGGTCTATCACCAGAGAGCTCCAAGTTTGAAGGACAGTGATGGGAAACTGTGTTCAAGCTTGACAAATCACTGCTGCCATTCACTGATACAGTAACAATAAAAAGTCAGAAAATACAGAATTTATCCCTACATACCTCCCAAGCAACCATGTAGGAGGGGCCACAGACAGCAGCCAGTATAACTCTTGAAGCCTTCTACAAAACTGATTGTTTTAAAGGGCAATCAATTTAAATTGTGTAAAAAAGATCTCTCTGCCTTTTTACCAGCAATGGCTACCTGCTCATTGTACTGAAATCTGCTCCCACCACTGAAGAGAATCCATCGGCCCAAAATATAAAGCTTGATCCAAAGCTTCTCCATGATCAGTAAAGGGCTGTGTGTCAGGAAGACTGCAATCATTTTTAATGGTGACTTGTTGTAATTAAGTAGTACATTATCCTCCACCTTGTGAAATTCTCTTTAAATATTTTCTTCTTGTGCCCAAGGAAGTGTGTCATTTACATTAATTAACACTTTTCTCTTTGTGAAATTACACAGTGCAGCATAGCCCCTGTATGTGAACCAAGATTTTCTGGGATAAAATTAATGAGATTTTCTGGTGTAGGTTTAAATCGTGCAAGATCTTTTCGGCTGCAAATGGTCCACATAATGTTTAGGCTTTAGAAATCAAGATGAAGAGTGTAGAACTGGGTAGAGTATGGTTTAGGAGTACTTGAGCAGTGTCACTATACTAAGTGCACAGAGTTAGCTCAAGGATTCCTTTCCTCACCAGTCTCTGACCAATGTAACATAACAGCCCCAAACAACTCTATTTATGAAATTATAAAAAAAACCAGAAAATGAGACATAAAAGAAAATGCAAAGAGGCAGTTTGCAACTTCCTGAAGCTCGAAAAAATTTAAGAAGTGTTGTTTTGCCTTGACCAGCTATTTAAGCATAAAAAGAGATTTTCTGCAGTCAGAAATTCTTCCTGGTTTGGAAAATCCCAACATACACATTCCATCAGCTCAGGCAAAGCCAAAAGTGTTTGCAGCTTGGCAGAGGGTTTTCCTAATGAACAAGTAGCATTTATTTCATAATATTGCTTTGTTTTAGTCTCGTATAGAACAAAACCAAGGCTGAGCTTTAAAAGCCTCCTTAAGAAATTATTACTGTAAAATTGTAAACGTCCTTCCTTTGCTCTTGAGGACAAGGAAAATAGCATGGGGTGGACTGACTCTGCCCTCACGTGATTCTCCTTCTCTTAGATGAGCTGAGATCAGAAAGTACTGTCTCCCACCCTGGCACCTGCCCTAGCATTTTCAGTGACAAGAGAGGAGCCAATCTGGGAGTGCAGTCTGTGTGGAGTCTGTTGTCAAAAAAGGTGTCTGGAAGGGTAGAGCTGATGCAGGGCATGTTATGCATGTGCTATAGTTCCACGGTTAAGCCACTCTTCATCTTGTAGCACTTGGAATTTAACAGTCACTTTCACAATATTTTTTGCCCATTTTGAAATTCTGCAGTCCTCAATAATATGATTTTTTTTTTTCCTTTGGAAACTGTAACAATCCATTAGCATCATAAAATATTACATGATTCCTACTGTGCATTGCAGTATGTTTCCTTCACAGACCTGGCTAATGATCTTCCTAGGTCAGAACCAGAGATGCTGACTCAGAGGTAGACTCCTTGCACCTTGCACCCCTATTTCCACATGTTCAATCCAGGCATTCTAGTCCACTGACATTTGCACTGAAAGGTCCTGCTCTGGATGCTGGATAGCAAGATGTGGGACCAGCTCCTCCACCCAATAAAACCACAAATATCACAGAGAAAAGACTGCACAGACTGAATTTTGATTTCCTACATGGGATCTGCAATTTTGGGTGATGCTTAAGATAGTTCTCTTTTTTTTTTCTGCTCTCTCATTCCTACACTTCTTTTCACAATTAGATTTTACCCCCAGGAGATGATTTGATATTTTAATGTTGTTGGACTTTTGCCTATTTGATCAGCAGAGGTGCTGAAATCAGCAGGCTACTGCTGGCTTTTCCTCATAGGTCCCATATTACCCTGTGTATCAAGCATCTGGGCTGGGCAGTATTATCCTTACTCATGTTGATGAGTAATTACAACACGACACGAGCGATGTGAAGGTTGCAAAATATCATGTGTACCTCTGCACTTGTGTTAGGTATCAGGAAACTGTTCTCTAACTTCCTAGCTGAGTGGAGTAAACTACAACAGCTATCAGCCACTGTGGAAGGGCAGTGGACTGACAGCATGAGGTTGTTAAGTTCCTTGTGTTGTGTTATGATGTCCTGTAGCCCCAGGAGAACCCTCTCCAAAGCCCAAAACAAGAGACTTCCTCTCAGATGTGAAAAATTCTGTGTCAAGGCCAAGTGACTTCTTTCTCATCTACCCTCCTGCAGAGCTTGTCCCTTAGATGAAGATTTGCTTCCACGTTTTTAAAGCTCATTAACTATTTTTCCTTGGAACATGTTACCAAAGAGGTGGATGCACTCTGAATGGATTTCAATCAATTTCTCGTTCGCCTGATTGGGTATTTGTTAGTTTCCTCCTGAAAGAAAAGAAAAAATACAGCCAACAAACAGGAAAAGAAAACACCAATCTCAAAACAGTAACAACAAAAGGCATTTTTTTCTCTGCCCAGTTTAGGAAAACAGATCAGATTTAAAAAGATGTGAGCTAACATGTTCTTAACACCCCCACCCCCAAACAAATTAATCATACATGCTGGCTTAAAACAGGTTTAACATATCTCAGAGATTAGAATCAGTCTTTGTCTCTTTCCTAGCTGGCTTGCTTTTAGATGTGACCTCCTTTTCTCCTCCAGACACATGCTCTTTGTCTGCTGGGACCGCTCTCCTTTAAACCCATCCTGACAGTTACCTTGCTTCTCAGTCACTCCCAAAGGACCAAGACTATTCCAAGTGGTTTCCTCAGACTATAATTAGCTGCCTCTCTCTTTTCCTTCTGTTTAAAATTGACGTTATGCAGCTTTTCTCCCTATCTTCTGCGGTCTCATCCCCCATCCTGTCCTGCTTTGGAATATATGTAAAAGGAAACACTACCCTATGGGACTAAAAGCACATTGTTTAATGAAGACAAAAATACCAAATTTCATAGTAAAGAATCAATATTTTCTTCCTTTCCCATTAGGCTGCAACGTATCCTCTTGTTACCCAAAATATGCACTGCCTGCTTGTTACTGAAATACAACATCCTTTTCATTTTTCTAGTCAGAGTTATTTCCTTGTTTATTTTTGTAGACAGCACACCGTGTTTTCCTTTCTTGCTCTAGTGTAGTCCTCTCCCCTATGGCAAAGCATATTAAGTTTTCATCTGTTTCTGTCAGTAAACCAGCTTCTGAAAATGTAAATCCAGAAACAGTTCTCCCAGATTCAAAGATTTAACCTAAGATGTGACTTCTTGGCTTATAATGGATCTGAAGCTGAGAAGTCTCCAAAATCTTACAAGCAGAGAAGCTTTCTTACCAAATTTCCATGTCGGCATCAGAGATATTACTGTTTGCGTAGCGGAGTTTAGTGTCAGTACTTAGTTTTAAGCTTCCCCCAAAAGAAAATAATCTTCTAACAACCAGCTCTGCAAATTTAAGAAACTCATCTTAGTTAAAACAAATTATGCATCAGCTTTGCAGCTCTTCTCTGCTCAATTATGCAAGACTCAACACTTGATTCACCAAAAAAAAAAAACAAAAACCACCAAAAAACCTGAAATGCTATTTTAAGGAATTTCTTGTATTAGTTTATCCAAGCTTTGAAATCAAAATGTGGTGATTATTAGCATTCCTTTGTGATTTAACACAAATGTATTCCTGTCTTTTTAAAAAAGTATTCCTTGGAAATTACAAAGGAGAACATTTTACAAGATAATTTTCTAGCCTTTTTGATAGGCTCTGGCAAGTATGCTTTTATCTATGGAACTGTGTTCCATAGATACGGAATGTAAACAAACAATTTGTTAATCAATTCAAACAGCAATTTGGAATTAATATGGAAGCATAGCAGCCAGTTCTTTTGATTTATTTATTTTTTAAAATCTTTTTAGCTTATGACATTTTGTAGCACACCAGTTCACTCCGCTAATGAAAGCAAAAGTCCAAATGGCATATAGCAGTTTGATATTTCAAAATAGGAAGGAGGTGATAGCAGGAAAAAAAACAGTGAAATTTCAGACCTTCAAACAGAACCGAGAGAATAATTTCCAAAATTCCCATGAACTAGATATTTGCAAAACCTCTGAATAATTAAAGACTAGAGGATAGGAATTTTCCTCAGAAGAGAATGTTTCCCCTTTGGTAAATTATAAGATGCTGACTTTTTTTTTTATTAGAGAATCTGAGTGTGTACATTTCACAGAAAGCAGATGTAAAAGAAATTAAGATGTCATTCATTCAAAAAAATCACAGTGTTTTCATTTAAAAACCCAGGGTTCCATTGTTAAAATCCTAAAGCCAGGAACTACATAACCGCAGTCACATCTGAGTGATTTGGGCCTCGCATTGCATGTTCAGAATAACTGCAGATCATTGCTTCAATGCAGGTACCCAAAGCAGTGTTCCAGTCATAGGACCTTCCCATGTCAGCCTTAGTCCTGAGAAACTCGAAATCATTTCCACGCTTCCTTCTTGTTGTCTCTATCAGTTGGACTGTAAGCCTGAAGTCTTTCATGCGCTGAATCCAGCTTCTCCACCCAGTCCAAGGGGATACTGCATGTTTATATACACCAATTTAATTGCCCTATCAGAACAGCAGAATAAACACCCATTTAAGTTCTCTCAAGCTACAAATTACAGACTACACAAATCTTACTTATTTCCTCTCTACTGCACTACAGGAAATCTGGTTCCTTCTTTTTTCTGAGATTTTGCCCTGACTCAGGCTTCAGCCAAACAAGAACTGGCCCAAGTAGCCAGAGATATAGAAGCTGAATTTAAGATACAAGAAAATGGAATGCATGAGGAATACAATGGTGAGTAAACAGTGACTGTTATAACCTTAGATAACTCTATAGGGATGGTTTTATCTCCCTATTGACTACACTCGCATTGTTCCAGGCCACGCCTTAGAAAGCTGGGAGAAGTACAGAGAAGGGCAATCGAGCAATCAAGGACTGACATATAAAGGCAAGGAATGTTTTCTTCAACAAATGAGGTGGTGGGTAAATGGGGAGCTGATGTATATGGTGAAATAGAAGCTCCCAATATCAGAATCCCCAAAAGAAAGTGGATATCTGTTGAAATTCAGAGCCAGTATATACAAAATCAGTGAAAAAAAAATCTTGAATTTTTACTTTTGAAGGACTCAAAGATAGCTCTACTTTGAGAAGAATTAGTTTTGTACAACTGCAAAGAACGGCCATCTGCCTGGTGAAAGAAAGGAAGTGATGAAAAATAAGCAATATGGCTTTCCAAATACAAATAGCAATAAAGGAAAATAAGGAATAAGCCTTTATTAATTAGCATTATCTAGAGGAATTTCTGGTAGTTAGATTGCAATTAGCTGAACGGGAAACTAGCATATGAGCATACAACATCATTTATTAGTGGAAGAAACTTTCTATGGAAGGTATGTATTAAGAGTGTTCAAACTGTGGTACACAAAGCTGGCATCAATGTGCAGAAAAGATGCACCACTTTCTACTTTTATTTTTAGATGACCTTCAGCCCCTAATACATCAGTGCACTTCCCAATGCACTGCTGCCACAGCCAGCTGAAAACAAGCCTTAGGGAGCAAAGTGCAGCAGCAGTAGAATGCTGCCAGGCCCGCACTGTGCTGGCTCAGGCTGTCTCTGTGCCAGCACAAAGTGTCATCGCACAGCCATTAATGTACTGCTGCTTTAAAACACAACTGCATCTCCCTCCTCACTTGCATGGCTCACTGAAAGCCCACAGCAGAATCTGCTAGTTCAGCTTTCCCAGTGAACAGTCAGCTTACTCTGTTATTGCAAAACCTAGCTTGTGCTAAGAAGGGAGGGAAAATAATAGATGCTCTTAGGTTACCCTGAATTGCCTATTGGTATTCACGTTCCAGAAGCCAACTCGTAAGGACAGCAAATATGCAAGGTCAGTTATTTTTGAAACTAAATCTGTTGGTTCATGAAGATACCTGAAGGAGGCCTGCTGCCAGGGAAGCTAAGGGAGCAGGCCTCTGCATGAAGGAAGCACATCTTCCTATCACACATGTAGGGAACAGCTCTGGATCCCAGAGGAACAGCCCTTCAGCTGAAGTTCCGCTCTGCCTGTTCATCATCTTCTTCCAGATCACATGACTGAGAGTCTGGAGAGTTCAATCCTATAAATCATCTGACCTTGAGGAGAAGCCTGCCATTACAGCTGCTTTTGTACAAGGATGCTTCTGAGCAGCTGCAGCCTGAAAAAAGCCCCAAATGGTTGCTGCCAGCTAGGTCAGAGCTGCAGTTCAGCAGGGATCGCTGGGGACTGCAGGCACAAGGTCAGCATTGTGAGAGGTGGCCTGGAAGGTGAGGCCACTGGTGGGCTTCTACATGCTGGATAAAGCAGCTCGGCAGATGGGAAATCCAGAGACAGTAGGATGAGGGAGAGCCTTGATTTTGGTCAGCGTTGCAGCTGGAGCACCAACACGGGCAGTGTTGGTAACAAGGGCTTGACTGGCGTGCACAGCAACATGCAGTCAACTCAACGACTAAAGCAATATTATGGGGAAAACTCCTGCTAACTGGAAATGAAATGAGCAAATAAATTTCTTCAGCCAAGTGTCCCCAACATGCCTTGATAAGTGCAAAAAGAAACGTAGTGAAGTGATACATTTAGTTTTGAAAGGGGCACAGCCAGGCAGAGAGCTTGCAGTTGTACTGCTCACAAGTATCTGTTCAAAGTGTGGGGGGAAAAAGGGGAGAATGCTGCAGGCTTATGCTGGGAAACAAAGCTTGAAAACAGAAGATTCGCAAACCAAAACTGCAAATATTAGCAGGTTTTCTGCCTCTGTTGCACTGTGATCAAGGCTTAGTTGTTTTATGTGTTTTTTCTTCTTTTAAATGTCAGATTCCAGTCCCATTTCCTCTTTCATTTGTTATGATAACTTTAAAAGAGTATCCTTTCAATTTAACTCTTCTGCATTGTTGTCTATAGCAACAGTATTTTAAATCTTGGACTGATGGAGCAATGACTGGCAAAAGGCGGCAAGCTCGTGATAAAGAGCCCCTTTTGGATAAACCCTGCAGACAAACCAAATGATGTCACGTGGTGGAAAAAAAGCACAGGTGGGCTCAAGCAAATTAGGAAAAGTACTCTATGATACAGCAGGTCCTCTTTGTCCCCAGATCTGGGGACATCTCACAAGTAATCACATTGCTGTGAAGTAATTAAGGTTCATCTGCTAGTTGGATGAGCTAGGGCTTTTTTTATATGTTCACTGACTTGCTCGTGTCAAAACCAGCTGTGTTCAGTCTTTTTTTTTCCAAACAACAAAACGGATTAGAGCTCAGAATCAAAAAAAAAAAAAAAAGGCTTTGTGTGGCTAACCACAAACAGGACACATGACTGAGTGCTGTATCTGTATCTCTTACATCTCTCTCAAGTTCAAAAACTTTGGACAAGGCTATTCTGTAAACTTAAAGGGGAAGTTTCAATTCACAGAATGCATTTCTTGCTCCCTACCGAATTAAGTTTTAGAGTTTACTACCTGTCCCCCAGATTTAGAAAATCTGCACGTTGGAAAGGAAGCTGCAGAATTTTTCTGTCTGCTTTCTTTAACCTCTGTGTAAAAGTCAAATTTCCTGGAAATTTTCTCAGATTTTTGGACAGCTGCCCTTACAGGAGAAATAAAACCACCCCTAAGGCTGCTTTTGGTAATTCAATGAAAAGAACTGTCAGCTAGTGTGAACGAAGATATGAAATGCTTACATCCCAAAGGTATCATTTTTTTGTTTTTTTTTTAGCACTGGTAATGAATGAAATGCTTGCGTAGACTTGGTAGTAACAGTGGTTTGCCAAAAGGATTTAAAACTCCTGTAAGGAGTCTTGGAACTGCCAAATATAAGTTTAAAACTCCTCCTAATGAACTGTCCGAAGTGAAACGCTTTTTATTTTTTTTTAAATCCAGATTTGAAGCAGTGATTATGAACAATTTCTTAGATACTTAAAATTTTCTGACCAGCCCACAGTCGCATAATTCCTCAGCAGCAATGCAAGGTATGCAGACTACAAAGCCTGCTTTGTAGACGATCATCTTGCCAGAGGCTTTGCTTTTTTTCTTCTGTTGTACAGTATTATCTCCTTACTAGGATAGCATGGTTTTATTGGCTATGACTTTAATACACAAAAAGTATGGTAAAAAGGAACCTCAGGATTCCGAGTTCAGTTTTCAAGATAGAAAAAATTGTATAAAAGGAGAACATCTAGTTACACAATAATGAAATTCTTGAAGGCTACTACTTTTTCCTTTATTCCTTTTTGAGTTTGTCTGGGCTAGATTATGAGTAGGAGAACTAATATGGGTTGACAGAGAGAAACCTACATGGACTGGAAAGAGGTTTCACAACTATTTCTCTAGACAGGGAGACATAGATAGTAGACAGCACAGATGAACAACCTCCCAGAAACTGTTACTTTGCATTTGCTTGTTTTTTTGCTAATGTTCATTAAATGTGAGTATGAATCTTGGGGGGTTGATTGATCTAGAATTCCTTTCTATTGAGTACTTTAATTGTCTAGTATTTGTAAAGGAAATAGCAGTCACAGAGGGATTTAAGGGGTAATGGACAATAGGGCCTGGTTCAATCTTTTGGTGATCTTACCATAACAATACCACCATACTGCATGCATTGTGCATGGGAACATAGTCAGCCAGTGCTGCCACACTGGCAGAATCACAGGTCCTCCCCACTGTGATAGCTCAGATCCCAGAAGAAGAGGGCTCAAATCCCTAATGTTAGCCCTGCAACACTCTGCAGCTTTCTCCTCTATCTGTATCTTCAAGGCAACTAGCAATCTGTGCATCAGAAGGAAATTTGGGTTCTATCCTTGGCTTTTTAAAGGATCTTGTGTATGTGCACAGTCAGCAAAAAGAGCTGGAGAGCAAAGAGCAACTCCACGATTCTCCAGAGCTCTTGCACCACAGCAGGAGAAAATGGAAATAAGCCACAGGCATTCAGCACTCCTGATAGACGGAGCCAGCAGTGGTGAGAATCAATAGTGCTGATAGTGCCTCACTTTTGCTAAAGTCAGAAAACAGCATATTTGGAAATAGTGTACTTCTTGAATATTCTCTTTACTAAATCATATTCAAGTTTTCAAAAAAGATGAGTTCAAGACCTATTGAGCATAGCAGTCATTGCATTGAGACCCGAATGAATACAAAATATTAAGAAAAATCCAAACGCAGGCCAATAGAAGTGTATGAAATGCACATACAGTGGTATATATACATGGTATGCTAACAGTCAGTGTGCAGGCCTAAAAGGAACGCAAAAATTCAGAATGATACTTGTGTCAGGTGTTTCATGTTATCTGTTCCATTCCTTGAACAAAAAGCCTGGATTTTTTAATATTTATTTCAAAGCTTATTCTATGTAACCAGCTTTACAAAAAATAGCTCTCTCAGTGTCCAACAGCATATTGCAATGGCATTTTGTTTCCCATCCTTTTAATTTCTTTTTTTTTTTTTTCCTTTTTTTTCAAGGTATCTTTTTTACCTCTTCAGCAGTCACCGGTTGTTTTCATGGGTTTTTGAAAAAGAAAATTGAATCCAGGAAGTTCAGTACCAGCATGATTTAAAACTGTTGACTTTTACAAAAATGTGTTAAAAAACCCCACCCCCTCAGAGCACAGAATTTTAGCTTAGCACAGCACTTTCCCCCCAGTGTAAAGAAAACAGCGCATTCATACGCAACACAAAACCAGTTTTAGCTCTGTATTTATTAAAAATATAATTATGTCAAATCAGGACTTACTAGAAAAATAACAACATAGCATGCCAGAGTTCAGATAATAGTGGTGCTTCATTGCCAGCCATAAGGATACAAAACCCTGAAGTCCAAAGCAAATGTACAAAGTACAGGTTTTCTCAGAACTGCTTGTTCAGGGATGATTTCTGAGAATGAAAAACTGAAAGGAATTTTGGTGCAATTCTGGGTACATTTTTCTATAGCAGCTTTTCGAGCTGGGAAATTCTTACCTTAACATCCTATGGTATTTCAGGATGGGCTAGTTTCATAGTGACCTTCCAGCCCCAGGTGCAGAGCGTTGTTTAAAAGGGTCTGCCATAGAGAGTTCCAACTAAATGAGTTTGGCACCTTTCTGGTCAAAGACTCAGGCCATAATATAAAGGAAAATAATAACGTTTTTCCTTGGAATGTTTCAATAGGTATTTTTTTCATATGAAATTTGCAGATGATGGTACACTCTACAGAGCTATGCAGACTGTTTCCAGTTGCTCTCCTGTTGCTTGCACTCTCTCTGTGCAGCTAACCTTAGGTTTCACGCATAAGGCAACTCCTATTATTTTCTGTCCAATTTTGGAGAGGGAAGGACAAGGGAAATAGGACAAAGCAGTATTTAATTCATATTGCTATCTGGCAAACATCAAAGAAATTGTGTTAACTCCTGTTTAACAGAAATTCTGGTCAGCTGGGAGGAAACACGATGCCTGAAGAACCTCTTGGGGAGGTACATGAAAACATGCATGCATGGCTTCAGAAGATAAAGAATATCCTACTGTAATTTTTTATCTCCAAGTTAAGCCGTTGCTTCAACACTTCATTTGAAGTCTCCAGAAATTGGAAATCTGTGCCAATTTTTATTTAAACAAGAAGTGTATCAGGTGATAAAGTTATACTTACAGAAAAGGAGCAGAAGTATGAAATATCTTTGTAATTAATTAACCCCTATCATTGTTAGGTTTTCATGATCAATTAGTAGTTATAATTGGTTTTCATTCCGCAGCTAACAGCATGTAACATGGAGATAACATCTCACTGATAGCCTCTCAACAAGGAAGGAAGAAAATTCACTTCTCACTTCACGAAATACCTTTGAAAATTAAGGCCTGGGACAACATGCTCTCAGTACATCTGTTACTAAGATTTTGACATTTACGTGTTTGACATTCTGCTGTTCCATTTGCAAAGTTGATGCCACTTGTTTGATGAAAGGTAATTAAATTGTTCCATGAAATGAACACTGAAAAATAGTAGTGCCTTTATTGCTAACTCATCAGTGCAGCGGGATGACCCAGTAAAGATGGATGATACTGAAAAATTGGTAAATTCCCATGCATTGTCTGTGTAGTGCTAAGAGCACAACCTGCTAGCAGGGAGAAATCCAAGGTGCACCAACTCAAGGCACGCCTGAGGACAGCAGCTTGGAGACCTGCAAGTCATAGTTCTTTCCCTAGATGGTTTTCTGCATGAAGGTTATCTAAATAACACTGTTTTTGTTTTTTTTTTTATCATCCCCCTCCAGGCTTGCTTAAGTCAGCACAGCCCATCCAAGGACTGACTTTCAGTTGATGGTGAAACTACAGGCAGGCCTTGCCCAGCAGAGGACAATTTTTGGCAAATATCCTTTCCCAGAGTCCATCTTTAATTTTAAAAATTGCATAGCACTTGGTGGCAGCTTTTCACTTGATTAGGGTCTACAACAGATCTCTTCTCAGTGAACTCTGTAGCAGCAACTGTTCTTGAAAATTGATGCAGACAGGTTAACAACAAACATACATACTTAGTTGAAATCTATAGAGCACATATTTAAAAAAAAAGTAACTTACGTGCTTGGCAAAAGATTTTATTCTTTGTTGATTCTTTTTGTTTTTCTGAGGTTGAGTTATTTAACTATTAAAGCATTTGTTGGGGCTTTGTTGCAAAGGGAATAATGAGCCGATTGTGTTTCAAAGCTGATAAGCTCCATGTAGAGCCCTCTGTTTTCCAGCCTACAGAAATGCCACTAAGACTTCTTGTACATCTACAGCTAAGCAAACATCCAGTCTTAATTAATTAGGACTCAGCTTCGTAGCAGAAAATCAACTAATTTGGAAAACTAGGAATACTAGGTGACTATTATTGGCAATTCATTGTCATTTGATCCCTTGTGTTAAGCAACAATAAAGCTTGCAGTAGGAAGAGATGTATTTATTTGTAATCCAAAGCAATTAATAGGAATATCTTTGTTAATGCAAGAATCACCGGCAATTAACTGTGAACAAGATTGGAAAGAACACATCAAAGTAATAGTTCCAGAACATTATTTCACCTGGAAAGAAATGTTAGCATTTCCTTCATCCCTAAAACTTGTCAAGCAAGAATTATTTTTATGAGTAGTTCACAGTGGAAAACTAAAAACTGGAGATTTTAGGCATATAGAGAGGCTGAATAAACTGTGGCTTTGTTCCTTACTTCCAGGTGGCCATGCAGTGTTTGTTAAAGCACACCGGTTAGCAGCTGTAAACGAAGCTCTTCTGGCAGTTGTCCTGACCACAGGTAAAGAATAACAGGCTCCAGATGATGTGAAAGCCCCAAGTTTATTATAGTTCACATAGAAAAACATAACATCAGGTAAATGGAGAAAGGGTGCTACACATGCCTACCTGTTTGGCTGGCTCTAAATAAGACAATGCTGGTACTCTTGATTTCAGGCCTGTGCCATTTTTATAAAATCCAAGGTTTCCTTAACAATGCATTGGTCCTACAAACTGTGGCCATACTTTAGCCCTTGTCTATATCACATCTAGTCCATCTACAGAGCCAAGGAGTTTCTTTGAGCAGGGAATACCTATACCTGCACATTGCTTAACTGTTAGCTACCTAGCTAATTCACTTTTAAACCACTCTAACAGTCTGCTGACCAGAAAAATCTGCTGTTCTGGGAGCTAATCTAATCCTAAGCAAGTGGACTTACTCCAATGAGAAATCAGTGCAGGCCCTTTTTCCTTGCTAGCACTGTGGATACAGCTATGCCACCTTTAAACTGTGGCAAACTTAGATGGTGCTTCTGCGTAGAATCTCTATCCCAAGAGTTTATAATGTGAAGAAGTGCATAAAAGCAGACATTAACATGATCTGCTCTTTCACTTAGAATTTTCCATTTTCTGGCTCTAAAAATGCCAGAGACAAAATATTTCTATAAAATCATAGAATGATTTGAGTTGGAAGGGGCTTTTGAGGTCATCTAGTTCCAACCCCTCTGCTATAGGCAGGGACACTTCCCTCTAGACCAGTTTGCTCAGAGCCCCATCCAGCCTGGCCTTGAATGCTTCCAGGGAGGGGGCATCCCCAACCTCACTGGGTAAGTTGTTACAGTGTCTCACTGCCCTCCCAGTAAAGAATTTCTTCTAATATCTAGCCTAAATGGGTAAGTCCCTATTTCATCCAGGAAGCAAGTGGGCTGGTTTTTACCCTGGCTTGGAAGCCCTTTCTCCCAGCCTTCTTCCTACCTCTCAGCCAGACCTCTGCTGGGCTGTTCTCTGCACAGCATGGGGTTGGAGCAGAGACTATCTCCCCACTCCTTGTACCAAAGTCTACAAAAATCCTCACTAGATCACCTCTAAGACCAAGTTTCAGTGTGTTGCATTAAAAATATGATTATCAAAAAAGTTAAGGGTCCTAATATGCTTAGGGTCCCTAAGCATAAAAAGGAAGCAGGGCTTCAGAGAGGTTTACTCATGAAGGGCAACTGAAATAGATGAAATACCAGGCTGGGAGCAACCATGCAGCAAAACTGGGCTTCCAATTAAAGGCAGTGTCGCAAAAGTGTGCTGTGGGTTGCATGCACCACTGTTGTAAGGAATAAAAACTTGGAATCACTGTACACATTTCAGTGAATTCTGGAGAAGTTAAAACCTGAGGTAACGACATTTGAAAACTTCTCTATTTAATCATCTTAACCATCTGAAAAATAGTGGTGACTGCTCCAGGTCCCTCTCAATTCCTCACCCACTCTCTCCATAGAAACTATTTCACTTATCCTATTTAAATGGAATTTCTTTTTCCTACTTAATAAATAAATAAATAAATAAAAAGCAGATGTATTTTTCTCTTTTAATAGAGCTCCCTCCCTGAGAAAGCATACCACTAGCAGAGGAGAGGTTTGTAATTTCTACAGGTAGGGAAATATGGACATTTTAGACTAGAATATGGACTTTTAGAAATCTCCTTGGCAAACCTGGCAACCACACCTCTTCCTGTCACAGAAAGGAAGACTCTCCTGGTAAGACACCACGTACACGTGGCAGAGATGTGTTTCATGTGGTCCATGAAGCTCGTATAATTGTTGCCACCTGATTTCCTTCTTGGCCTTTGTTTTGTTCTCCCATCACACCTTCCCCAAAGCTGGAAATTGAGTAAGATGCGTTATTGTTTGTGAGATGCTGGCAGAGCGTCTGACAGCAATGGCACAGACCCTGGCTGGATTCTTGAGGCCGTATCCCTGCTGCCATGCACCAAGGTCCGGCAGCACCAGCGCCAGAACACGTCTCGGTGAAAGCTGCGGAGCGAGCCCGGCAGAGGGGAAATTCCTCTCCTTGCTGTTTAGAATCTTTGTGCAGAGGAAACCGAGGGATAACGACTCCGAACAGATAACGAAAGAGTTCTGCGAGCTTTTCAATGGCCTCTGACGGCCGGCAGCACGGCTGCCCGCGTCGTCGACACCGCGGGGCACTCCACAGCGCCGGAGCCGCCCGGCACCAGGAATAGTTATTAAGAGGCAAAACCCAACCGAAACGCGAAGGCGCTGCAGGCCCGGGGCATGGGGAACCCGCCGGCCCTCGGGGTCCGGCCGGGGCGGCTCTCCCTCCCTGCAGCTCTCAGGGCGAGGAGGGGGCAAAGCGGTCCCACCACCGCCCCCGCGTGCCGCGCCGGAGCTGCGCGGAGGGGGCACGGCCACGCCGCCACACCAGCCGCCGCCCGCCCAGCGCCGGGCCGGCTGCTGAGCCGCCCAGCGGCCCCCAGGCGGCGGCGGCGACCGGGGGAGGTGAGGAGGAGCCGCCTGCGCGGCCCAGCGGCGGC